>CM067299.1:19889152-20489152 GCA_034231615.1 Meghimatium bilineatum
TGAAGATCTTAGCAGCGGTGCTCAAACACTGTAACACCGAAGAGGCTACGCATTGTCATTTCTTGCGACGGTATCCTATCTGTACAATTGTTTTTTGTTCGTTGTCAAACGCGCACCGGATCTCTCATGTAGCAAGACAATGTCCATACTAGATTTCCAGCAGGATGTAGTCCAGAGAACGGAAATTCACTGCTCTATTATGTCTGCATCAATGGCCTGGCACATCCAACTTCTGTGTGATTTGATTTTACTTAACAAAGTTTTTTATCGGACAGTTTAATTTCAGCCTAGTCTTATTTATTTCAATGTTGTTTTATTTGTAATGCGAAACTTGCATTCTGGACCTCTGAGTCCATCATCAATCATCATAAGATTGGACAGCCACCCTCGTCCCTGGATTACTTCGGCATTTTCCCTCTATTTTTATATCTCTCATATTACTCGTCTTACTTTGTGCATTGAACTCAGCACACGTGGAAGAAGATGCTAGTAATTCATCTAAATCCGAATCCAGCGCCCTAAAGAATGATTAAAAATAAAACATTGTAATTTTACGAAACTGGTGGTTGCTATAATTAACAAAACTATTTTATGTGAGGTTGCTGTGACAGAAACACCTAGACTTGAAGACCTCTTTCCCCCCTCTCCCCCCCCCAACTACTATCATACACCCAGATATAACCAATGTGGACTTATCTTCATTTTTGAAACATCTTACGTTATTGAATTGTTCTAATCCACTTGCCCGATAATTACTAAGCGATGACGGTTTTTTTAAGTACTGTGGCACGAATCTTCATTCTGTCAAGAGTTTTTTAGACAGACGAGGTAAGCTTATCTTAAGATTAAGATTTGAGATTGCGATGGAGCCATGACGATGTTGATTTGGAAAAGTAAGATCAGTATTACAGTAAAGGTAAATATCTTCTATCTCTGGTGATGAGTATAGGCTCTACTTTTATACGGATGTAGAAAATGGACACTCAATGCAGATACGGAGAGAGAGAGAGAGAGAGAGAGAAAGAGAGAATTTCAGGCTCTTCAATACAAGGGCTACAGGCGTTTATTAAGAATTAGCTATATAGAACACAAGACAAACATATTCGTCTGGCATTAAATAAACTAATTTGCAGGTTATCAAGAACAACTTGCAGTGGTGAAACAGCGTAAACATGTTTGGTTTTGACATGTAACTATATATGATTCACTTTCTAAAATTATTGTGCAAGGAACAGTCGAGGATATAGAAGAGTGTCTTTTAGGACAGACACAATCTTGAATTAACTACATCAAGGAATGGTAGGCCTATAGACAATATAATTTTTCTACACTCGTCAGAATGGCTGAGGATAGAACTATTTGAGGTGCTTTTTGTGCTTTTTGTGCCAATGTCTTCAGTTGGGCCACCCCTACAATCCTGGCGAGTCATAAGTCATACTATTATTATTATTATTACATTTACTACTACCACTACTACTATTACTACTACTACTACTACTACTACTACTACTACTACTATTAAGCGTATCTGACAATCATTAGATATGGTTTCCATTTTGTTAATTTTTTTTCATTAAAAGTGGAAAGAGTTGCCTAAAAAAAAGTGTCATTCGACCAACTTCGTGTTGTTTTTTTCATGAGAAAAACCTTTTTCGTGAGAAAAATCTTTTTCATGAAAAAAACTGATGATATTTTTTTGTGAAAAGTCGTTGGTATTGCTGTATTCCTATACCACCCATTTTGACTAAATCCATAAATTCGTTGTACTAAACTTCATATTTCTAATTCATGAAGGGAGAGGGTTGAACACCCCAACCCTCTCTCCTTACTCACGGGCGTGACAACTTATACAGTCGCGATGTTGGTGATAGGTACCCCCATTCTTCTCTCTTTTCCTATGGACTTACAACTTGTACAGTCCTGATCGTGGTGATAGGTAAATGGGGCAATCTAGAAATCTTCGTGGTGTAGTAAAAAATTATTTGAGTTCACGATTAAAAGAGTTCATGAAATCTTGGATTCGACACTCGATCGTCATGTTTGTAAGCAGATTTTTTTCGGAGATTCTTGTGGATTTTCGCAAGATAATACGGAGTTACGTGTGGTACTCTCTACCTCTATATGTGACGTGTGGTACTCTCGGCATGCATTCTACTGATCACAGTTTACGTATGAGAAGCACCATCAGCATGAATTCGGAAATGTTAAAATCCATATATGTTTTCAGCTTCAGCTGGAGACTTTATATGGGATTACTTCCCTTCTGGAAAGTTGCATCTAATGTCTTGGAACTTCTGAAGAATTTGAGGTGGTCTATGTGATATTTAGGATACATGTTTACCCATTAACAAGATCTGGCGTAAGACAAGGCTGCGTGCTTTCACCGCTAATTTTCAACATATAGGCATACATGGACAGAATAATAAAATAAGCTCACATCAACAAAGAGAAAAACATTGCAAATAAACCTGATGAGGAGCTGAATAATCAAATAAATGAACTATTATTTGTCGATTATCAAAGTCTAATATACAAATGGTAATGAAAAATAAGTTAAACAGGTTACTAGAAAAACCTAACTATAAATAAAAATAATTTTTTTTAAAAGTATACATAAAACATACAACAAAACAAAACAGGACATGTTTCCACGTATCGGTCCAAAAAGGATCTTTTTCAAGAAACTAATAACGTTTAAACTAAACAAAAACACAAACTTGATAACTAAGTTGACCGGGGAGTATTTCCCTTACGCAGAAACATTACCCGGTACCGGTTGCGAATTACCTGTCGTAATACTGCGTTAATATCGTACCTGTAGGTAAAGAAAATGTTCCTCTTATGATGAGGCACACCGCTTTTAACCGAAGACGTAAGTTCAAATAAGATATATCTGAACTTTCAATTATCAAATAATATTGGAAATCGCAGCTCTGGTAATTCAATCACCAAGATCTCATTTTGTGTTATATATTCCTTCCTAAAATGTATTCTTAGTATAATATAATTTTTTTTTAAATCGCGGTTTGTTGTCTAATAGGCTGATAATTGTTGATTTATTGTTTATTTGATGAGTGCAGAGATCAATATTCATATTGTCTTTGATCTACGAGTCAGCGAGAATTAGCTCTTGCGAAATGAAATTACTATTATTAGAAACCCAAACAAACATTACAACAAGCACTACAGACGTATTCAGTACAATATTTGTTTTTAAATAAGAGATACTCTCCCCTTGCTGCTTCCTTTACCCTACAGGCGGCAGCACATGCTAACACTCCCACGGTGCATTACGGGCGAACCAAATTAATGTTTGTATTTATTATAATAATTCAGTTAATAGTATTTAATAGCGGTCTTTCTCGGTAAAGCTTTCATAAAAAAAAACATCAGTTATACGATTATATTTTTAAAATTGAACCGGGCAAGTTCCTGTTTCACTGAATGCTCATTTAACGCTAATGGACATTTGTAAATTTAAAGACCAAGAGAAAAGTTCAGACTATTCATTAAAAGATTAAAGGTTGTTTTTTTTTAAAGTAAGTAATGAACGTTATTACAGTTGCTTACACTCTGGCATTTATTTTTAAGACGAGCAGTTGCGTAACAATTGTGTCAACGGATCAGATTATTAACTCCAAGAATGTCGCAGAGAATTTGTTTATTATTGTGTCAACGGACCAGATTTTTAACTCCAAGAATGTCGCAGAGAATTTGTTTATTATTGTGTCAACGGACCAGATTTTTAACTCCAAGAATGTCGCAGAGAATTTGTTTATTATTGTGTCAACGGACCAGATTTTTAACTCCAAGAATGTCGCAGAGAATTTGTTTATTAATTGTGTTAACAAGTGTTCTTTGTAAGAGGATTATCTGTCCTTGACTTCGTGTGCTCGCACACTCACACACGCACGCGCGCACATGCACGCACGCACACACATACACACAGAGAGAAGGATGTTTTCATGTTTCATGCGCCCTTAAATAACCAAGATGTACTCAAGTGATTGAAAGACCGTACATAGCTAGAATTAAATTTCAAAAATAATATATTGCCCATACACACGTATGACCCTCAGATAACAAATGTCAAGAATTAATGTGCCTTCTTACCTACCAGACCCTCAGATTCCGCATTGAAGGTGGGTGGTTGGGTTTAAACCCTATATAGGAAATTAGTTATTAAATATAATTATTTTCTCTCAACTAAAAATAGAAGGAAAATTCCGGAGTGACCCATGTAGTTATTCATTGTAAACAGTGCAGAAACAGATACTGTCAATAGAATGCGTGTTGTAGTTTTATTTCTTATAAATAAAACAGGAACAGATAAGGGCCAATAGAATATTTGTAGTTTTTCCTTATAAACAATGCGAAGTCAAAAAGACACAATGTTAGAGTAGTATACTTTCGTAATTATTCCACACTCGGGAAACAACTTCAATAACTCGTGGAGCAGGTCGCAATTTACAATATGCAATGCAGTGTTTTTTCAACGTGGGCCAAACAAAGTTGCAAAGAAGGAGGGGGATACCAAGGGGAAAAATTGTAATCGGGTAGCTATAGCTACGTAAAAAACGGGATACCTGCAAGATAGCTATATCGTGGCTATCGACAATACAGGTCCCCTAGCTGAATTATTTAGGATCCAGTTCGTTAGATGTTTTAATTATTGTTTACCTTTTAGTTGGTTACTATTTATGTACTTGGAATCGCATGCCAAAAATAGCCAAGGCGATCCCACGTATATAAATAGTAGCCAACTAAAAGACAAAAAATAATCAAAACACATAACGAATTGAGTCCAGCTTAATTTTGCAAACAGGTCTTCTACTAGAGCCCGTTCATGGCTATATGAACGATAAAATGCAAAATATATACCTATGTAACTTTGGTGATCTGCAATGGGAATCAACATTTTATTTTGAACACCATGAAAGAAAAATTGACAAAAAACGGAGCAATCGAGACAGACTTTTGAGAACCATTGATGTAAAGGATATACACTGAAAGAAATGGGAATCGACTTCGAGCATGTGACTTGTGAGACAATATCTTTCTGTCACTCGCCCACAACTTCCGATTCCTTGTGCAATTTTCCATCCAATGAGCGTTGCCTGTTCCATGCTTGTGATCGTATCCTCTCTTATCTTAAACCCTGACAAATCAAACGACCATGTGTGTGTGTATGCCGAGATGAGGGTGAGCTTCAAGATAATGATTTTCAGCGTCAAAACGGGAAACGCCAATGTTGTGCACGATGTTAGCCGCTTCGGGCGACACAACGACTCCGTTCTGTTCACGAGGGCCTGGGAAAGTTTAGCTTAAGACTTGTGCATTCACCAGATCAGCCATTATGCCCGCGTCTTCGTTTTTCCAAATTTCTATCATTAAGGATCATTCCCGAAATCTAGAGGCAAATTAATTTCGGGCCATATTCAATCGAAGAAGAAAGGAGGTTTTTAATCGGTAAAATTGATGAACGCCTAGTTTCATCGCACCCTGGAGTCTGGCAGCCCTGCTGGGGGAAATTGCTGAGTTACAAATTAGAGTATTTTTATTCCATCTAAATTCTTTAGTGTGGCTTTAGTTGGCCTAATTGGCTACAGAACTACTGGTTTGTTCTTTCAGCCCCTCCTTCTCTAAATCCTCTATCTTTTCTCCCTGCTAACCCGCCGGTTGAGCGCTCCGTAATGACACACACGAGATGATATCAAGTTGCACCTTCTAATTCTCGACCAAGTCAAACAAAGACCTAACGTGTACGGTAAGAATTCTGAAAAATGATTCTTAATGCAGGTTTAAATTGATATTTTTAATTATTTGCACAGCTCAGTCAACTACAGATGCTTGTGGTAAAATATAGGAGAAAGATGTGCCTGTTCCATATGGTAGAGGTATGCTAGTTAATGGACATTATTACAGTGGTCAGATTATAAGACTCAAATTAACCGATCTTTAAACATTTTATCGCACAATGTATTTATGGAAAGATTTTTTTTTAAATTATGAAATTGGCAAAAACTGATGAACTTCCATAAACACTATCAGATTGGTCAAGGGGCTGTCTACAAATTTACGTCAACAAAACTGTTTTTTTTCAAATTTTTGACCCCCTTATCTTTCTTTGTCAACACATTGATAAAAATTCAGGGATCCCACTGGATGAAAATATGTCCAAAAAATGTCCCAACACCCCCGAAAAAATATGAAAACCGGAAAAGTACGAAAAGAACTAAGATTGGTAGTGTATCCTGGACGTAGCCATTAACCCATCTTTTTTTGTGTTGGCTGTAGTGATTTTCTAGGCAATATAAATAACTTCAGTTGTTTACATTGCTTTCTGAACTGTCCGGATGCTCAAATGCTAGTGGTGGGGATCTAACTCGGTACCTTGGCCATCACAGGCGCGCTTCTGTACCACTTTGTCACAGAGTCAAAAGAAGAAATAATGTTTTCTTTTCAGATCTTTAGAAAAAAATTTTCAAGTTTATACTATTTAATTGTTACATATTAACTGTTTTGTTGCCGTCAACTTTTATTAAACTCGTTCCTCCTTGTCAACAACTGTCAAACTTTTTCAGAACCCAGACCTCATTAATTGATGACGTAATTTACAGATAATTCCCCTCCACCTCCCCCCCCTCAGTTGGTGTTGATGTCTGATCATGTTACTCCATTATTCGCTATTATTAAGTGCTAGCTGCTGTGTGCTTAACTCGGGTCACGAAGTCTTCTTCTTCTTCGCTCTCATGTAACCAGAACGATTTTATCGTGTGATTTCCGCCGGGAAGCGTGAAG
Organism: Meghimatium bilineatum; assembly: GCA_034231615.1. Taxonomy (NCBI): domain Eukaryota; kingdom Metazoa; phylum Mollusca; class Gastropoda; order Stylommatophora; family Philomycidae; genus Meghimatium; species Meghimatium bilineatum. The sequence continues at coordinate 19,895,954 of CM067299.1, forward strand.
TACGTTATGCTGCAAGTTCCACAGTAGAACTGTGATTATTTGCACCCCGGTTGGCCACTCTGTGACCTAGACGTCCGAGGTCAAGCACATCCGAGGGTCACGAAGTTACTTCAAACATATATGCAGACCAGTAGATACTCTGATTACAGGAGGAAGGGAGAGGTGGGTTGGTCTTGGTAGCTTCCTGTAATCCTAGGCTGAACTGAAATTTGTTTACCAACATCGACAGCTCCTACGTCAACCCAGTCCATACAAATGGGTACATGGTCTCCTGGGAAAATAAAGGAGGTGAACTTGATGCTAACTACATTACGTCTATGTATACCGTTGGTTAGTAAAAAATACGAGCATTCAAACAACCATTTTTAACAATACACATCAAAAGGGCCCTACGTCAACCCAATGGAAGAGACCAACAAGGAAAATTAGAAAAAAAATGATGGACAGGATGTGTTATTAAAGAAGTTACTCACTTCATATTAGGGGCCTTTTCATAAAGAAATTTCTCACTTCATATTAGGGGCCTTTTCATAAAGAAATTTCTCACTTCATATTAGGGGCCTTTTCATAAAGAAATTTCTCACTTCATATTAGGGGCCTTTTCATAAAGAAATTTCTCACTTCATATTAGGGGCCTTTTCATAAAGAAATTTCTCACTTCATATTAGGGGCCTTTTCATAAAGAAATTTCTCACTTCATATTAGGGGCCTTTTCTTCAAGAAATTTCTCAATTCATATTAGGGGCTTTTTCATAAAGAAATTTCTCACTTCCAATTAGGGGCCTTTTCATAAAGAAATTTCTCACTTCATATTAGGGGCCTTTTCTTCAAAAAATTTCTCACTTCGTATTATGGGCCTTTTCTGTAAAAAATTTCTCATTTCATATTAGGGGCCTTTTCATAAAGAAATTTCTCACTTCATATTAGGGGCCTTTTCATAAAGAAATTTCTCACTTCATATTAGGGGCCTTTTCATAAATAAATTTCTCCCTTCATATTAGGAGCCTTTTCATAAAGAAATTTCTCACTTCATATTAGGGGCCTTTTCATAAAGAAATTTCTCACTTCATATTATGGTTATTTTCTACGGGAAACCACAATGTTAAATTAGTTCCGACTTAGAACTAGCTGTTGTGGACTGAACTTTTAAATGATTCCCGTGTATAAAATCCTGAAACTTGATCAGACAGACATGTGTCCATGTGGAGAAGACAATCATAGAACATGTGCTCCAGGACTATCGTCTTCGTGAAAGAAATAGAACAGAGATGTGTCCCTCCCGGATCTACCTGAAGGAAAAATTTGATGACGAAGAGACAAGATAGAGACAGAGCGTCAACTTTATATGCGATATCAATGTAGACGTATCATCGGACGATGAAGTTTCAACAAATCCTTCTCCAGGATAGTCCTGTACGCAGATCTCATACAATCCTAGATAAATGACGCTATTTTAATTTTTTATTCGCTGGCAACAGAAAGAATACCCAATATGGCCAATGAATATTCGGGTCGGCCCAAATAAATGACTCAACGCGTATGGCTATACTAGAGAAACTGGAATTTTATTGTAAAATGCGGTGAGAGATGTGGAATGGTACTATTTGATTGTAATGTTAAGTGCTGTATAGTATTCTATTTCTCTAAGGGAAGGAGGTTCATAGCTGCTCTAATCTCATATTTGGTATGTCCTTCAGCATGTGGCATCTGACTGTTTGAGTTCTGTGTTCTTCGATAGCTCATATTTTGATGCCTATATGCAGCTTGTTTCTTGCAACACCATGCTTCACTCCCAGGTCCTGCATTCAAGCCATATCGGGAAGAGGAAATACAACGCATATCTTCCACCTGGTCCAACTCCTTGACTGCATTGGAAATATCAACACTGCCCATTGAACTGCCACTATTCACTCTTGCCCCTCTGACAAGTCTGTCTGTTCTTTCATTTCCTTCAAATGTTTCAACCAAGTCCTGTTCATCGTTATTCTATAGAAGAACTTATTTTAAACATATCTAGATAACGCGTCCAGATTCGTAGATTTATTTCAGAGCGAACATAAAGATCTATAGAAAGAATATGTCGCCTGAAGAATAATTTATAAGGTTCTCTCTCGGAGGTCGTGGTGACAGGACCTATACTATTTCGTATTTCTTATTTAGATTAATTTGAGATTCATGACACGTCCCAAATCTTAGAAAATGGTGCTAAATATCCATATTCTTTAAACAAATAATGATCCCAGAGAAGCTAGTTCATATAGGTCTATTACTTTGACCCCTCACTTATGTAAACTATTAGAAACGGTGGTTAGTAAACGAATAACGTTTCAGCTCAAATTACAATAAAATATAGTCCTATTAAATCAGGATTTATACAAAACAGAAGCACAATTTACCAGCAGCTAGGACTAGAACATGATATTAAAATGGAGTGTGATAATAATGAAAAAAAAACTACGACCATTTTTTTATATTTGGAAACGGCTTACAATTTGACTTACCTGTAAAGTATGTAACTATATTACGACTTGACTGACTGGTAAAGTATGTAACTATATTACGACTTGACTGACTGGTAAAGTATGTAACTATATTATGACTTGACTGACTGGTAAAGCATGTAACTATATTACGTCTTGACTAGCTGGTAAAGTATATATTAAAAATTTCTTACATGATAGTACTATAGACTAAATCATGACGTCTCGAAAATATATGAACAAGAAAAATAGAACTGAAGGAACCGTTATATCTCCATCAATATTTACTATTATGGTCAATGACCTAAGAGAAAATATAACAGATCATAATGTTAATTTAGAAGAATTCGCAGATAATACAGCCATTAGGAAAACTGGAAAAAATATATAATACATTGAGAAATAAATGCAAAGACAAACTTAGAAATTAAGTAATTGGATGGCACAGTGTGAATTTAGAATAAGTTATAGCAAATCAGTTGGTATAATTGTCAGTAGACATACAGTCTTGTATACTGTTACCTGTGTTGTTTTGTACCCGTCCCCAATAGCCTGATAGGCTGTGCGGTCGGTGTAAAGCTGAACGACCCTGTGTTTCACTGAGTACTGTTATGATTTTCAGCAGAGACAATAGCCAAATTAAAAACGCTGATACTGACATTAACAAACTTAATATTAATTTTATCCAAAGTACAAAATTCTAAGTAATGATATTGGATCAAAATTTAACCTGTTATATCAAATATAAATTGAAAAAAGCACAAGATCATTACATATTATGAGCGCTATCAAGGGTAATGGTTAGGTGAACTCCACCAAGACATTGATCATCATCAAGTGACATATTCTGTCCAGAACGTAGTCTTTCCTATGGATCTCTTCAATTCTCCGCGGTCTTTAGCAAATTGCCCTGCATCTTTCAGTGACATGCGCAGGCATTCTTGAATGTCTTTTGTCCAACGGTGTCTTGGTCGGCCTTTGCCCCTGTTGCCTTCTATCATGCCCTCCAGTAACACTCTCTCCATGCCGTCGTGTCTCTTAATATGACCGAAAAAAACTAGCTTTTTCTTTTATATAGTGTTCAGAAGCCAGACTTCCTGGACGTTAATTGTTCGTAACACCTCCTGGTTTGTTTTCTTCGCTGTCCATGGTATTCTCAAAACTCTTCTATAACACTTTAATTCAAATGATGTTATTCTCTTGGGTACTGTTTTATTTAGTGTCCATGCTTCACATCCATATGTCGCCACAGGAAATACATATGTTCGTAGTAAACACAATTTGGTTCTTATGTTAATACCATGCCATAGTTTCTTTATCAGACATTGATCATGTTTTATAAATCATTCATAAGGAAATAAGATAGATACATAATATAGCTGCAATACAACACAAAGCATTATGTATTATATAGCCGGTATTTACATCCGAACATTGAAAGAGGCATTAAAACAGCATTGGGAATATAACTACTGCGCTTAAGAAAGAATGAATGTCTATGTATACTCTTGGCTAAAAACAGTAAATATGTAAATCTTCTTCTTCTGCGTTCGTTCTCAAACTCCTGCAAATACACAGGATGTAGTCTGGAGAACGGAATGCGTTGTGTCATGGTTTACAGAATTGCTGCGAAATCTGCGCCTTTTGGCCACACATCATCAAACTTCAGCATATTTTTGTGTCACTTTGACCCTATATGGAATGGGACAGCCAACTTAACCCAATGACTCCTTTAAACAATGTTCCTCTTCTTTTCTCCCCTCTCGGGCCTGGCAACACACAGAAGAGAATTATATCACCCAGCTTACACAGCTCTCGATACCAATACAACATTCCAGGGTAGACGTCCTTTATTAGAATACACAATTCTTGCCGAATGTATTTGATTTATAACTGTCATCATCATCATCAAGTTCTGTCTCCGCAATGTTGGTTCGCTGCAACGGATCTCCAACACCCCCTGTCTCTTGTCTTGGTGGTGCACTCTGTTAGACTGTAACCTGCCCATCGTGTGATGTTACTCTCCCACTTGTATCGCTGCCTACCTATTGCTCGCTTCCCTTTGCCTTTACCCTCAAGTAAGGTCTTCAATAAGGTGTCATGTCTTTTAATGTGTCCAAAATAAAAAATTTCCTGATCTTTATTCCTCTTAGTAAGTTCTTTCTTCATATTAAGTGTCTTTAGTATCTCTTTATTTGTTTTCTTCTCTTTCCACGATGTTCTCCCTATTCTCTTATATACCCACATCTCAAATGCATCCATTCTGTATTAATTGTTTATTTAGTGTCCATGTTTCTGAGCCATACATTAATATGGAATATATGAACCGGTAGCATTTTATAATTCTCATGTTAACTTGTTTGTAATTTTTTAGATGTTTATATTTTCCTCATATCATTGAAGGTACTTTTAGCCATTCCTATACTCCTTTCAACTTCTGCTTCACATCTGTCATCATTTGTGACTTTGTGTCCAAGATTTTGATATTTTACTTGCTGTAGTTTCTCTCCATGTATGTTTATATTTATATTTGGCTCTTGTTCTTCTGTGTCTTTGCTGATTGTCATGGATTTTGTTTTTTAGATATTTATATCCAGTCCATATTCATTAATTGATTTATTGACTTGATCTATTAGTCTTTGTAGTTCATGTTCACTTTCTGCTAAAAGAAAAGTGTCATCTGCACATCTAAGGTTGTTTATTATTTTCCCATTGATCGTGAGTCCTGACATTTCTTCTATATTTTTAAAAATATTATCTGTGTAGATATTACATAGGCTTGGTGATCAAATGCATCCTTCTCTAACCCCTATTTTTATTTCTATGTATGGTGAGTAGCTGTTTTCACACCTTATTGGTGCAGTTTGTTTCCAATATATATTTCTAATCAGTCTGATGTTTTTTCCATCTATGCCTATTTCTTGAAGGCATTTGACTAATTTTTCATGATGGACTCTGTCAAAGGCCTTGCTGTAGTCTATGAAGCAAATATAGATACTTTTTGGATTTTTATATATTTATCTGTCTAGTAAAATATTCAATATTGGTTCCTTTGTTTTTCTTAAATTCGAAATGTTCTTCACCGACCTCCGTGTCTATCTTGTTCGTATGACTATAAAAGATTCGAAACAACATTCGTATTTAAGGGAATTGTTATCTAATAGTGCTCCTTAAAATATGAAAATTCCATTGTGGGAACTTAGTAAACCTAAAATTGATTTACAAGGAAAAGAAATAATGAAGAAAAAATATAGAAATAGATCAAATATTAAATCAAGAATATTATATAGCAAATATTATAAATGATCACCATTCACGTATACACAGATCCGTCGAAGACTGATGTCTCGGGCTATTGCGCAAATAAAACGACGACACAACGCCTTTCAATTCTCTGGACTACATCCTGCTGGAAATCTAGTAGGACGATAGTTCTGCTAGAAGAGAGATCCAGCGGAAGTTTTAGAATGAACGCTGAAGAAGAATATTCACAGATGAATATATGAAAGTCAGAAAGGAAATCTGTGCGCTGGTATAGCGATACCAGAATGAAAGATATATAATCTTGAAAATTAAAGAATCATATATTGATATTCTCAGCCAAATTTAATAGCAATAACCTAAGCATTAGAAATAATACTAGAACATCCAGCAACTCAGTGTACAATAATTAGAAATATTATTAGACCATCCACCAACTCGGTGTGCAATAATTAGAAATATTACTAGAACTTCCAGCAACTCAGTGTACAATAATTAGAAATATTACTAGAACATCCACCAACTCAGTGTACAATAATAACAGACTATTTTGGCAGTAATTAAAGCTCTTGAACGAGGACACAGCAGAACCGACCAGACATCATAAAACAAATTGTGTTCCTAGTCAATAGTTTAATCTATACTGACAGTAGAATCACGTTAGTATGAGTCCCGACATATAAAGACATAGAAGAAAATACGTTGGCAGATACAAATACTAACGAGGGAAAAAAATAAGGAATACTGAAATACTAGCAATAAGAGAAGGCATGCACATAAGCTAATTAGCAATCTAAACAGACAATCTAAATAATGTTTAGATATCAGTCACAAATGTAGACATTTGCAACGGAATGAGGAAGAAGACTACATGTTTAGATTTCAGTCACAAGTGTAGACATTTCAAAGAGAACGAGGAAAATAAACTTAATTAATGACCATGATGCCTTCTTTGGTAGACATTTTTCGCGGTCCCTATGCGATCTATGAAAACAATTATGATAATGGTGTCCATATCCTTTGGGATTTCCATAGTGTAGTGACTAACATCCCTGGCGTTGTGTCCACAAGGTTGCAGGATCGAATTGGGATAGCAACGTCGGAGTCGCATTTTTCCTAGCTCGCCATGAGGTAGAAAGCACTTAAGAAGACTCATTTTTTATTTTGTGGGATTTGTGTGACTTTTTCTGAAATAGAAATAGGGTGCGGGGAGAATTTACACCCCATTTTGACTTGCTTCCGGGTACTCGATGTCATGCCCTCCCTATCTACTCATTGATATGTACTGGCTGGACATGTGTGTGTGTGAGTGTGTGCTGAATCATGTCACAAACAGCGTTCTGGCTAGAATATTGATCCCACAATACACAAGAACACACACCATAAACTAGTAAAATAAAAGAAACTTAATCAAACCCTTGCAAACTGTCACATGATAAATCATAGGCATATTTATTATGTAATCTTACGTCTCTTTGATGTTTTGTATAAGTCGGCTGTATCACGCTGTGGCAGTAGTTGCATCGTCTTTATATGAACCATAGAAACTGTATCAACGAAGAAATGAAATCTTATCAAATACATCATCATGTTTAATAACCGTAATCTGACAAACAAACGTATGTGGGATAAACAATACTGGTATAGTTTTAGCTAAAATTGGTGTAGAACCGTCCACTGGTAAACAAAAGTAACAGCGTCACAGTACCGTTTTCTCTCTGTACAAACTCTGCCCCCGTGTGCCCTTTAATTAAAAGTAGTACGCGGTGCGTGTGAGGCAGTGAACGATTAAATGAAATCACAGGGTAAGTTTGTATGCTTATTTTGTCAACTGACGGTAAAATTAACTAGACAAAAGATTGTATGTGGTTGTTACCCAGGTGAAGGTATTATTCTGATCAAATCAGTTGGTGTTGTTTAAATATGATCTAAGACCCTGGTAAAAAGAAATAAGATATACATTATCAGAAAGGTGAATGATACACAGAGTCAGGTGTAACTGATTGCACAACGACGTGACATAGTAAATAGGACAAAGTTACGAAAGTACTGGTTAAGTAAAATATACAACGGAACGCTTCTTTCAGTCGGGAACACTAGTCCAATCTGGTTATATCAGAGCTATACAACCATACAAAATAATGGAAGTCGCGGTTCTGGTATTCCAGTCACTTCGATAGTTAATTTTACGAAAGTATTGCATGGGTAGAAGAGCTCTTTGGAGAGCGCCTTACTGTGTGCTCCATGTGTGTGTGTGTGTGTGTGTGTGCGTACGTGCGTGTTTGTGTGTGTGTTTATGTTGTGTGTGTGCGTGCGTGTGTGTGTTGTCGTTGACTCTTATTTCTGCATTCCATATTTTTCATGGTCTGTCTCTGGTTCTTTATCCATCGTGTCTGTATAGCAATGCAACACAGAAGCAAACGATTCCTAGCAATGTCGACAACACAGAAACAAACGATTCATAGCAATGTGGACAACACAGAAACAAACGATTCCTAGCAATGTCGACAACACAGAAACAAACGATTCCTAGCAATGTCGACAACACAGAAACAAACGATTCATAGCAATGTCGACAACACAGAAACAAACGAATCCTAGCAATGTCGACAACACAGAAACAAACGATTCCCTAGCAATGTTGACATCACAGAAGCCAACGATCCCTAGAAATTTTGGCAACACAGAAACAAACGAAGGTGGGTAACCTTCTTGGGTCGACGGGTTGGTAAGAGGCATATATTTATGTGTATAATTGTGGTATATTTATGTGGTAAGAGGCCAAAAATTATGTTTTTCTACTGAATCTCCAGGTATGGTTTTCCTAGCTCTGGGACCAACGTTTAAAGCACTTTACCATATTTGTGGTCGTGTCTCTCCCCAGTCTGTAAGCACCTAGAGTGTCAAGAAGTAAGCCTTTATATTACAAATCGAATGCCAGTCTCCAGCACCTTGCCGCAAACATTTGTAGGGTGAAAATACGATAACTCTTGATGTCATTGGTATCTTTGCCTGGCTTTGCCAGGAGCAGAAGGTAGCTATGTAGCCACTCTTCTGGAATGCGTCATGTTTTCAGACTTGTGTTGAAGTCATCAACAATTGTTTTAAGCCGGTCGTCTGCAATATCTTTTAGGTTGATGTAGTGTATTCCGTCGGGTCCTGGTGCATCATCTGATGTCTTCTTTATGGTCTCTTTTACATCCTCCAACGAGACCAACTCCTCACCAGCGACATCGTTTGTTGCCAGCGATGCTGCTAGAGCAGTCTTACGTTGATCAATATTGTTCTGATCTGATTGTTGGAGGTATCTACTGAAGAAAGCGATGCCCTTCTGCTCCTCTGTAGTCAGTATAAGCCCCTACTCGTCCGTAAAACACACGTTTACTTTCGAGTCTCAATAGAAGCGATGGTTGAAGACAAGTAACCTTGAGTGTGACTAACTGTTCGTTATTCTCCTGTTGTCTGATCTGCAATGTTTTCACCGGGACGCTCTGGTTTTCTCCTACCTACCCCTTCCCTTGGCTCGATTACTAGTTAAGCATTAGAGAGTGTTAGGACACGGGGTTATGTTGTGAGTGATAGGTGATAAAGTTGGCTGTTGTTGGGAGAGTGGAGTTCGGATGGTTGAGTTAGTGACCAGGCTAAGAAGGACGTGGTGTGCTTGGGACAGGCGGTTTATATGCTGAATGTCGAAGAAAGGGATTTCGAGATGAGTTCTTGGATGTTGTGTCTGTGTGACAAGCACTAGGATTTATGATAATGATTGTCAGAGAGCTTATAACAGAGATCTTAGATGTTGTGTCTGTGTGACAAATACTACGATTTCATATTTATTGTCAGCGATCTTTTCTTATAACAGAGATTTTAGATACTGTGTTTGTGTGACAAATACTACGATTTGAGACTTATTTGTCAACAGTTACCTGATGGATCTTAGATGCTGTGTCCGTGTGACAAGCACTACGATTTCATATTTATTGTCAGCGATCTTTTCTTATAACAGATATATTAGATGCTGTGTCTGTGTGACAAATACTATGATTTCATGCTTATTTGTCATCAGTTATAATATTGATCTTAGATGCTGTGTTTGTGTGACAAATACTACGATTTATCATTTTATTGTCAGCGATTGCTGTTTCTGCGTAGACCAGAGAGATCAGACGCTATTATCTACGTGACCAGCATTATAGTGACTACATTTTTACTTGTTGCTGTTATGTAAACCAGAAGTAATCGTTGTTTTCACGAGAAATTATACTTGCTATTATATTAACGGATTATCAAACGCATTGACTTGTTTTCAAATTAAACATTGATTTTAACGTTTGTACGTAAAGTGTTCAATGATTATTCGAAGAACTGTGTTGACTATGTTTATGGAAGATTATCGGCCAACCTTTGAAAACTCATTTCGACTCCCTTGATTACCTCCAGCACCCCCGCCCTATAAAGACCCCTGTGGCTGAAACCTTTGTTCAGCAGTGACAACACGTACGCAACTGCAGAAATTACAGTACAGATAAGAGGTTTCGAACCTGAAGACATAGGCAGTCCTATTGTGCTCAGCATAACAACTTCAGGAGGATATAGAGCTAAACATTACTGTGACCCTACAACTATACGATGAATATAGTTATAAATATACAAATATACTGTCACATGAGTACAATAACGTTATAGGTGAGAACAAAATAGCAGATGGATACGTAATATTCTGTCCATATCCATAAAACCAATAACACTTAAGAGTCGTAGATGTACTGTTTTTTTCTTCCTTCGACTGTTCCGTGCAGGATTGTTTTCCAGAGAATCATGCCTATTTACATGTCAAACAACACTGATCTTGGCCTTTGTTATTTATTTGAAAGTAGTCATTTCTTGTGTAAGTGTTTACATTACTATTTTATTTCGTACGTGCATTTATTTCATGCCATTTATATGAAATGTGTAAACAACGAATGAGCTTCAGCTATCTCAGCACTCAAACTCCAAGCCTCAGCTACCTAAGGACTCAAGTACCAAACATAAGATTTCTGAGGACTCAAGTACCAACCCTTTCTGATGACTTAAACTCCAAAACTCAGCTATCGGAAGACTCAAAACCAAACATACGCTATCTGAGGACTCAAGCACAAAAAATACGCTATCTGAGGACTAAAACACCAAACCCAGCTATTTGACGACTAATACACCTAACCTCGGCTATCTGAGGTCTCAAACACCAAACCTCAGCTATCGGAGGATTCAAACACCAAACATAAGCTATCTGAGGACTCAAACACTAAATATAAGCTATCTGAGGACTCAAACACCAAACCTCAGCTATTTGACGACGCATACACCTAACCTCGGCTATCTGAGGTCTCAAACTCCAAACCTAATTGCCTTTTTTAAAATGGCATGCTTATGTTTGCTTGAAGAGGAGGAACAACATAAGAAATGTGTATACTTCGTATACATTACTTGTATTCGAATGCATCTATCCGTCTATCCGTGTCTACAGTTTATGTCCAGCTCTCTCCCCCATACTGCATAATTGAACCAGTCATAATCTACAACAAAAACAAAAGATAAAATTATATATCCGAGAGCAACTACAGACAATCTTGAAATGAAATTACACGTATCTTGTCTGAAGCCACTCTAGTTCACTTACACAAATCACTACATTTAAATCACAGACAGTACTAAATAATGTGCAAATATGCGCTGTACTTTCACTACACCTTTAATTAACAATTTGGATATATTCATCAATAACTATTACATGACGCTATTATTTGAGCAATCTCTGGTCTAGACTTGGCGAAACTGAACCACTAGAACGCATTCGTGATATGCTACATCGGTAGATCACATTTACTCAACCCTTCAATATTCCACACACAAAAAAACCTACTATAATTAACACTCATGTGAGATTGGCTTTCAATTAGTCTTCCACTTACAGACCATTTAACTAGATAGTTACCGAATACTTTCTTTCTTCATTTTTTTAGCGAGTTCTACTAACAAAGATGTGATTTGTATTTTGTAATGTTACTGCTGATGTCAAGTCAGATTTCGTTCTTCTCTGTTCTGACGAAGGCTTTTGAGTGGAAACATCGTCTGTCATTGTGTCTCGTTGCTAGTATTTTTTTTAATTATAAATATTGGAAACAATTATACCTATTTCCGTTTATTTTTACATTTGTTCGATACGAGCCGGTTGAGCGTGTGTGTCAATGACCTTCGGTGCGTACGGGTTAATATTCATCTTGACGTGTTCTGTGAAGTGTGCTGTTTTCAATGTCACTTTGTATATCATTCCATTATGTGCAAATATTCTTGCTTCCTTCAATGGTGTGCTCAATATCATCTTTTTATCGGTATGACAATTTCATTTGTGTTTATATTTGATGGAAACTGTCCAAATTGTTTGTCTCGTTCATGGTGAGAGACGTTGATGTTTTCTTTTTTAATTTCTTGGCGGTTGGGGGGAAGGGGGTCTATATGTCTATCTGTTAACAATCTACACGTGGATGTTCCAAAAATGGAGTGCCAGATTAAACTGTGTGCGATCACGTGCAGTAGGTCTCAAATTTTCACCAGTAGCCAATCATATTAACAAGCCTGCAACAGCAAACCACTTAGTATTTGAGATGAATGTATGATGAGATTCTGAACTTATTGAAACCCCCACAACACTTCATCTTAACATGACACGTTTACTTACTGAAGCCCACACAAAACACTCCATTTTAACAATGACACATTTACTTGTTGAAGTCCCCACAACACTCCATCGTAACAATGACACATTTACTTGTTGAAGTCCCCACAACACTCCATCGTAACAATGACACATTTACTTGTTGAAGTCCCCACAACACTCCATCGTAACAATGACACATTTACTTGTTGAAGTCCCCACAACACTACATCGTAACAATGACACATTTACTTGTTGAAGTCCCCACAACACTCCATCGTAACAATGACACATTTACTTGTTGAAGTCCCCACAACACTCCATCTTAATGAAGGCCTGTTTACATATTGAAATTAAAAAACATTCCATCTTAAACAATTACAGTCTAATCCCTTTATAGCGCATTTTGTTATAACAAATTTCTCTATAAAACAACTTTTAAAAATCCCCAAATATATTTACTTTATATTATTTGTACTGTATATAGAGAATTTCTGTTATTACATAACATATCTTTGTCAGTCCGGACCACGTTGTTATGACGGGATTCCACGGGATTTTACTAGTTGAAGCCCCACAACACCCCATCTTAATAATTACCTGTTTACTCCCTCTGAGTATATTATCTAAATAGTCCATGACGCTGGGAGTCTTTTAGATATGAACCGAAAATGAAGAACACAATTAGGTGCTGGCAACAATGCAGGAGGGAGCCTGAACAAGTTTGACAATTGTTCACAAGGGAGGGGGGAGGTTGACAGAAGTTGACGTCACCAATACTGTTTTTTACGCTAATTAAATTGTTTGAATTTGAAACATTTTATAACTATGAAACAAATCACATAATATTTGCGTAATTTTATGGCAAAACTTTTTTTATGGTGAGTGGGAGAGGATATAAATGTTATATACATGTTAATATAATTAAGCAACGGGGTTCCTGAAATCTTGAAACTTGTTAACAAAGAATGAGTGGAATGAGGATAAAATTTGAAGAAAAAATGTTCCCGTTTATAGACAACTCCTTACTATATAAAAAAAAAGATACAAGTACTCCGTTGCACATAATTCCTCCGAACTTAAACAATCTGAATAACAATCTCCACTTCGAGGGGTCATGGCACAAATCAAATGGTTACACGCGACTCGAATCTAATACTTCCAAATTCGGAGATAAGGAACAACGACTTTTAGTAATAGAAAATTAGGTAAAAGGTGGGTAGAACCCTCCCTTTCCCCTTAACAATTTGATATATAAAAGTTCATCAAAAAAAATAAATAATAAAACCGGAGAATTACAATGAAAATGTGCATTTTCGGACTCCAAAATGCTCGGCATCCTCTTCCATGATTAAACAACATAAATGGCGAATACTAATTTATCATTTTCACTAAAATCATTAGCAAATATGTAAATATAAAAAATAAATCTTTCACCAATTTAAAACGAAACGTAATAAGAAATAACGTTCCGAGTCATACAAGGGTATAAAGCGAAAAGAAAGACTATAATCATTACAGAAAGATCATCGCAGGTTTATTGTTTTTTTTAAAGTTATCTGTCTTTGACGCCAAACAATTATAGCGTATGCATGGCTGTCTGCAGTATAGAATGTTTTCATGAAAAGCCGTAACTTTCATTGGCTGAAAAGACCTGACCTTTAATCTTTTAATAGCGAGTTGAGCGTTCCCTCAGACGCTGGCTTTATGCCAAATAATATAGGTAGAAATAATTTATGATGTGTTTTCTCAGAACTGAAAACGGAATTCCCCTTTCTGCTATAATATTTTATCTGTGCATAGGCCATAACCTATTAGTTTTGTGCGTGTAATTAGCATATGAGATTAAATTTAGATAATACAGCAAAGACTTCCCCCAGAACATATTGACTAGTTTAATAAAACAGTACTCATTCTTTGATAACAACATACTAGAAAATGAACTTCATAACATATATGCATATGAGACAGCGCATTAACCTCATAAAGAACTCCTGATATATTTTATTGTAATTGGCCTAGACTCAATCTATCAGGAAGTAACAAAACTATTGCGTTTATTTTTGATTATATCTATCACCACCACAGCCAGACAGTGAAAGAAGTATGAGCATCCTGAAGAAAATCAAAGCAAAAAAATTCCATGAACAACAATTGTCTATCATGAATTAAATCATCGCCGATTGATAAGAAACTATTATGCCTAAGTGCCCTAGCAACATAATCAACATTTATTTAGAGAGTACTGAATATTTCCGCAGAAAAGAAGAACAGATGTCTGGGGCTGCATTACAAGATTATATAAGGCATGTTCTTTTTTAAAAACTAGTTAATATTTTATATAGGGCCGTAAATATGTATTTTTTGGGAAAACGGGGGCGGAGAGCTACCTGCCTACTAAATAAGGTCACTCGGGGCCCCCTCTAAAAATTCGAGTGACGTCACTGCTATTCATCTATTGTTGAATGTATACACACCAAAATGATATCCAACCGTATTGTCAGAACACTGTTGACATAATGGCTTTCTAAACCACAAGCTAAGGGGCTGTCCATAAAGTACGTCGACATTCAGGGGGAGGGGGTTAGCAATTGGTGACAAAGTAGAGGGGTACTCGAATTGAATTACCGTCAACAATACTGTTTGTATAAATTGTATATAGGTACCAATTAACCTGTTTGCTTTCGGGAAAAAAATACTCAAAATAAAATGTGAAACAAATAACCAATCATGTAGTTTATATGTGTGTGCGTGCGTGCGTGCATGCGCGCGCGCGTGCGTGGGTGAGTGCGTGTGTGTGTACTTTTTTGCTTAAGATATTGTTGGGGGTAGGAAGCATAAGTTAGTGGGGCTGAGGTTTCCTAAATTTATTCTTGACAGTTGTTGACATATTCGAGAGGGGAGATGTAAACAATTGGCAAAAAACTGCTGACGTAAATTAAGGATGGACAGATTCTAATTCGACCGAGTTGTGATGCGACACAACCACCCATTCTACCACTGAGTTAACAAGGCACTTCATTGTCTTTTTTTTTTTTTTAAGATTGAACGATTAAATTTTTCTGTAATTTACTAGGGATTTTTTCAAATAATAAAAATAACAGTTAACTCACGTTTGTTATATTAATTTTTTTTACCACAATGACAAATCTCAAAGCAGATGGAGCACCCCTCATATGTTATGAACTTAACGGTGGTGTTTGTTCCTATACGAAACCCCAAACAAAAACATGCCCTTTTATCCAGTTGTCCAGAATGTAGCAGCAATCTCCGACAGGCGATGAGTAGTCGGGTTTCAACGATCACATCCGATTACAAGAAAAGCGTCACAAGACCAACTCTCAGACAACCTGCTATTACAACAGCGTTTATCACTGTGATTACACTACAGCACAGATGCAGACTACAAATGTATTGGATTCTTAAACTAACAAGAGATCAGAGTTAACTTGTACCTGGACTTGGACTCCATTATTGGATCAAATTCACCAGTTATTATACGCAGACAAAGTGTATTGCCTGGCGTCTCTTCATTTGTGTCACCATTTCTTGATCTTATTTGTTTCGTCTCAACTTTTCCTTCTCCTCAATGATAACGCATTGCTTTCTAATTGCAACATTGTTGTCAAGCAAGATAAGCAGTTATATATTTTGTGTGGGCAGCGATTTTTATATCAGGGGATTATTTATACGCAATAAACCCGTAATAGATCTATCAGGTGGCGCTGGGGTGTTTGTGAGGTTTAATCCCCCTCTCCGGTTAATAGAACATACGTCCTATTTATTACTATAAAACACAAAAAACGATGACAACCATCACCCAAGCTCGTAGATAAAAAAAAAGAGGGGGGGGGGGGTATGTTAAACCTCCCAATTAAGAAATGATAACATTATTTTCAGTAGGGCCTACTAGATATTGAGTCAAGAATGTAGTGGGAGAAAACTCCCAACCCCCACCCCCTTTAATGTTGTACTTAACCAAAATGTCTATTAAACACCCCCTCCCCATTTAGCGATTTTTCACAAAAATGTCTTCAAAATTAGGTAAAACCCCCTCCATTTGGTAATCATATTTACGGCACTGAATCCAAGTAAGCGCAACAACATTACTGCCACTACTCGAATGAAATAATAAGATTCTACTGAAACACAAAAACAAACCATGTAGAGCACAATCGACAGTCAGAAGCATGTAAAATCTAACATAAAGAGAGAGAGTGTGTGTGAGAGAGAGAGAGAGAGTCGTGTAGATGCGAAACGAACACTGAAACAAGTCATGTAAGTTTATTCAGAATGTAACAGACACTGGAGATACTAAAACAATGTACACCAGCATGAAAGTAGCAATGGGCCTGAATACATCAAAGTCCGCAACACTAAAAACTGTAAGTTGTGAGCAAATCACTTACATAAACAAACAGCTAGAGAGGTGTGTAGAACACTACTCCAAACTATACCCTGTACACACATCATCAAATCCAGCATTTGGAAAGGTCATCCTTAGCCTGGTCCAAATGAGCGAGCTTGACGATGAACCAACAGAGAAAGAGCTCAGCGATGCCATTAACAGTCTGCCCTGTGGTAAAGCATCTGGCAATGGTAACATCCATGCTGGTGAAATCATCAAATAAAGTTTTCCTGTCATACCTCTCTGAGCTGCTATTCAGTCATAAGAAAGAGTAAAATTCTCAAGATATGCTAGATGCAAAGTTGAATGCAAAGAAACGTCCCTACTAAGCGTGACAGCAAAAGTGTTAGCACGTGTAATATTGAAGCAACTACCGAGATGAACATAATTCATTGCTCCATTCCAAGAAAATATGAAGGCACTGGTCCAGTTCGATGGCAGAATATTTGACAATTTGGAAGTCAAGAGTGGAGACAAGCAATGTTGATCTGCCAAATCTTAGTCGGGTGTCTCCTTATGTAGCATTTTCTGGCTGTACTTGTATGTAGGCCTATATGTTATGCAATGATGATGATGTTTGTGGTTCTAATAAATTTTCATAAGCATTCTGTGATCAATTTTTTTGGAAGAGCATTTAGATCTTCTATGCTTTATGTTCTTGCATTCTTTACTGTCACCAAATATATATCTTAATAAGAGTTTACATACATGAACGACAACGCGTAAGGAACAATGTCCAGTTACAAACAAACATGTGCCTATTTCTGTTCTGTTAAGTCATTCCTGAATGTGAAAGTCTTATTTTGTGTATGTTGACAGTATAGTTGATCAGCTTTATTGTGTTTTGTTGCATTAGTATCACTCAAAATCTTTAAATCGTACCACAATTAAACATCTATAGTATGTACGGTGACATTTAATGTCATCTATTTCTACTCTTATCAGTCACTTTAAAAATCTCGAATCATTGAGCAGCCCAGCAGACAAAACCCACACCATGTGAGACGAAATGCCTGAGAAAATCCGCAAGAGTTACCAAACTAAACAAAATGAGAAATTATGAAATTAGTAGGAGAATCGATATAAGACCATACACATAATACATCGAGAAACAACAAAATAAAATGGTTTGGCCACTTTATGTGAATGAACCATAACCATCTACTAACAATAACATATAACGCAGCCAAGGCAACACATCTGGCCTTGGATAGACAACTAAAGCTCCCATTCAACACCCTTACGGCAAGTGCGGATATTCTGACCATCATTTACCTGGATATAGACAATAGAATCATTGAGCCAATGTGTCTGATGTTATCGTTTCTAATTCTATCTCTTAATGACACGCCGCGTATTCTTCGTAGAGATGTCATTTCGGTTGTCACTATTTTTCTTTTGTCTTGTGCTGTCATTGTCCAGGTTTGGCACTGGTAGCATAGTGATGGAATAATAATAGTCTTGTATAATGCAACTTTAGTGTCTATGTTTACATTTTTGTTCTTGAAAATGCGTGTCATCTGTCCTAGGATCTGGTATGTTTTGTTGCATCTATTTTGTATCTCTTTACTGGTTTTCCCTTCACTCGATATAATGCTTCCTAAGTAAGTGAACTCATTTACCTGTTTAAGGTGTTTATCATCGATGGAGATAGTGATATTTCTTTCTTTCTTTGCTATTGCCATTATTTCAGTCTTTTCAATATTAATCTTCATGTTGAATGTTTGACATGTTATGTGGAGTTTGTTGATATGGTCTTGCAATTGTTCTTCTGATGTCGCTATTAGTACTTGGTCGTCTGCAAAGAGTAGTTCGTTCAATTTGTCTTTTATGTTATCTTCCTCGTTGATACTTGTTAGTTTACAGATGTGGTCGATATATCTTACAATGCTTACAATGAAACAGCTATAAGAGGAAATTAAATGGTGATTCACAACAAAAATTGTAAAACAAGAGTACATGTTCCAAAATAAAAAATAGTTATGTTTTAACTATATTGTAAGAACAAGATTATGGTAATAATCTAATGTTTTCAAAACGATGCTAAATATCGCCTGGTAGCGTATTAATTAGGAGATAAGGACACAACAATAAACACTACAGCAGCGAACCTAGCGAACTACTACCTAGAACCAAATATACTACTATCGGAAATAGAAAATGCAATAAACAAAGCACCAATAAACAAGGCAGCAGGCTCTGATGACATACAGAGAGAACTTATCAAAGCAGCAGCAGAGAGCGGGAAAAAATGGTTACACTGACTTTTCAATGTAATATGGAAGAAACAAGAAACACCAGAGGACAGGAGGAACGCTACAATCATTCTCATATGGAAGAAAAAAGGCAATGAGAGAGACTGCACAAAATACAGAGGGATATCTTTATCAAGCCACACATGAAAAATGTTTAACAAAATATTAGAGCAACGGCTACGATCATACATTGAACCACAACTTCAAAACACCCAAATGGGCTTCCGTAAGAACAAAAGCTGTACGGATGCTATCTTTACACTTAGACAGCTAACAGAAAGAGCTACAGAAAACAACAAAGAATTATATATCGTATTCGTAGAACAAGAAAAGGCATTCGACAGAGTAGACAGACAACAGCTATGGAAAACAATATCAATATATAGCACCAGAACATTTAATCAACATATGCAAGGGCATTTATGCTAATAGCCAATTTGCAGTAAGAACAAATGCAGGTGTGTCCAATAAGTTCCAAATTCAATCAGGAGTTCGCCAGGGGTGTGTCCTATCCCCTCTACTTTTTATAACATATATCGACCACATCTGTAAACTAACAAGTACCAACGAAGAAGATAACATAAAAGACAACTCGAACGAACTACTCTTTGCAGACGACCAAGTACTAATAGCGATCAGAAGAACAATTACAAGACCATATGAACAGACTCCACACAACATGTCAAAAATTCAACATGAAGATCAATATTGAAAAGATCAAAATAATGGAAATAGCAAAGAAAGAAAGAAATATCACTATCTCCATTGATGATAAACACCTTAAACAGGTAAATGAGTTCACTTACTTAAGAAGCATTATATCGAGTGAAGGGAAAACCAGTAAAGAGATATAAAATAGATGCAACAAAACATACCAGATCCTAGGACAGATGACACGTATTTTCAAGAACAAAAATGTAAACATAGACACTAAAGTTGCATTATACAAGACTATTATTATTCCATCACTATGCTACCAGTGCCAAACCTGGCCAATGACAGCACAAGATAAAAGAAAAATAGTGACAACCGAAATGACATGTCTACGAAGAATACTCGGAGTGTCATTAAGAAATAGAAACGATAACATCAGACAGATAACCAAAACAATACCAGTATTGGAACACATCAAAAGACAACAGATTAAGTGGTTTTCACACGCTTCCAGACTACAGACATATAGCATGCCACAAATGGCCATGACACATAGACATAACGGTTATAAAACCAGAGGCAGACCATATGTTATGTTGTTCGTCCATCACAAGTGATGATGACCATTTGTTACATCCACTTTTGAAAATTCAATTTTAGTTATGTCCTTGATAATGAGTTCGTAGATGGCTAATGAACCCTATTCGAGCTGTAAATGTCCTTGGACAGTTTGGACATGGAATAACGACTGTAGATGGATCTTGGTCTATCCGTGACTTTCTAGCTGCTCTCCGCTGTTGAGCTGCTGCATTTCTCTTCTTATCACAAGATGATGCGCTCTTTTTTATTTTAGAACGCCATGTAGATCTATTTTGTGGAAGTTCTTCCCATGTATCGTGGTCTATTTCAAAGGCTTTCAGTGAGTTCTTTAACGAGTCCTTGTAGCGCTTCCTTTGGCCACCTTGAGATCGTATACCCTTCTCTAGCTCACCATAGAAAAGTATCTTTGGCAGACGATGGTCTGGCATACGCACCAAATGACCTGCCCAACGAATCTGTGTCTGCATCAGGATCGTGTCAATGCTTGGGATACCAGCTCTATCAAGGACAGTGGTATCTGGAATCTTGTCTTGCCATCTGATGTTCATAACTTTTCTGGGACAATTTGTATGAAAATGATTGAGTTTTTCACATGACGTCTATACACAGTCCATGTTTCACTAGCGTAAAGCAGCACTGGAAGTACCACTGCTCTGTAAACTTTCGGCTTAGTCTGTAGGTTAATGCCATTTCTACGCCAAACATTTGCGTACAATCTGCCGAAAGTACTGCTTGCTTTGGCGATCCTTGTATACACTTCATCATCAACGTTGGCATTTTGTGATAACGTACTGCCTAGATATGTGAATCTATTCACAACTTTCAGTGCTGCACCATTTACCTTTATGCAGGGCTCGAGATAGCTTTTGCCAAGTGGAAACATGAAGGCAGACCATGTAAAAGATGGATCACAGAAATCAAAGAAGCCACAGGAACAAGCTTACAAACAGCGCACAAAAAGGCCATCTCATGAGAACTCTTCCACCACTGACGCCGCAAGGCAAACATGGGACACATCGTATAGATATATACATAAAGCGTATTAATCACAATGGTAAAAAACTTACACTAGTTTGGCATTCATTAAAACAAAATTTAATTCTTTGACGAACTAAAAATCTTAAAATGCATCAGATATTTTTAGAAAAGCACGAAACTATTGCTACTGCACGATTTCTAAAAATTGCGCACCACGTCTTTTTATTTTTTTTAAACAGATCTAGTTTCAAAAGCCCCAAAATGTCAACACTGACTAAGTTGTTTTGTTTCGCTTAGACCCTTAGTTTCGCTGGATTTTATAATTCAACTAAAGAAAGATAACTCTTCATTTTTATTGACGGTCTCCTTACAAATAATTATTATGTCAAGGTCCAATACAAAAAGGACCATATCTCTTTGATTGATGTTAAAACAACCTATCAAGAGGTTGCTATTTTCTGACAAATGTGATAAAATTTACAACTGCAATAAAAATTTTATTTTTAATAAAATCATAAGACGAAAACCATACTCTTCCGAAGTTCTCACTTATCATCTACGTCAACGAAATCTTCCTCACTGGACTTCTTTCTGTGTTTACTATCACGACGTATTTAACGACCAATTCGGACAGTCGCATTTCAATTGGCAGGTATTATCACTAATAATGATCCCTGTTACGTTGTCTTATGCTGTTATAGTCCGTTCAGAATCGTTTGCCGAGATGTTAAATTATTTTTATCAAAAACGTATTGTTCATTTGGATTGATCATTTGAAGTTAGGTTTAGAATAATAATGTCGCTATAGAAATATTTTTTTATCAAAGAAATTTGATCCAGTATCAAAGATACCTTATTTAACCTATATTAAAAAAAAGTTAATCTAAATTATAAACAAACGCTGGATTATGTAGATGCTTACATCTCACATCTGATTATTAAATATAAAGGCATGACCCTCACGGTAGAATGTGCACCGTTCTAAAAGTAGTTGTTTCCACTGTACATTTGTATAAAGCAATGTTACATATGGAAATTCCCGTTTAGCACCAAATATTATTTTTCCTGAACTTAGAATTATGTGAAATCAAAAACGGATATTGACTCGATTTCAAGTCACAAGTCAGAGGCACGTCTCAATATTTACAGAATGTAGGCGGCACTAAGCATATTACCTTCTGCAAGTCTATGTGAGAATGAATCTGAAAGCGAAATATTTTACTGAGCATAACATTGCTATAAAGATTTATCAATACTTCTGCAGAGAGCGTAAAAAGGGACATCTTTATTGTTCTTTATCAAATCCTGAGAAGAGAACAATGCATATTTTAGGTTTGTGTAAACGTTCATTTGATCGAATAGTGGAAGCAAGCGGATATTTATTGCCAACAAATTCACGAAAGCAAGGAAGGAAAGAAAAGATAGACAGTTTCGATAAGGACCTAGTAAAAAGAGAAATATGTAGAATGTTTGATAAAAACGAAGAAGTGACACTTAGAAAGTTGAAGATTTGGCTGAAAACTAATAACGACATTGAAATATCAAAAACTTTATTATGGAAAACTGTAAGAAATGCAGGCTTCACCTTTAGAAAGTATGCTGGTGGAAAAAACATTATTTGTGAAAAGCCACATCTGGTAGCTCTTAGAAGCAAGTATTTACGTGAAGGGAATGCGCGAGAATGGTTATGATATTGTGTATTTAGATGAAACTTGGATCAACGCTCATCATACAAATGAAAAGGAATGGCAGTTAGCAGATGGAAGTATTAAAAGATCAGTACCAAGTAGTAAAGGGCAACGTTTGATAGTTGCACATGCAGGTAGCAGACATAATGGGTTGTTGCAGAATGCTCATCTAATTTTCATTTCAAAATCCATTGACAATAGAGACTACCACTCCGAAATGAATGGGCACATATTCGAAGACTGGATCGAAAAAAGTATTCTTCCAATATTAGATAGACCTTCTTGTCTGATAATGGACAATGCTTCATACCATAACGTAGTGAACGTAGAAGATAGAATCCCAACATCATCAAGTACAAAAGATGCAATCAAAACGTGGCTCATAAAAGAACACATACCATTTACCGACAGGTACTTGAAACCCGAATTGCTTAACCTTGTAAAACAGACACAACGAACAAAGATATTTAAAATAGACAAGTTAATTGAAGAACATGGTCATAGATGTTTGAGACTACCTCCATACATGCACACTTAAATCCTATAGAGCTAATTTGGGCAAAAGTTAAAGGACACGTAGCATCTAAAAATACAACTTTCAAATTATGTGATATTGAGACTCTTACAAATCAGGCTCTATCAAATATACATAAAGACTACTGGGTGAAATGTGAGGATCATGTGTTACGCCAAGAAGAGGAATATTGGAAAAAGGAAGGTTTGTTGTTTGTTCAGCCGAAAACAGTAATCGACCTATTTGACTCGTCTGATTATGAATGATCATTACTCTGATTAAGTCTACACTAAAAAAAGTTTGATTTGCAAAATTTACAAGTTGATTTGTAAAACATTTCATTGCTCAATACCACCCAAGCAATTCAAAAAAATGTTATAAGCAAACCATCAACCATTACTTATAAAAATTAGCCCGCTTGATTCAATACAGAAGTTCAGATATCTTGGATCAACTATTACAGACAAAATTTCCTTACATGAAGAAATATATGTACTTATTTCAAAGGCAGCGACAACATTTGTGAAACTCACACCAAGAGCATGGAACAATATCAAATTGACTCTACGAACAAAAGATATATTTTAAATTTTTTTTACACCTGCCACCATGTAAAATTTTGTGGACACGCCTATGGGTCATCATTGCACTAGATTACTGTAAAATATTTTGTTTATGGTCGAAATAATATTTACATGGGCAAACATCAAAAGAATTCGCCGCTTTCAAATAACCGTTACAGCTAGACATCAAGTAACACATATGTTTTCGCGACATGGACATTTTAACAACGTATGCCAAAATTCATGTGAAATCATCAAGAACTTTTTGAATTATAAATCATAACATCTCGGCAAACGATTCTGAACGGACTATAGTAAGAAAATGATTCTTACAGATGACGGGAAATGAATCAGGTCCGTTCTAGCAGCACCGAATCACCTCCCAACACAAGTAAACAACAGGTTTTCCATACTTCCATGATCTATATATTATAATAATATAGCTGTTCTATGTTTGTGTTTCTGAGGATACTTCAATACTTGTACAGGATGATAGTTGTTGTTGTAATAGTCCTTGTCACAAATGGTCCATTCTCAGTGACTTGACTACACAGAATTGAACGTCTTAACGAGATCAAATTTTTTTGGGGGGTCAAGTACGTAAAACTGTTTAATTGTGTTGCGAAGCAATTCAGTGCTGCTAGAATGGAGCTGGTTCAATTCCCATCATCTATAAGAATTATTTTCATTTATCCTCATGCTTCCTACTTGAATTTACTAGTAAGAAAATTAAATGAGTGGTTTACTTGAGTGAAAAGAGTACTTTAACTAATTAGGCCTCATTTGGACTAAATTTTGAAAATAATGGGTTTTTTGGAACATTTGCAGTTTAGGTGTACCTAGCCTACACTAGGTACTTGGACAAAATTTTCAAAATAATGCTACAGCATTAAAAAATACTGTAGTTAGATAGCCCTTGAAAATTGCAATTCAGCTATACCAATTCTGTACGTCAATCCTGAAAAAAAGTTATGAATTTTTTTGGAATTAATTTGACATCAAAATAATTTACATGAAACATATAGGAAAATATAAATAAAACTTGTCATCATAAAATGTAGCCAAGATGATAATTTCTGATTTATCTTAGTTATTTTCAATAATACAACACACAAACTATACATTTTTGTGCTCATAAAAACAAGATGCATCTGTTGATCACATTTCTAGAATTTTCAGATAGACACAGAACTAATTGATATTCAAAATAGTGGCTAATTAGCATAATTATAATGAAAATAAATTATATATCTATTCAATATAATAAAATACCACAGAAACTATATACCACAGAAAATAAACAAAGACAAGACACATCTTTTGATCATATTGCTGTAATTCTCAGATGGATGTACAACTAATTAATATTCAAAATCGTGGCTACTTTGCATAATTAAAACAAATGTTGATGTTTTTTTTAAATTAACTACTATTTTTAGCATGATCCAGCAATCTTAAAACTTAAATATATAAAAAGAAAAACGGTTACAGAAGTTAATAAATCAAGTTGCAAGCATGTCGAATGATGTCACTAAATGTCACAAGAAATTTATAGCCTAAGCAAAATTTTCCAAACACACTAATCCCAGATGTCCAAGTACCTACAGGATACACTGTTAGGCTTAAACAGTGCAGACCTAAACACTGGTTTTTATTCACAGTTAGTGAGTTAGATAGCCCTTGAAAATTGAAATTCAACAATGCCTCAGCCAAGTCTGTATGTCAATTCTGAAAAACGTTAGGAAATTTATTGATTTAATTTTGTATCTAAATAATTACCCGGAACATATAATAAAAATATCAAATGACGATGGTCAGAAAGTTGTGGTCAAGAATTAGAATTAGAACTAAAGCCGAGCCAGTAATTTATAAATATCTTAGTTATTTGTAATAAGATATACTACAAACTATATAATTTTTTGTTCTGGAAGACAAGACTAATCTGGTGATTGCATCGTGCAAATTTTTTTCAGATACAACCAGAGCTAATAAAATTCAAAATGGCGTCTGAGTTTTCCATAATTAAAATTGAATTGAACATATAGGGCCTAATTATTTGTTAAATTTCTTAATTATATAGAATAAAATATCTGCAAACTATACATTTTTGTATTCAGGAAGACAAGACGCATCTGTTAATTCATCATCAAGTGCCGTCTTCGCAACGAAGACCTCCAACATTCCCTGTCACTTTTTTATGGTGCACTCTGCTAGATTGTAACTTGTGATGTTACTCTCCTACTTGTATCTCTGCCTACCACTTGCTCGCCTCCCTTCGACTTTACCCTTAAGTAAGGAATCAACAAGGTGTCACATCTTTTAATGGGTCCAAAATATTTTATTTGCTTGATCTTTATTTCCTTTAATAATTCTTTCTCTATATCAAGTTTCGTTCGAACATATTTATTTATTTTCTTCTCTTTCCAAGATGTTCTTCCTTTCTTCTATATATTCACATCTCTCTAAGGCATCAATTCTGTCTTCTAATTGTTTATTGTCCATGTTTCTGAGTTACACATTAATATAAAATAGATGTCATCATCATCAGGTGCCATGCTGGCTGGTGTAGGAGATCTTGGCTCTCCACAGCTACCTGTCTCCAGTATTATATATCAGGATCATTGTTGTTTCCTCGCCATGCCAGGTTGTTAAACTGTCCAATATTTTCTCACGTTGTTGCCCTCTGTCTTTGTTGCCTTCAATTTTGTCTGTTGTGACTATGTTCTCCAGACCACCTCTTTCATCATCCCCATATTAATTTTCCTGGCAGTCCATAGTATTCTTGTCATTCTTCTGAAGATCCACATCTAGACTGCCTCTAATTACCCACTTTCCCTTTTGCTTTTTGTCCAAGACTCGCATCCATATGTTAGCATAGGAGTTATATAATACTGCACTACTCTCTTCCTCACTTCTAAATTTTTTCCTGCTTTATTCTGCCTCTTATATGTTGAACTTCTACCATCTGCTCTAATTGTTATACCTAAATACTTGAATTAGTGGACCTATTTTAATACTATATCATCCACTTTCTTCTTCTTCTGTGATATATATATATATATAGCATTGTTGTTGGTACCTTTACCAAAATATCTGACAAACTACATTTTTGTGTTAGGGAAGACAGACATTGACATTCTTATCAATATCATTCAAAATATATATATATCAAGGGACATATTCTTTCCAGAACATATTCTTCGTCATGGATACTCTGAACCCCTCTCTCAGTTCTGGGCAAGCAGGCTTGCATTGGCCAGAGATGTGTGCATACATTCTTTGATGTCGCTGGTCCATCGTTTTCTTGGTTTTCCTCTTCTTCTCTCGCCTGGCGTTCTGCCCTCCAGCCTTTCGATATCATCATGTCGCTTTAAATGTCCAAAATACTGTAGCTTCCTTATGATGGTATTTAGAAACCACCCTTCATTTAGTTTCAGTAATTTCAAAACTTCAAAGTTCTTTATCTCTGTCCATGATATTCGTAGGATCTTTCTGTAGCACCTCATTTCAAATTAATTTATTCTTTTGGATATTGTCTTGTTTAGAGTCCAAGTCTCGCATCCATATGTTGCCACTGGGAAAACATATGATCATAAAAGGGTTAATTTAGTGTCGTTATTACTTCTTTGCCATAGCTTTCTCATTTGTGTTAATTTGAGTGTTGCAATTGCAAATCTTCTAATCTCTACTGAACAATCTCTGGAACAGTTTATATTTGCTTTAAGATATTCACATTTGTTTACACATTCTAGTTCTATATTGTCTAAAACTGAAATTTAACAACTTTACATATATTCA
This sequence comes from Meghimatium bilineatum, assembly GCA_034231615.1. Classification (NCBI taxonomy): domain Eukaryota; kingdom Metazoa; phylum Mollusca; class Gastropoda; order Stylommatophora; family Philomycidae; genus Meghimatium; species Meghimatium bilineatum. The sequence goes on from CM067299.1 coordinate 19,923,847, forward strand.
AAGTATCATCTATTATATATCCATTTAAAGAAAGGTGGAATGTCATTGTAGATTGTTAGTGTTAAATCTGTTTAAACAAATAATTGCATGCACAAAATAAAAATAAGTTTCACTTACCGAGGATCTGCTACAATAATAACTGTTCTAGAACTTTGCAATTCCTCTCATCATATTCCAATTTTGAAAACACAATAACCTAACTAATAAAAGTTAACTGGAGTCATAGATTCTGAATTATTGACAAATTAAAAGGGATTGAAAAGCAATCAATCACATAGAGGACATGTTGATAACAAACCTCCATTTTTCAAATTACTTGCATTATAAGAACTGTAAACACATGGTGAAAAAACCGATATAAAATTACAAATTTGATGTAATCTTCAGTCACGCACTTTAAATTTCACAAAGAAAGTGTTTACCTCCTGCAAGAAGTATGTCTGGTTAATCTAAAATTTTCTTTTAAAAAATGACAAAACAAATGTCACATACTAGCCGTCTCATATGAGATGTATCAGCAGAACTCAGCACTTCACATCTCACATGAGGTCTGTTGACTTAAATCAGCTAATGAATGGGGTAAAAATTTGGCACTTGATTGATTGAATCTTGTATGTGGTCACCTATGTTTGGCACTTGATTGATTGAATCTTGTATGTGGTCACCTATGTTTGGCACTTGATTGATTGAATCTTGTATGTGGTCACCTAAAACAAATAATTTTCTTCTGTAGTTATCTTTATCACAGTGCACGCGCATGCTAATTTTAATTATTTTGTATTTCCTCAAGGTTGATGGCAAGAATTACCACATTCTTAGAACTGGTTGCTTCCCTTTCATTAAGTATCACTGTTCCAGCAGACCATATGCAGATCTTGACGCGGAGAACTACTTCTACACATTTCTGAAAATTCTAAACTTAGGTAAATTGGTTTTATTTTTCATTTTGCCAAAGAAGAATATGGAAAGTTTGCAAGTGTGAAAGTTGTTTACTCCATTTGTTATCTGAATGGAATGAGCTTTAAAGTCAGATAAATAAGTATGTAATAATGTCTTGTTATAATAATAGGTAGCGTTCATTTTTATTAAGCACCAGTTTAGCATTGTGAGTCACCTGTGGGTTGTTGTGGTCCAAAAGGGCAGCACACATATAGCAAAACTGTGACCTTCCATGCAAGTCATCAATCAATAAATAAACCTGTAACCCTTCAGGATCGTAGGGGTACCACATTGGATGCTTCAGCACACATTGGAGTCCTCCAGCAATTCTTATCCTCAGCAATGCGGAGGAGTGAGGAAAAATCTTGTCTTGTCCATTCCTTGATGTTGTCTGTCCATGCCTTTCTTTGTCAACCTCTGCTTCTTCTTCCCTCGACAGTCGTAAATAGTGACAAAGAAGGTTATTTTGGGTGCAAGTTGACTGTCTCAACCCATAGGTCAAAGTGACCCAGAAGCCATGCAGATGTGTGGGGCTGAGCACAGAATCACATCCAAGCTGTAAACCATGACACAATTGCATTCTTATCTTGCAGATATGCATAAGTGTGAGAATAAAAGCAGAAGGTGCACTGTGAGTCATGTAACTTAGTGGTCAGAAGAAACACTGAGTCATGTAACTTAGTGGTCAGAAGGAGCACTGTTAACCATGCAACTTAGTAGTCAGAAGGAGCACTATGAGTTATATAACTTAGTAGTCAGAAGAAGCACTTTTGAGTTATATAACTTAGTAGTCAGAAGGAGCACTGTGAGTCGTGTAAATTAGTAATTATATATAAATTAGCTGCTCAGTCTGGTAGCCCACATTCTATTTCTAGTTTAAATGGAAAAATGTATCAGCCAAAAATGCATGCCAGTTTGATACAACACAGAAAATGAATATGAGTAATTTTTATAATTTTTGATTAGAAAACAGCATCATTGAACATTCCCATAAGTGCTATGCTCTCTCCGTTTCAGCAGCCACTTAAAAGTATGCAGACTAGAAGTGGGGTGTATCTTTAATACATCCTGGCAACTCCCTCACAGCCTTATTTTGAATTCTTTCCAATCTATCCACTTGTGTGTGACACTGTGAGCAGACAGAGGCCATAATCAATGACAGATAGTACTAGTGTTTGGTGCAGCAGAAACAGTGACCATTATTTCATGCCTTCAGCCATCGTGATATTGATAGAACTGATTCCTCTCTTTGCTTCCTGAAGTACATTGTCAATATGTTTGCTGAATGAGAGATTTCTGTCAAAAGTTATCCTCAGATATTTTAAGTAGTGTTCCATAACAATAATGGAGTACATACAACTGACAGTCAATATTGTGCCTATGACTTGATTGTTATTCAGGGAGAACTAGACTGCCTTTGCCTTTGAAAGGATTAGCAACAGCATTGTTGGTAATGCACCATAATGAGAGTTGATCTAATTCACTCCATACATCATCAGCAGTGTCTGCTCTGCTTATCAAAGTTCTTCTTTCGTATTTGCTGTCCCTTTGTGGTATTTGTGGCGCATGGCAGATGGTCACTACCATGGTATGCAAGTATCATCCATCTATTGTTAGTCGCTCCATGACATGACACTAGTGCAAGGTCAATATCTGAATGAGGTAAATGCAAATAAAGTAAATAGGTTACTATATCAATATAAAATAATAAAATATAGAAAATAACAATAAATAAAAGGAACAAACAACAGTCAACGTGTCGGTCCAATTGGGACCTTTAAAGACAACAAAAACAGTTAAGAACAAAAGACCATAACAAATATAAACAAAATGGATCTCTCCCACCAGGAAATCATGGGAATACCATGGACTGCCAGAAAAACTAATGTAGAGGTGTTAAAAGAGTTAAATGCGAAACTGACCTTAATCAACAATATAAGAAAAAGGCAATCTTCTTTTTTTGGCCACTTCATGAGACAGGCAGGTTTAGAGAACATAATCACAACAGGCAAGATTGAAGGCACCAGAGACAGAGGGCGACAACGTGAGAAAATATTAGACAGTTTGACAACCTGGCACGGCAAAGAAACAACAACGACTTTGATACATAATACTGTGGACAGAGAGCTGTGGAGAGCCATGACCGCCTACGCCACCCGGCATGGCACCTGATGATGATGATGATCATAAAAACTTAAATGAAGATTTATTAAAAATTAATTTGTATCTGTCGAATTATAGTATTTCTTGGTCACAGCCATTTTGGAATGATGAATTGTCCCAGATAATTAATTTTTAGTAGTACTATCTTTATGGTTGCCATATTACTGAAGTATCATAACACATTCTACTATCATTGAATTTGATCACCACCAAGGAAATATACAGAAAATTCAACGATAGTCGAATGTGTTCAGCAAAGTGTTAAATCAAGTATACCAAAAATTGAAGACCCCACGTTAGTGATCAAACTCTTGCTACTGGGAGTGTAGCTGATTGAACAAATATTGATAGAAGTACATATGTAGGAAGGCACATCTGTTTAAACAGTAAATATCACCATGAGCTCATATTCACTCATATATTTGTATATTAACTGTAATGGGAATATGTATATTTGGCTGCAGAAATAGTCATGTCACATACTAAAGATCAGCTAAAATCTCTTTGAAAATTATTTCTCCTCTCATACTACTTTATTTCTCCTCACATACTGCTTTATTTCTCCTCACATACTGCTTTATTTCTCCTCACATACTGCTTTATTTCTCCTCACATACTACTTTATTTCTCCTCACATACTACTTTATTTCTCCTCACATACTACTTTATTTCTCCTCACATACTACTTTATTTCTCCTCACATACTACTTTATTTCTCCTCTCATACTACTTTATTTCTCCTCACATACTACTTTATTTCTCCTCACATACTACTTTATTTCTCCTCACATACTACTTTATTTCTCCTCACATACTACTTCAGTACCATAATAAATAATATTTTAATTTATGATTGACATTCAGGTATACCCACTCTAGCATATGGAATTGGATCATGGTGTTTAGTCAGGTATTCGGAGGATGTCGTGATGCCGGACGGACGTATCATCAAAGTGTACTTTCTTAACAAAGAAAAGCCTGATGCCATGTATTGATTGCATTTTAGAAATAGTTTTACATTGATACATAAATCATTTGACTGTGACATTTTTATACAACAGTAATTCATATAACTGAGCACACATTAACTAACATATTGTACAATGCTAGATATGATATTAATATCAAAAGAATTTATTGATTGGAGTAATAAAATAGTAAGGCAGTAATAATTCTTGTAGTTTCTACCATTATTCATCCTGTGTTTATGTTCACTTGGAAAAATGGCTCCTCAGAGTTATGAGCTAAGTTTTGGACTTACCATTTTTGTCATCTTTACATGCATTATGTTGTTCATTCTTGGTGTTAACTTGTTTGTAGCAATTTTAAGGTATGTGTTTAGAATTATTGGGAAGATCTTTGCAACATTTCTAAAGAGTAGTGCCTACAATTCTGAAGCAATGAGAGATGAGAACAGCTTAAAAACAGAGAGTTACCCTAGTGAGAGAGATCTTAAGGGTGCAGTACCTTCTTCAAACAATAATGGGAAGCCACGTACTTCATCCTCTAATAATAGTGCTGGAAATGAACAAAAGATTGGTGACTCGTCCACTGTTACAATGAGAAAACCAAAGTTAGAGGTAAAATCATAATATTTCTCATTATTCTTAGGAGTGGTAATCCATTTTTGCTTCATTGGTAAGGATTTTACTGTGTGAGAGTTGTTAACACTTTGCTGACGAAATTTGACGATGGTAGAATTTCCGATATATACACTCAGTGACTAACTTTGACCAACAGGCAGGAAAGACTAAAGTACCATCTCCTGGCTTCATGCACAATAGGTACAGCTTAACAACCACCTGAACATAATATAACCACAGAACACTTCTGGGTGCTAGTTGCGCACTCATACTTACACAACTGTCAATCACCACCTTTGTGACCAACTTCAACAAAAGTCAAATGCACTATGATACTTCAGTAATACGGCAACTGTAGTGATAGTAATACTCGAAATAGCTAATTCTAAATAGTACATTATTTTAAAATCACTGCGCCCACAAAATAGTGTTCATGTTTGCTTAAATGTCCTACCTTTTTGTGGAAAATGAAATAGAATAAATTACGTGACAGGCAAACATGTGTTATTCGTTTTTCATTATTTCCCATGGCTATAATTATCCATCAGTGGAAAATATAGAGATATTTATTTAGTTAAAGACTTATTTTTGGAATTGTTGTATGGGTGGAGTTGAACCTGAGTTATAATTATGTTGGTGGCCAGTATCTGCTTCTTCTTCTTCTGCGTTCAGCATGTGGTCATGCTATACCGTCAGACCTGTCATCAAGACAAAGTCCACTGTCTTCTCCAGGTCAGAGTGGCTGCCCCATAGCTTTTGCCTTAAGTCTGTATCCTCTGGCCAGGTCTGCTGTCTCTGCTCTTTGTATGTTGGGCAGTCCTGAAGTATGTGTTCTGGAGTCTGGGTTCCGGATCCACATGGACATTCATCTGTGTATGAGATCCTTAATCGATAAAGGTGACCCAACAATCTGCAGTGGCCTGTTCTAAGGCAAAATATTGTGGTCTGTTGATATCTCTGGAGGAAATGTATTGCATCATGTTCGTATTCCCCTTCCGTTTCTTTCTTCCACTTTGCTGAGTATGTGTTGCGGATTATTGTTTTTACTTCTCCGTAAGACAGTGGGTGTCTGTGTTGCTCCATTTTACTTCCTGCCTTTGACAGAGCATCCGCTTTCTCATTTCCCATGATTCCACAGTGTGATGGTATCCACTGAAGGGCAATAGCTGTTGATTTTTGGATCTGTCTTAGCTCATGTCTGATTTTGTACAGAAGACTTTCGTTTCTGTTGCTCTGGATTGATTCCAGTAGGGATCTGCAATCTGTGAATATGGCTATCTTCTTTGGTCTTGGCAGTCCTGGTTCAGTGAAGGCTTTCAGTGCTTGATGGAGTGCAACTGCTTCTGCTCTAAAATTAGAGGAGTATTTCCCGGTTGGAAAAGTTTTTTTTTATTGTCTTCCCATCTTTGAGTCCAGTATCTGCTAATTTCCTCTAGTATTTCATTTCCTACATACTGCATCTCTATCAGTGGCATGTATGATCAAGACACTTAAGTAGCCATGTTGTATATAGAACTGAGCCGGCAGTCAATGACATCACAAAATATAACTAAATTTGGATCAACACAAATGTCATAAAAAGTTGGAATTTTTTAATAAGCCCAATTTAAAAAGTTTTAATATGCCCATTAAGAAACATGAATCCAAAATAGTTTTTCGATGTGATTTGTGGTTGAATTCTTTAATGATTTCAAATTTAAAGCAGGTGAGTTAGTGTGATGAGTTGAATATAATGTAAAATGATGCTAATCATTATAATAAATGTGGTTTTAATTTTTAAATAACTCTACAGCTTCCAAATTCATTCAGAAAATGCAAACATTCATTATAACACATGTTCAAAATTGAAAGCTCTGTCATGAGTTCAATTGTATGTACATATTGTAGAATGGCATGAAATTTTTTCAAAAATTTGCAAACATCCTTGGTAATGGAAGTTCAGTCTGCTCAGGATTGCTAAGTCAGCAAGTGTTAAATGATTGAGTTGTGCCTCATGTTTCCTATAGTTGTTGATATGCTGCTTTTATTTGAATATACTTTATATATATATACACACAAGAATATGATCATTCTTAGATATTATTTTTTATCATTGACAATTTTATAACATGATGTAAATATTTATGTAATTTATCGATTTATAATTAAAATGGCTGTGTACCATAGCAGATTTATTTCAAGCAGCATTTCCAGTATATCGTCATATTTTTAAAAAAATCAGGTCTGTTTCTTCAATTCATTTCAATTCTGTTTGCTTCTTAATTATATTCTTCATATTTCATCAAGGCACTAACTTTCCAACGTTATTAGACTAGAATATTATATAGGTTAATTTTTTTTAAATGTAATACTAATTTGTTGCTGTTTTTTTTCCTGTATTCTTTGTAATGGTTTTCTTTAATGAATTTTTAAAAATCATTTCCTTCAAGTAGATCAGGCTGTGTGCCACATCTCTGTTCTACTCCCTTCATGAACATGACAGCCTTGAAGCACAAGTTCTACTGTCAGATTGTCTTTACCACATGGGCACATGTTTGTCTGACCAAGTTTCAGCATGTTCTAGATGTGGTTGTTTATTCTACAGAGGCCAGTTCTAGGTGAGAATGTTGTAACCCAGCCTCTTCTTAATAGTGAATAATTTGAAGGAGAGGTTAATGATGTTCGTCCGTCGTGATCGACGATGACCAAAAACTCAACCATAATAATAATAACAATAAATAATAAAATAATAAAGTTAATAGTGCGTTTTTAAATGACTAGCAAGTCCAATGCGCGCACAAAATGTTCTTTTACAGAATTGACAACAATAGAAGGTATCTGTGTGAGGTTGAGATGTTTTTTCTTTTCTACGTGTCCGCTTCTGTCTTGCAGTTTCTTGTCTGAATTCTTCCGCAGCTAGTGCTCCCGTTCTGATGCTGTAACGCCAGCATTAGAGGTGAATACTAAATATACAAATACATGAATAAATATTGCAGCTAACAAACACTTTCCTATATTGTAGACACAGTTACAGATTATGAAAAATATGAAACAGCTTTAAAAGATTTTTTAATAGGTTAAGTATAAATTCAAGAACATGACATTGATATAGTGGAACCCCTCTATAGCTCACCCTTTTATAACAATATTCCCTATTTAATAACACTTTTCAAAATCCCCAATTATATTTATTCTTTATACAGCATATAGTGAATTTCTGTTATTACATAACATAACATTGTTGGTCTGGACAAAGTTATAATGGAATTCCACTGTACTAACAAATAGAAATTAAAACACAAATTCAAAATAAGAGCTGTAAAGTGTTGCAGATATTCTATATTAATGTAAGTTTCTGGAACACTGAAAATTAACAAGCATTTGGAAGATAGAATGTATACCTTTGAAATGTAATTGTTTCTTCTTTGATGTTCATTCTCAAACTCTCTCTCAATCTCTCTTGTAGCAAGACAATGGTCCTACTAGATTTCCAGCAGGATGTAGTTCAGAAAATGGAAATGCGTTGTGTCACTGTTTTATTTGCGCCAATGGCCCGATACATCCATCTTCGGTAAATTTAATTGTTTAAGATGCAGATATCTCAGTTTTTCAGTTACAATGTATTTATACCCAAGCAACAAAGACACATCTCAGTGGTTATTCTAGAATAAACTTAGATGAAAAGAATTTCCAAGCATGCATAGGACTCATTAGTCACCCTTTGGTCTACAGCCGTGGGACACCATTCTCTGCATTCCCTGCTAAGTGTTATTACTACTGTCAAACAAGTTTTGAAATCTGAGGGTAGTCCTATCCATTCCAAACACGCTGCCACATCTTGCAATCTGCACACGCTTTGTATGACATCCTCAGCACGTCACATCCACGACTTCCCTCTCTTAAGTCTGCTACCTTTAACTTTCTGTATTTCGGAATGCAGTGGATATTCCTTATCTGTATGTATCTAAAGGTGTGCACTGTAATCTGTGTTCTGCCGTATGACAGTCGAGTAGGTACTGCATAGCTCTTGTCGATGTATCTCTTGTGCATCCAAGAATGATGCGCATTGCTGCATTCTGGATTATATCCAGTCTTTCGATCTGAGTTTGGCTAAGAGTCAGAATTGCCAGTGCATTTTCCACCACAGCCACCACCAAACTCTGGTACAAAAGTAATAACAATCTTTGCTCACACTGCGTAGCAGCCATAATCTTCATTGCTACTAAGCCTTTGCCTGCCCTTATGATAACATGTTCCCTGAAACTCAGACTTCTATTAAACAACACACCCATTGATAAAGACATTGTGAAAACACATCAATAGTGTATCTAGTGCCTCTATGGTGGTAACATAGTTTTTACTGATTTCATTGTTATTCACTGTTTGTTTTATATATTCTTGAGAAAGACCTAATGGTTCGAAACATTGAAAATGTCTTGTGTATTGTCATTTATATGTTTTCTTTTTTGCACCTCATAACCCTTTTGTGATAGTCCGTCGTGTTCAGGTGAAACTTTCTAAAACCTGTGTTCTAAGTAAGTACTATTGTTGTTTCGTTTCACGCAGTATTACCTGATATTGATTGTGTTATGTGCACCCAACCATACACAAGGGTTTTATTGTGGTCTGTGTACCCAACCATGTGCAATCATATACCAGAGTTTGTGGTCTGTGCATCCAACCACATGCAATCATACACCAGAGTTTGATTGTGGTCTGTGACTCAACCATGTGAAATTATACACAAGTGCTTGATTTATTTATTAACATGCACATATTTATTGAGATTTGATATACGTAGTATATAACCACTTATGTTATATTTGTTCATTTATACACTGTCTGATTTAGGGGTTTTTTCTGTAGCTGTTTATATTATGAAAGTAAAGATGAAATTATAAGATTAAATGCAGAATGTGAAAGTGTTTTTGGTTTGAGGAACAAATCAAAAGCATTTTGTACCTTGCTTTGGCAACTAGAGTTGTTAATTATTGTATTTATTGGAGTAAGTGAAAGTACATTTGTTGTATGCAAGAATGACATTTGAAACTTCAAGATAGATGTAGAAATAATGATTTTTTTTCCTGTTTGTTGTTAACTCCAATCAGATCTCCATAAATAGCAAGTCTTTGTTCCTACTAGATTTCTAGCAGAATGTAGTCCAGAGAGCGGAAATGCATTGTCACAATTTTATTATGGTCAATGGCCCAACATACCCAACTCTGTCATTAGTAACTAATACATTCAGTATTTTTACCACTTCTGCTGAATGATGGACATCTGTAACCATATCGCCAGTATAATAAGCTAGCAGTATGAGAAACCTGGTTCTTGTACTAACAGACTGGCCACTAAGTTCACAGCTAACTATGGTCATGTATGCTTGGTCTTTTCTGCCACTATCTTGCGTTGCTATTTGCATAGACATAAATGCCCAGTGTTACTATTCTTTGCTTCCCTTGTGGGCATAGTAACACGCAGATATTATATGATAGAAATAACATTGTTAACAAATTCATCGGAAAACAACATCTAAAGTGGTTGGATATCTAGTGAGAAAAGAAAGCAGATCTGTACACAGTACAGAGTTAGAAGAAGACCAAGAAAATATGGACTGACAATAACATGGATACACTGCACAAATATGAATGCAATATGACACACCTTGCTTTCAAACACTTGAATATGACACACCTTGCTTTCAAACACTTGAATATGACACACCTTGCTTTCAAACACTTGAATATGACACACCTTGCTTTCAAACACTGGGCCCTATTGCTTAATGACACAAGTGAAACAAGATATGAATAATAGATTCTACTCCTCAGATGTCACATCCTACTTGTTTGGGCTGTTGTGTTTGTTCTACTTGAACTTAATACTGTAATCAATTCTTCTAATCACAAAATAGATGTATCATTGATCGTAGAGTCCACGTCCAACAAACGCTTGCAGTCATCTTTGAGGCATGTCCTGTATCCATCTTAAACTTACCGACTATTCTTCTAGTCCAGTCTGTTAGTTTGTGCTGCAGGTTTTCACTATTTGGCAACACATGCCAGTCTCTGATTTTTTTTTCTGTACTTGTGATTATGAAATAATCCTTCAAACTGTGAACAGATAGATCTTGGTAGCCCATAGGTCTTCTGACAAAATCACAGGTCCTTGTCAGTTAAGCAACTGAGGTGACCCCCAAACTTATTTATGATTTGCGGTCCAAAGGTATAGTTATGTTAATGAAGGTTTATTGGTGCATGTTTAGTCCCTGACAGGAGGCATTCCAGTGCAGCAGTATCTCAGAATCATCACATCCTGCTAGGAGTGCAGCATATACTTCTGTCAGATCTGCTATTCCATCCTTAGTGATTTCACTCCTAGCATTCCCCGCAACCTAGAAGTCTGCCACAAAATTCAACAGACATAGAGGATTGACTTCACTGTACTCAGTTTCTCATATGTACGCCATCACTCTCAACAAAGCGGCACAACGCCTGCCGAAATAGCATGCACCTCTGTAGCTTCAAGCGATAATCCACAGGGATCTCCAAAAAAATCCACCTTGTAAACAAGACAACATGAGCCACATTTGAATCCATGCCCTCTTGAACGCAAGGCTAACAGATTAACCACTATGCTAGGGAGATCCCACAAAAAAACAGAGGTCTTTTGTCCACTGGCCTGTATCTCTTCATCATATATTTGATAGAAGACAAAAGTAAGAAATAAATCAAGGCAAGAGATTCATTGACAATTTTATTTTCACAATGACAGATTGTCAGCCTATTCCCTCAACTTTCCTTGGTCGCCTCTTATAATAATAATAATAATATAATGGAATCCTTCTATAGCATATCCTTTTGTAACATATTTCCCCTATATAACAACATTGTTCAAAATCTCCAATAATAGTTATTCTTTATTATTTGTACTGTATATAGCAAATTTCTGCTATTACATACATATTTTATCATTCCAGACCAAGTTGTTATAATGAGATTCCACTATAACAAAACCAATAACCCATCATGGTCATAGAGGGGTATCACATTGAGACATTTAGTGCAGAAAGATCTCCACGCATCTCTATCCTCTACCATCCTGATGAGTTTGGAGACTTCACACTCTGTCCAGTCCTTGATGTTATCCAGCCATTATATAGCCTCTTAAGATGATGTTCCTCCTTCGCAAGTGAAGATGAGCATGGCATGAAAACAATAAATGTGATAAGTAGAAAAACAACAAAACATTTGTGATTGTCCAACTTGGTTTGCAAGCTCATAGATGCCCATGAGTCCGGTTCGTGCCAGGAAAGTTATATTACAGTGCATGCAGGAGTGTAGAGGGTTTGGAGTAGGAGAGTTTCCGGATTTGTCCTTCTGCTTCCATCGCTTGTAAATTCCCGCAGTGCTCTTTCTTTTTCAAATTTAGTGATCTAGGCATGCGATGAAATGCCCCCCTCCGCTTGAACATTCTAACATGCCTGGAAGAAAGATAATGGTCCTATTATTTGTACCCTAAACTAAAAGTCCAGGTTCCAGTTGCTATACAGGCTTAGTTATAGATAGACTTGTGATAGACTTCCATATGAAATGTTTTGGATAGACATGGTAGGATCAGTTTCTATCTAGTTTGATAATGCTGTACACACTCAAATAGGATATGCTAAACTCATCACTTGTAGATGCAAGTCTATCTGCCATATAATTATTACAAAAGACAGTATGTCCAAACAGGTGTGGATGGGATTCTGTCTGCAACAAAAAAAGGGAAAATATGTGTAAAGAAATCTACTTGCTATCCAACAACAATATTGATCATAAGATTGTAATAGAGGTAGTAACAACGGGTCTGACTTGACTGACGATGCAACCATCAACATTTGGTTATTCTATCAGACTCCCAGGGTATATACTGCACATAATTAAAAAAACCAATACTAATTTAGATAATAAAAATGGAGTTACTCTTCTCAACATTGCTCAAAGCATCACATGGATCTACTATTCTAAACATGCTGGAGTCGATGTAACGAAAGAGCTGTAGTGGATGGCAAATCAGTGAGGTTGTCAGATGTTACCACAGAATGTGTGATATCTAGAGAAAATATACGAGGTTAGATGTGTACCACAGAAAGTGTGATATCTAGAGAAAATATACGATGTCAGATATGTGCCACAGAAAGTGTGATATCTAGAGAAAATATACGATGTCAGATATGTGCCACAGAAAGTGGGATATCTATAGAAAATATAGGATGTCAGATATGTGCCACAGAAAGTGGGATATCTATAGAAAATATAGGATGTCAGATATGTGCCACAGAAAGTGGGATATCTATAGAAAATATAGGATGTCAGATATGTGCCACAGAAAGTGGGATATCTATAGAAAATATAGGATGTCAGATGTGTGCCACAGAAAGTGGGATATCTAGAAAAATATAGATGATGTCAGCTATGAATATTAAAATGGAGAATAGCTATAGAAAATAACACAATGTTCCCAGAAAAGATACATATATCTAGAAACGTGTATAGCATGTTAGCAACAATGACCACTATCTGTAAAGGTAAATGTAAGCTGAGTTATGAACCAACATCATAGCACATGGTTACCCATAAGTGCTCAGCTGCCTAGTGATGGTAGTTGCTGACTAGAAAACCGCCTGGCTAGTGTCGCTTACTGTACTTGCTCAGTAGTGGTGGTGCCTACCCTCTATCTTCCAAGATCATGAGCCCTGGTAGCTGGGTGAACCACAGAAGTAATTGTAATTTCAAACCATGAATAACGAGTTAACTTGGAACCTGGGTTGATGTGCAAGTGACGTGACACCACACTACTGGGACTGCCAATTTAATGTAATATCATCAAACGGGATGATTCTGGTCACCAGGGGTGACTTTTGGACCATTTAGCAAAAAATGTTGATCGTCATATCTTCTAAAAGATAAAATGTCTACAGCTGTTATATTTTTCTAGTATGTATCAATAATAACACCATCTTGTTAGGCTATTATCATAAGGCTCGTATGATTTACTATGGTAGTCATCATTTCAAGATGGTCACTTATGTGATTTTCGTCACCATTAACATACACTGCATAATTCTGACAGCATAGGCAGGACACCTTGAGGTAATGATCTATAGTTAAACCATGTGTTCTGCTAATTTAAAACTTATTCAAACAGAATAATTTCTGAAATAAAATGTGACAAATCCTTTTTTTTTAAAATAGGGGTGACCAAAGTCACACCCTATAGTGGTGAACAAGATAGGGCTGACAGTGACCAGGATGGGAGGTTATATGAAGTCGTTTCGAAAATTTCCAGGAATTATTGTATTATATAGAAATACGTAACAATAGAATTATCTACACTACATGTCCTTCAAGATAATTCTTACAGCTGACGGGAATTGAACCAGGTCTGTTCTAGCAGCACCGAATCGCTTTGCAACACAAGTAAACAGGTTTTCCATACTTGACCAACCACATCCCCCAAAAAAATGTAGCGAGGTCAAGACCTTCAGCCTGTGTACTCAAGTCACTGAGAACAGACCAATCGAAACAAGGACTATTACAACATTACCGAACATCCCGTACAAGTATTAAAGTATCATCAGGAACACACATAGTCGTACACAAGGACCTAAAGGCCTTCTTGTAAACATAAATAACATAGAGACAGAACAATGTTGCATCAAATAATATCTTATACAAGTAAATTCAAGTAGGAAGCATGAGGATAAATGAAAATAATTCTTACAGCTGACGGGAATTGAACCAGGTCTGTTCTAGCAGCACTGATGAAAACCTGTAAAGCGATTCGGTGCTGCTAGAACAGACCTGGTTCAATTCCCGTCAGCTGTAAGAATTATTTTCATTTATCCTCATGCTTCCTACTTGAATTTAAATGTCCTTCAAGGTAGCTCTCTTTAGCAACTACACACTTTTGCCAACATACATACACCTGCTGGAAACATTTGTGGAACCCATTCTTTGATGCCTATCTCAGCAGTCTTGTCACATTGGTGATAACATCATCTTCATCCTTCAATCGCTGTCCTTTCAGTACCAATTTCAGTTGGAGAAACAAGAAAAAAATCAGATGGTGCAAGACCATGAGAATAAAAATAATAGCATGTAATCTGTGATAGCAATGTCTATATAAAATATAGGAACTTAATAAAACACACAAATTGTATATTTTGTTTATTTTAAAAAATTGCCACATCAAGATTTTTAACAGTTCCATTAAATTATGATGCAGTTTTCTTGTATGTTGTGGTCTTCAGTGTCTGTCATGATTAGGTCATAATTAGCAACAGGCATGGAAATACGACTCTTCCTTAAAACACGTGGAGAGAGGAAAGACCATTCAGGACGTGACTGAGATGGGAATCACATAAAATGAGGCTGAGAACATATCCAAGGTTGGAGACAAATGGAAAACTATTATTCTTGAGCCAAGGATGTACAAACAACCTAGGGAGTCCAAGGTTTTATTTGTCTGCTGGAGGAAATACAGCAAATGCTACTGGTTAACTATGACTTATACAACTACATCGCTGTTACATACCGCAATTATGTATTGTAGTGTGGTGTCATGAAATATATTTTATCATCTGCTCTGAGATGTCTCATGATAATGCTGCAATTAATATACAGTGACTAAACATTGATATTATAAACACATTGAAGATGCCAGAGTGTTGGTTACTAAACACAATAGCAAAATGAAAACTACAGCTGTTTGGTCATATAAAGAGACAAAACTGTTTAGAAATACTTATAAGAGGGAAGAGCACCTGGCTAGAGGAGAAAGGGCAGACCAAGGAAATGATGGACTGACAACATTAAAAATAAAATGAAAACGTTTTTGGAAAATGCAAACCACATGGCCTAAGATAGAAAAGGGCTCAGGGAGTTCAATGGGAAGACAATGTTCTGGAGAGAATACGTAACATGACAAAAAACATTGGCACTAAATTATATAGGCTGAAGGTTATTTTTACATGTGTAATCAATGAGAAAGGGTTTAGAAGCACAGACAACACTATTTTGAAAGAAGTACTGGTGGCACATTAATTAATTTTGTCTCTGTCACTACATACCTATCAACTAGTACAGATGTTTGTACAGAAAATATTTATTATGTCTATATTGGTCTTGAATATTTACCTCTAATGAAGTATACTTTATATAGAATATGGACAGAACATTCAGACAAGCTGAAATAACAGATAATTCCTTTGGAAGTTGACAGGCAAGAAATATTTCTGCATGTTCATGTGTTCACTCCATTATTCAGTTTCCACTCGTCATGACCATTTAAAAAAAAACTGTTATCAGATAGAAATTCTGCATGCTCTGGTGCAGAATAAACAAGTAAGACTGCCATCATTTTAGACATAATAGAATAGGCATGGCAAAACATTGAGTCACTTCTAGAGACACATGAATGGAAACACCTCAACCTCCACAATATATTAGATAACACAATGACTATACACATTATTTAAGGGGGTTACACAGAATTTGCAGCTATTCACTTGTACGAGGGGGAGTCAATAAGTAAGTCACAAATGGCTCTTTAGAAAAAAACTGAAGACGATAAAAACCTGAAAACTGTTTATTTTTACACATACATTATCCCTTTACTTCTCAACATAATTTCCACCAACATTGATGCATTTATCCCATCGTTTTATGAGTCCTCCCAAACCTGCTGCGTGCTCTGCTTTTTAAGCCACATTTTCACTTCACATTCAACTTCTGCGTCAGTCGCGAAATGCTTCCCGCCAAGGTGGGTTTTTAGTGGACCAAAAAGGTGAAAATCACTAGGGGCTAAATCGGGGCTGTAAGGAGGATGTTCCAGAATTTTCCAACCAAGATTTTTTATTTTCTCCTGAGTTAATCGAGCCGTATGTGGTCTAGCATTGTCATGAAGGAGTAGCACTCCTCTAGTCAGCAGCCCTGGACGTTTTCTTCGAATTGCATCCCGAAGCACTGATAGAACTTCACAGTATGATTCAGAATTCACATTGTCACCTTTCTTTTTGAAATTGGTTAAAAGCACTCCTTGACAATCCCAGAACACTGTCAGCATAACCTTCCCTGCTGATGGTGTAACCTTGAATTTTTGGACACAAGGCGAAGAAGGATGTTTCCATTGCATTGAAGCACGCTTTGATTCAGGCTGGTAGTGATGCACCCATGATTCGTCCCCAGTAATAATCCTGTTCATCATGTCTTCTCCTTCATTTGCGTATTGACAGAGATGCTCCAATGACAAGCCTAATCGGTTCATTTTGTGTTCGTCCGTCAATTGTCTGGGCACCCACCTTGAACACACTTTCTTAAATTTCAATCGGTCATGCATGATGCTGTATGCTGAACCATGTGAGCACCCTATTGCAGCTGCTACAGCGTCTATCGTTACTCGTCTGTCACCTCGAATCATCTCCTCAACCCGCTGCACAGATGCGTCTGTTGCAATTTCAACAGCACGACCAGATCGGATTTCGTCAACAATTTTAGAGCGTCCTTGAGAAAAATTTTTTACCCAGCTGTGCACCGCTTTACGGGACAAACAATTGTCAGCATAAACAGGAAGCATTTCTTTATGAATGTCTTTTGCAGGCAGTCCTTTTGCCCATAAAAAACGCACAACAGCACGTTGTTCATTGATTGTACACTCTGTAAGTACAGTAGCCATTTTGTTTTTTGTGCTGCGCATGCGCAAGGTACAGCTAGCGCCATCTAGCGAACATAAACATAAAGTTCTATGATGATATCAACTATAAACAGCTTTAGAAACCACCTACTGCATTTTCCTGCCATCCAACATCAATTTGTGACTTACTTATTGACTCCCCCTCGTATAAGGGGAGCACATAAGTACTCCTTACTGTGCTGGAGATTTTAACCCCAAACAAAATTGTTAACATGAAACACATTACTTTACATTTAAAATATAACAGAAACAATTGAGATAAAATTACTACAAAAGTGTATATAAACTCTTAGAACTATTTCTTAAAGATTATTGTATTTGGTGAAGGCCAAATATGAGACAAGTTAGTTGTCAGATCACCATCATGGCACTCTGAACAGATCTATAGCCTGCTATATGTGACATGATCTCGTATTCAGTATGTTCTTGAGCATGTGGTAACTGACTGTTCCTGTTCTGTGTTGGTTGATAACCCCTTCTTTTGATTCATATATGCCACTCGGTTCTAGCAACACTTCGCTTCACTTCCAACTCCTGCAGCCTAGCCATAATCATGGAAGAAGAAATACCTACATCATCCAACTGCTATAACTCCTCAATTGCATTCAAACTATCAGCATGACCCATTGAACTATCACTAGTCACTGTGGTCATGCTGGTAAGTCTGTCTGCTCTTTAATTTTCCCTAACACCCACGAGTCCAGGCACAAAAATTAAGGTAATTCTTCAGCACAGACTTCATCAATGACTACAACATAGATGGCATAAATAGGCAGACTGAATCTTTTGAAGTATACTCATAAAATTAGCAAGAAAACAGACACCTGTAGAACTCTGAGACCCCAGCTATATAATCACCCCGGTCAAGTCCATCGCTATACTACTAGTGGTTGTGCACAAAGCACCACTGTCTTCCCTAATACATTTCCCTCTGCATTGAGCCATGAATGAGACAAGTCAAAGAGTAAAGTCTAGTAAATGTTCTAATAAACCGACTTTTATCTAAACATCAAAATGGTTAGCTTAAAACTACTAATGATTTAGACATGGGAATGAAGTATTATCACAGTCTGGAAGATAATGGCTAATTCACACAAAAATATGCATTAATAACAAATTCACACAATGAAACATATCAATCGCTAATCACTCAATGAAATTAATAAATGGTAAATTCACACAATTAAATACATCAATTAAATCAGACAATAAAATACATCAATGGTTAACTCACACAATAAAACATAGGTCAGTACCTAATTCAAACAATAAAATTTATCAAATTTCAAAATCATGTCTTTGATATAAACACAATCCATAATAAAAACACAGAAGAGCAAAACAGAACAATCAATCATCATATGATATATGACATTTTTCTCTAAACAGAACAATCAATAAATTATCATATATGACCTTTTCTTCTCCAACAAAACAATCAAGTGTCATATATGACATTTTTCATCAAACAGAAAAAAATCTATCATGTGGCATCATATATGACATTTTTCTTCCAACAGAACAATCAATCAAGTGTCATGTATGATATTTTTCTCCACACCTTTCTTGATTCAAACCTCTCTATTTTTTTAAAATATGTTATAATTAGGTGTGTGTGTTGTAATGCAAACAAACCACCATTTTTTAAATATTTTTAGGGTTTTTAAAACGCTATGAATCTCATTTTAAATAATCTAGTAATGTCTGAATTGTAGCTACACAAATGTAACTAACCATTACAATACAAAACTGTTAATACCATGTTATCCATTTAGGAGTTCCTGGGAGCCGGTACTTGTGGATCTGAGATCAAGGCAACATACCCTTACTGTCACCACCTCATGTACATGATGAGTTTTTTTAATTTACCCTCCAACACAAAAAAAACCAATCCTTACATGAAGTTCAATCTGAACCTCATGGAAGTGAGACCAATGCTCTAACCTCTCTGTCATGCATCACATCTAACCAAAGCCACATGGTTTATGGGGAGGACTTTTTATATCTATAGGGACCTATATAGTGTGTGTGTGTGCAAGAGCACACGAGTGTATATTGTCTATCCTCAGGTGAATGATGGTTTATAGTTCCACACTTGCTGTTAAGCATAGGGGTGAGAGCTTCAGCTGTTGTTCCAAGGCCAGATGTGTCACCTTGGTTGCATTATGTCCATATTCATTCAAGGTTATTTTCAATCCACCATTTTCTTGGCCTAATATATATATATATATATATATATACATACAACATTATATACACCATGCTCTATTGTTTATGACATACCAGGTTTGCAACTTTTCACCAGACATATGTATTTTGCTCATAAAAATTCAACTAGAAATTTGACACTATATATTGGCACAAATTTGTCCATAACATTTTTCTCTCATAAACTTGGCACATATACTTGAGAGAATAAATGTTGTACTAATAATTCTTGATTCAGAATAGCTAGCATCATAGCACATGGGACATTCCATAAGTGCTCTGCTCTCCGTTTCAGCAGCAATTCGAGTGTATGTAGACTCAAAGTCCCGGTCAGGTGTTGATTACATGATCTTCGGTTCTTTCCAAAAAAGAGTACATTTTCTTCCCTCTCCTCTAATAAATTCCAATTCTGTCATTCTTTGTATGTGTGCATGTTCAGTGTATGAATTTATGACTGCTTTAATTAAGTCAGCTTATCTATTTTTAATAATGTACCGTCAATTGCAGCATTATCTGCCAATGAGTCAGCTATTTAATTTCCTCTGACTCCACCGTTACCAGGGCAGTATATCCATGTAATACTGTGTACAAATGAGTTGTTCAATAACGCAACCCATTCCTTTCTCAACATGTTCTTTTCTATTTTGCGCAGCATACTTTGAGAGTAATTAATATTTAATGCTGACCCCATTATCCCCCAAAGAATTAAAATTATTATAACATATTCTTCTTCTGCGTTTGTTGATTATTATAACATATGATAGCTGAAACAGTTTAAAAAATATCAACTTCTGCTGATATATAAAGAATATGTCTAAAACAAAATAAATCATAAATTACATCCTGCAAAACAAACACGCACTTATAGTACAAAATCACTTTAAGGATACCATTACAATTGATTTAATAATTAATGGACAGTACAGTATATTAATTAACAATATTTTCACTGTTTCACACCAATGTGCTGATTAACACCTATATATTCTTCAACTATCATGAAGTCAGCTAATCAGCATTTAACATAGTCTATCAACCAAAGTCGGATGTGTAAAACCACTGGTAAAAATAAACCAGCGACACAATGCATCTTCATTCTCTGGACTACATCCTGCTGGAAATTTATAACCTTGCCATGCTACAAGAGAGATCCAGCGAGAGTTTGAGAATGAATGCTAAAAAAATAAAATAAAAAGGATATAAATGGATATCTGTGTCTGGAGATCAAAAAGGTTGTGGAATAAATCTGTTAAAACATTTAAAATCTCAAACAATATAACACAGGCATTGCATATTGCACTTATTCTGGATAGATTGCGGCAGACTATTTTTATTTCAGTTTGCCACAAGCTATTGTGTGAGCAAGATGTAGGCCTATGCATTGTGGTTCTGTAATTTCATAAAATATGACTTATGTTTGTAGCTTCTTTTATTTCTATAATCCATATTATCAATGATACATCCAGGCCTTCCAAATAGTTCAACACTATCCCCTGTACTTTTCAATGCATATACATTGAGAATAGCAGATGAATAAATCACTGGAAAAGGAATGACATTTTAGTTTATCGTCAGGATAGAGATTGGGAGCATGTGGTTTCAGAAATGGACCGGTTATGGAAAGGTGTACAGCTAACAGGCATTAATGGCACAGGTTGGAAAGGGAATTGTGAGTAAAGACAGTGCTCCATTTGCTATGACTACAAGTAGCATAACTATGGAGATCATGGCAGTAACCAGGGCAATGATGTGGGTAGAGGCTCAAATCTACACTCTTTTCTACACTGTGATTTCTTAGCAACTTAATGAGCATGTTAAGAAGATTGAGAATGGCTGGGTACGTAGACAGTGGTTGAAATTGGTGGAGCAGACTAATTTGACAAGAATCAATTTCATATTTGTGCTTAGACATGACGGTGTCAGAGGAAATGAACACACACACATGCTTGCTGGTATGGTGATTATGGGGACCAGACAATTTCTGATATTTTCATTTGATTCTGTCTCGTATTGTTATGCCAAGAATTCTATCTGAGCAAGCCATTCTGTTATATGAGTCCTCTTTTATCGTTTGTTGTTAGTATCCACATTTGGCATTGCTTACAATAGTACTAGAGGAACTGTATGAAAATGTTTGAACTTAAATGTTTTTAGAAATTACAATTTAGTAAGAAATTATACCCAGGTATTTCAGAAGCACCTACTTGTTTAATTCGTGACATAAAAGTAAATGGTTTCTGGTATCCGCACATTGAAAGATAAAGTGTATAATTTGTCTTGATTGGTTATTGTTCATGAGCTGAGAGAGCTCTGCAAACCCATAGTTATCTTGAACAGTGTAATATAGCTCTAAATGTGATTCTACAATAAGAGCAGAAAATTATTCAAGTATGAAGAAGTGGAGAGTTCAACAGAAGTCTAGTGAAGGTTGGAAAAATTTCTACAATAAAGAATACAAGTTGGATCTTGAAGAATGTCAGTTCAATTACTTTTGCCACATCTTTGTAAATGTTAGAAACCAGGAAACAACTGAAGATAAGGTTCAGAAATAGTTAGGCAGTCGTTATATCATCATTGGCTCCTGACATGTCCATAGGTACTCTGGTTTCTACTTCAGTGTATCCACTATTCACATGATGACCGATAGTTCCAGTTTACTTTTGGTCAACAAATATTCTTCTATGGCCACAGTAATGCTAATTTCTAGCAACTCATCATTTCAAGCTCAGTTTCTTAATTCTGGTCATGGAAAAGGAATTATCACACTCATCGCTCGCGTGTTGCCAGGGTCTGAGAGGGGAGCAAAGAATAGCAACACTGTTTACCTTCCATGCATGTCGTAAAAGGCGACTAAGGAGGTTATGGGATGGAGTTGGCTGTCCCATCCCATATAGGGTCAGTGACCCAAAGCCATGCTGAAGTCGGATGTGTCAGGCCGAAAGGCGCAGATATTGCAGCAATGCTGTAAACTATGACACAACGCATTCCGTTCTCCGGACTACATCCTGCTAATCTGCAGGAGTTTGAGAATGAACGCAGAAGAAGAATCACACTCATTCATTTTATTTGTCCATTGTTGTTTCTTATATGGAGTTTAAAATGTCAGTCAAATCCATCGCTATATCATTCAACACAATAGCAGTGCAAGCCAGCCGATCTGCTCTTTTATTTCCTTGAACACTCATATAACCGGGAACAAAATTGAATGTTCAAGAAATTATTGCAAATAATGAAAGTGATCCTGGCTACCAAGTTTCAATGGAGGAATGAAATAGTGAATGAGACTCTACAGGGTAAAGAAAGGGTAACAAGACACTGAAGAAAAGACGATGCACCAGAAATGTTTAAAACTATTTGAAACAAGAATTCTCATGGACATTACTATCCACTAATGTAGATTCCATTTACTCCAATGTACAGAAACTGAATCATGACTAACAAATAATTTCCAGTAGTCACTGCAAAATACACTTCAACTATATTTTAACAAATTTTTTAGTCAATATTACATATTTTTTAAATTTTAATTATTTTATATCTTTTTTTTTCTCTATGTTAATTCTTCAAATATGGGTGGAGCACATGGCCGTGTGGTTAGAACGCCGTTCTCAGACACTTGAGGTCTCGGGTTCAATCCACGGTTGGGACAGGATATTTTCTTTCAGAGGTAAAATCAAAATCCTTCCTGTACATGTCCCGGCGTCTACTATGGCACAGCGGCCTTTATTTCCACAGCCCATAGAAAACCTCCCTGCACTCCTTCACAGGAAAACATGCAGTAATGAAAGATTCTTCAAATAACCAGCACAAATTGTGTTTGATTTGAGCCACTGAGTATAAAACTGTACCTGGCATAGGGAACAAAAGTGTTGAACTTGTACTCTCTCAGGGTTCTCTACCATCCTCAAAATTTTCTGGCTAGACTGCTGAGCACTTATGATAACAATAATGTATATAATATTTAAAATATAATCAGGCAACTAATACAAACAAAACTTACAAACAGAATACATTATCAACAAACTATACAATTTCTTCTACTTCTGCATTTGTTCTCAAACTTGTGCAGATAAGCAGTTCGTAGTGTAGAGAACAGAATGTGTTGTCTTGGCTGAGATCTGTGCTTTAGGGTTGTTGTATCCATCTCCAGCATGCCTTTTAGGTCATTTTGATCCATGAGATGGAAACGCCAACTCCACATCTAAACCTCCTTAGTCACCTACTACAATATACAGGTTCAATGTTGCTTTTCTTTGCTCCTCTTTCAGGCATCACAAAACATGAACAAAAATTATACAATTTGAAAGAAAATATTTAAAAACATGGTAAAGGCATGTAATGAAACAGGTCAAACACTACATATTGTATTTATTCTGAAGTAAAATTAATAACCAACAAAACTGAGTTCAACAAGAACAAAATAACAACAAAATGTCTTTATATGTGACTTGAACAAAAGCAGAAATATTAAGCACTGGTAGTCAGACACAGCAGTAAAGGATTTTGCCATTTTGGTAGGGACTGATTAAAAACAAAATAATTAACCAAATTCATTGTTGCTCTAATACACATTGAATCAACAACATAATTTAATTTAAGTACAAAACAATAATTTGTGTGAATCCTTTTATGAGTGTTTCATGGCTGAATTAAAGGGCCAAAAGCATTTAAAGATACAGTGAAAGAAATTAATAGAAAAAGAGGTCTGCTCACTTAAATAAGAAAAAGCAGTATATATTCTTTGGATATATAATGAGAAGAGTACATCTTGACAACAGGCTAGTTGAAGAGCAACAAGAGTGGTAGGGGAAGACCATGAGAGAAGATGCATGACAACATTGGGTTAAGAAAATGATTGAAAGCAAATGAGACAGAAGCCTGTCAAAAGACCTGATATTTAATACCACATATAAAAGACTATAAGAAAACAACTATTGTTATTTAAAGTTAGCCAGAAAAATTCTTGACTCAACAAATTAAAGGTTAAAAATGATTTCTATATGCCACGACCAAAATTTCCTACAATATAACAGGAAATATACCAGTAATAACAACATTAATAATGAAACCATTTTAAATTTCAAAAAGGAATTATTATTTCTGGCAAAAATATAATGAATCACAAATTCTTAAACGCAATACATTTTTGTGCACTTTTCAGCAGCCTCTTTAATGACAAAATTATGAAATCCAAAAGATACCATTTAAATATAAACCAAACAGAAAGAAACACAGCAGTGTTAAGGCTTTTGAACATGATACGCTCCTAAAGGCATCTTCGAAATTAGGATGCCAGAAAATCTGAACATGATAGTGTGAGGTCAAATGTTTTCCTCCACCATTAAAAATATATTTTTCAATGGTGATCATTCTTTTCATACTTTTTAAAATGTCCAATAAGTGCACAGAAGCCATCACAGCAGTTTGTTGTCTTAAAGGAAGTCTGTGCCACAGATATCATGTCATGAACTCTTAGATTAGTGGATGTAGCAATGTTTTACCTAAGACTACTAGTCTGTTGCGACAATCAATAATAAGTGAGAATGCAGGGACACTATATAATAATAGTATATAATATGTACCATATTCTTTCCAGTGTTGTCGTCATGGATACTCTAAATGCTTTTCTGTCCCGAGCAAGCAGGCCTGCATTGGCCAGAGACATGTTTATGCATTCTTCGATGTCGCTGGTCCATTGTCTTCTTGGTCTTTCTCTTCTTCTCTTCCTAGCACTCTGCCCTCCAGAATCAGCCTTTCGATGTCATCATGTCTCTTTAAGTGTCAAAAATATTGTAGCTTCCTTCTTATGATTGTATTTGGAAGCTTTATTGAGTTTCAGTAATTTCAAAATGTCTATGATCTTCATTTTCTCTGTACATGATATTCGTAGGATCTTTCTGTAGCACCTCATTTCAAATGAATGTATCCTTCTGGATTTGTCTATGTTTTGTATACTGTTATCTATATATTTTCATACCTGCTTATCAGTAAATCTGTGCACTGTAAAACTTAACTACCTTGTGTTTAGAATAAGTACTAACTATAACCTGTTTTGAGTGTATCACTATTAACTTTTACAACACATACAGTGTTAAGCTGTTGTCCTACTTCTTCATCTATCTGTAAGGAGGGTTATATATGATCACATCATTGATTCAGACAGCAAGTGATGGAAAACAAAACTGGAATGAGTTTTTTTAATGCTAGTCATTCATGAAATATTCTCTCTATGAATATTTCTCTTCTTCTTCTTCTTTCGTTCACTTGAAACATGTCTATATCTGTAATTCTGTCTCCTTAATAAAACTCACTGTCTTTGGTTCTCAATGTGGGTCACAGCAATTTCTTCATGGAAAAAAAAATACATGAAATTGAGCGGGACACAGAGCCATCTAAGGAAACCACACAAAAAAAGAAACTCTTTAAACAATATATATATATATATACTGAGTAAGGAGAAATTAGTAGTCCAAAAAATCTCTATATTTGCATCATAGACTAAGGCAATGCATTTGACAGTCCAACATACAAAATTAATTGAATGTCTTCAAGAAACAGGCATAGATGAAAAAGACATCAGACTGATTAGAAATATATTTGGGAACAGACTGCACCAATAAGGTATGAAAACAGCTACTCACCATACATGGAAAAAAAACAGGGGTAAGACAAGGATGTATTTTATCACCCACTCTATTTAATATCTACACAAAATATTTTTAAACATATAAAAGGAATGTCAGGACTCAACATAAGTGGGAAAATAATAAACAACTTATGATATGCAGAACACACAGTCCTTTTAGCAGAATGTGAACAGAACTACAAAGACTAATAAATCAAGTAAACAATATGGACTAGATATAAACATCCAAAACAAACAAAAACCATGATAATCAGTAAAATCACAGAAGTACAGGCGCCAAACATAAAAATAAATGGAGAGATACTACAACAAGTAGAATATTACCAATATCTTGGACACATAATCACAAATGTTAGATTTGAAACAGAGAATAGGAATGGCTAAGAGTACTTTCAATGACATTAGAAACTAATCTGAACAAATTACAAACTAAAAATGAGAATTATAAAATGTTATATGTATTCTATATTAATATATGCCTCAGAAACATGGACAATTAACAAGCAACTAGTAAAAAGTGATGTCTTTAAGATTATTTATATATATATATCCTCTCTCTCTGTTTGTGTGTGCGTGTGTCTCTCTCTCTCTCTCTCTATATATATATATAATATATATATAAGAAGTTCATATTAAAAGACATGACACCTTGTTGAAGACCTTACTTAGGGGTAAAGTCGAGGAGAAGTGAGCATGAGGTAGGCAGAGATAGGAGTGGGAGAGAAACATCACAAGATAGACAGGTTACAGTCTAGCAGAGTGCCCCACCAAGGCAAAAGACAAAGGATATTGTAGGCTCAATGCAGCAAATCTTCATTGTAGAGACTGCACTTAATGAGGAAGAAGGAGAAATAGTGTAATAAACCTTGATGTCACAAAATGTGTCAACAAGCTTTTCTTTAGGCTCCAGGGGAGGGGGACCACAAATGAAAAATTGTTCCAAAATGGGACCACTGAATAAAAACAAATATTGAGCCCTGTTCTAAATCAGCAAAGCTCATCTCATTCAGATTCACACACTTCCAGAATGTCTGAAATTTTTAATTTACTAGAATTAATTTCCTTCATAATTTCTATTAGTCAATGAGATGAAACAAGATCAGAAGTTCTATCATCTTTCTTCAACAAGCCTAATTATTTATAAATGTTTTTGTCTGTTATTTACTTCTGTGGTTCTGAGGTAGTAACTTGGTCTCACATAACTAATGTGCCAGAATCGAAATCTGGCATATGTAGTTTGGAAGAATAGTGAACATTCAAAAAATAAGAACACTTTGGCAAAATACTGATCATAAAAATTCCTAGAGAATCAAAAATAGCTAAAAATATCTATGGTTGGTCGCGAGTTAAAAGAGTATATCCGCAAAGAATATTTTCTGTGTGCTAAATATGTCCAATAATTTATGTTTCTTATCACATGTGTCAACATATTTGAATAGTATTTTATTTTACATCAAGTTGGATCTAGATACACACTAAAACATCCCAGATCAAAGTGCTGACAAATAGTGCTGTACGACCCATGATCAATCACAAATCATAAGATTGTGCTGGTCTACAGTGATTCGAAAAAACTCTGTCAGTCATTAATGTGCGAAAGACAGGAGCGTATCTAAAAGTCTTATGTAATTATTGTGTTTAGAGTTAAAACAAAAACATAAGATCACTCTAACTGAATGATGCAGCCATTCTCAGATTATATGAATTTGGAATCAATATGATGTAACTGAAAAGTGAGTGAAATATGAAATATGAGTGAATATTTAACTTTTTCAATAAATGTCACTTGAAATAAGAAAACTGCTCTTAACTCATAACAATTATATATGTATATATAAAATAAGGGTTCAAAAGGTGTAGAGGACTGATTTAATTTATACTCTGATTAACCATACGGTAATCAGTGGGAATGACAGTGCTGATAAATTGGCAAAAAAAGGAGTAAGTATGCCCCAACCAGGAATTCCCATCAACCTTAGAACAGCTCAACACATAATATGCAACAACAGTAAACAACAATGGATGAACCGATGGGCCACTGGCTCAAAAGGAAGAGTGCTATATGCAGACATGTCCCAACCAAATCCACATGACAGCATAAATAGGCTACACCACAAAGATCAAGCCACAATATTTAGGCTGTGAACAACACATGTACAATTTAACAAACATCTACAAAGAATTACAGCAGACCATACATTATACTGCAACAGACGAGGAGGAAACAGTAAAACTACCTTATTGAATGCCCTGCACTACAAGACCTACAAAAACAACTGTTACCACAAACCCCTCCATCACTAACACCCTTTATACACAGCTAAAGAAGACATGCATGTACCACCACCTGGCACAGGGAAGAAAGAGTGAAAGCTCACAAGCCCGGGGATCAGATAAGTATGTAAGTAAGTACTCATATGTACTCCATCCTTCTCAATGAAGCAGCACAACCCATGCCAAGAGATACCACTCATAGAACTCCATAGCTTGAAGTAATAATTCCTGGAGATCTTCGAACAAATTTTGTTCATAAACAAGACTTTGCAAGCAGAATTTGAACCCAAGACCTATTGAGCACAAAGTGAATAACGTAACCACTAAGTCAAGGAGAGCCCCATTATATGTCAACTGTCTATTGTCTTTCCCCAGGTGGTTTGTTATCCACTCTTGCCGTTAAGTGTAGGGGTGATTTGAGCTTGAGCTTGTGTTCTAAAGCCAGATGTGTGGCCTCGGCTGTGCTATGATGTCTGTTCAGTATACGTATTATATGTAAATGTAGGAATGTGTTACTTGAAAAACAACTAATAAATGATAATAATACAAATAAATTTGATTAACTCATTTACTACAAAGATTTTCTCATGATTAACTCATTCGCTACATAGTTTTTATTGCATTCTGCCTGAATTATTACTGTGATAATATTTTGTTAAACATCCATCACTGAATCAAGAAAGAGTACTTTAAATGTAAATTACAAAATATTATTTTAAACATAAATGAAAGGACAATATCAATATATTGATTCCATTAAGAAATAAATTCATCTTATTCATCGAATAA
Organism: Meghimatium bilineatum; assembly: GCA_034231615.1. Classification (NCBI taxonomy): domain Eukaryota; kingdom Metazoa; phylum Mollusca; class Gastropoda; order Stylommatophora; family Philomycidae; genus Meghimatium; species Meghimatium bilineatum. The sequence continues at coordinate 19,953,166 of CM067299.1, forward strand.
ATTCAGACGTTTCGTGGTCGATACGTCGATTATGTCCTGTGTATTGTCATTTGTATGATTATATTCTGTGTTTTGTTGTGAATACTATATTAATTCATGTAGGCATCCGACAGTGATAGTGTGTCAATCGTTATCCAGTAGAACTCCATTACCTGTCTCCCACGTGAGTATATTTCATGATTACCAAATTTGCACAACAATAATTTGTATTCAAACTGGTCTGATTATAAGTGATAAATTGGTTGTGATACTGCAGCACTCTCCAACTTGTCAGATATCTTCTGACAGTTATTTATGCTTGGTCTGGTTATTAATATTATCCCATTACACAATATAGATATGCATTATAACTGGAAATTGTGCTTGCTTATGTGTGTAATGCCACACTATTATTATTCTGTGCTTACCTGGAGGGTCTAATAAAATACACTTGGGTAATAAATGAATCATTTATTTGCTGCATTTAGTTTTTTTCTTCTTGTTATTTTGTGTGTGTTGTTGGGAAGACATGTTATCTAGTCATGTTGCGTGATACCATGGTTGTCAATGCACCTCTCTTTCCTAATTTCTGCAAAGATACACTGAGTATATTAATACACAAATATTTTTGGTACTTTCAGCTTGATCTATAGCTAGTTCTTTTCAGATTATATGTGTGCTTTATTAGGGTTGTTTACGGCAGTTATAAAAGATCAGTGAAATATACAAAGCTTTCATATTTCTCTCCATCTATTTGTTTTATTGAAAGCAAGAGTGGGCAAAATAAGTCCAGTAAAGCCATTTACTAGCCCATTAGCTCAGAAACTATCAAATCATGCTAATGAGCCAAACTTTAAAATTTACAGTGCTAGTGATAAGGAGAAAATTATTACATCAACATTGTGATGTTATAGGCTAATAATAGTTTTGCACTTTCGACCTTTGATGTCTAACATTGTGTTATGTGAAGTATTCTTCCCAATGAACTTCCTGAACCCTTCTCTGTCTTGGGCGATGAAGCTTGCATTTTACAATGATGCATTCATGTTATCTTTAATGTCATCAGTTCATCATCTTCTTGATCTGCCTTTCCTCTTCCTACCAGGTACTCTGCCCTCTATTATTTCTTTCTAAACAGTTGTGTCTCTTTATATGACCAAACAGGTGTAGTTTTGTTTTTGCTTTTGTGTTTAATAACCAACACTATGGAATCTTCAATGTGTTTAAAATATTTGATTTTCTTTTTTTTCCTTCCTTTAAATTTCCAAAGGATGTCTAACATTAAAGATTTCAATACAGCAAGCCATTTAATTCATAGTATGTTTTTGGTATTTTGTAACAACTGCATTGATGTCTTTTGAAACTTCAAAGGACTGGTGAAAAAGCTTTTCGTCCTGCAGGAAAACAATGAATCTGGCCCACTTACCCCAAAAAAAGTTGCCAACCCATTTATTAAATATGTTCCATTCAGTTTCTAAGATTTAAAAACAAGTCTAATTTTGAAATATTATTCTTAATGATTTCTATTCTATTATTCTATTCATGAGCTAATATTTACAGGATGCATTGTGATGAATGTACCAGCTAGATAAGAAATGTTTACTTTTTATCTATACTAGTGAAGGCAAAAGAGAGTTGTAATGAAACTGGCTGAGTGGGTGTGTGCTACTAAGTTAATAGCGACGTAAGACAGCGGAAAAAAAGTCAAGCATGCATGACAGTAGTTGAGCTCTGAGGTTGGTGACCAGCGTGTATATATAGGAACCAGTTCTCTTGTATGTCTGGCCTACTATCGATATGGCTACAGACATCCACCGTTCAGTGGGAGTGGTAAATACACTGAATGTATTAGTTACCACTGATGAAGTTGGACGAGTGAGACCATCATCACAAATATAATGGCAACACAATGCATTTCTGGCATGCATCCTGCTGGAAATCGAGTAGAACTATTGTCCATTTATAAGAGAGATCCAGTAGGAGTTTGAAAATGAACATCCCAAAAAATGGCTGAGTGTAGTTTCAGCATAATTTTGATACAATAGACTAGCTACACAAACATCAACAAATAATCTGTTTGTTAGAATGTCACTGAAGACCGCACAAGGCTTAAAATATTACCCATAAATCACTTCCTCTGTATATTACCCAGAAATCGCTGCTTATGTATGTTACCCAGAAATCACTTTCTCTGTGGTACCTGACATAACTTCAAGAGTGCTAAATCTACAAAAGCCAAAATGATTAAATCTAGTCACATGTTAATCAGAAACTATGGAACAACCACTTGATGCTGGGGAAGATTCTAGACTCAAATAACTAGACACAGACCTAAATATATAACATAACATATAAACAACATTTTTTAAAAATTATTCTATAAATTATTCAAATTTTGCTTAATTTCAACCTGATTTCTGCTATGAAATTATGCCACCTACAGTTGCCAGTAATTTAGCTAACATGCAATTAATATAACAGTTGAAAACAGAACAGCTCACAGTGTTTCAAACTAACTTGGATCACCGTTATTTAAATTCACATGCAACAAAATATAAATTTGGGAAACCAGCATATTATTTTTCCAATCAAACTGATCATTATTTTATAAATGTCTGGAGATGTACAAATTGCACGGATCCAAAATACAAAACCAACAGCCTTGCAGCAAACTGGCAACAACTTTGCTATAGCCATATGACTAAAGCCTTTTGTACATTAATAACAACATAAAATATGAACAAGGTCACTCCACCCATTTCTATATTTGTTGTTTTTCAAATAATCACGTAAAACACAATAAGAAAATACAAGACTATGGCACAAACTACAGTGCCAACAGCTTTAACTGTTGTTATATCATATCAAACACTGTATACAATGCATCGAGACAACCAGAAAGTTTTCAAACTTTTTCTTAAAGTTTTCAATGCTCGTTGACCTACATGAGATGAAAAAACTGAATATAATCTGTTTAAAATGCAGCAAATTGCTCATTTCAAAGCTGCATATTTGTGACTTGCACAATGAACACAACATAAAATCATCTTACAAGATATAACATTGGTCATTTGTTAACATCTCATTTATCCTTCAGTTACCAGCACACAAAGGTAGCCCATATACAGGTGTAGCAACAACAAGGTTTATAATAATTTATAATAACTAATAAAACATATGTGTTATGATTTAAGCATTATACCTGTTGAAAATGAAGCAGATTTGCTCATTTAAGAACTGCATATTTGTGGCTCGCACAATAAATTCAACATAAAAGCATCTTACATGATACAACTGCTCAATCACATGAAAATAACTCATTTATTCTTCTACCACACACAGGTAGACCACAAGCAGCAACAGGTGTAACAACAGCAAAGTTTATAATGACTAATAAAACATACAGGTTCTGTGTTAAGAAATAATTAATTATTTCATCTACAAGCTACAAGATAATGAGGTCCCGTGTACATGATATGTCAGGTGACTGAGGATCCTCAGCAACAATTGTTAATTTTACAAATTCACAAACATGTCAAAAAGATTAACATTGGCAGCAAAAACAGATGGACTAACTAGTTTAACAAGAGAAACAAACTTGAAATATGGTTCCCCTCTGTTGCACTCAAGAAATAAATATGTATCCATTTATAGATATGCAGGAAGATTATATATGAGACAAAATGTCAAAATATGTATACAGGATAAAATAATCCTTATGAAATATTTACTAATCATAGATCAGTAGCCCTGTTCTTGGGTTATAAAAATGTCAGCAGTGAAAAACAGACATGTTAGAAAGTCAGTAAATTATAGGAAATGTAATGGAAGTTATAAGATCAAAAAAATCTATTACACACAAGGAAAAAAAACCAATATGTAGTCAGCACTGGGAAAACAATATTCAAGAGTCACTTATAAGTTGTAATTTATTTTGGAATTAAAATTTTATAAATAATATTTGTATTATTAATATAATAACTAATTATATATAATATTAATATCTAAATTTATTTAACTTTTTAACTGTTACGAATGAGTTTACTCATTGCTTGCTCTAACTGCAATAGACAAGTTCACACATTTTTTTAATTTGTTGTCCCTTCATTGCTAAATATTAGTTCAGTCTGCAATCACCAAGCACCAAAATACATAAACCATCCCATCCATGCTGTATATTTTTCTCATGGCAATAGAAAACTGGTACCATGGAAGCTTTTTTTCTTTTCTTTTCACAGCTCAAAAAAATTAGCAGAGAGAGAAATTCATTGGGGAAAGAATTCAGCACAGCAGAGATTGGTTACTAAGAACAATGTTAACGGCTAAAGACTTATGGTCAGTGGTATTGCTTGACCATGAAATGGTTAGAACACTGATCTGACAATCGTGACAGAGAGCTCAGCTTTAAATCACGGCAAGGACATGATGTTTTCCTTTCAGGGGTAAAGATCCATCCTTGACATATTATGACAAAGCAGCTTTTATTCTTCTTCTGCCTTTATTATCTATAATTTTGCTTTTATGTATCAACGGTTTGGATGACTGTTTTTCAGGCTATGGCATACATTTTAATGCTTGATATGCAGTGGTGTTATAACATCGCAGTTTGTCTGTGACTCCTTTGATCCACATACTTCTTGGTCTTCCCCTACCTCTTAGTGTTTCCCCTCCCATGTTGTATGCTCTTGCTGCAGGTCAACTGCGGTTCATTCTCATTAAATTACCACACCATTTCAGTCTCTGTTGTTTTAAATATATGCAACACCAGGTGTTGTTCCAACAATTCATGTCATCTCTTCATTTCTCATGTTGGTCTCTTCTCAAGCTTGCACATTGCTTATACATCCCATTTCGCATGTAGTGAGATAATACTTTGTTGTTTAGTCAGGGTGTTTATTATAACCTATACAGTCCCATGCTTTTAACAGGAAAACTTATAGTTCTGAAAGTGTTTGTTTGTTAGCACTCATTCTCTAACTCTCACTGGATATCTCTTGTAGTAGTAGAATGGTCTAATAGATTTCCAGCTGGATGTAGCTTAGTGCCAGTGAACTGTTTTAATAGAAAACAGTTTGTCAAAGTAATTCTGTCAACAAAAGCATCTCAGCGGTAGCATGGCCTAGACTTGAACATTCCATCCATAGAGACTGAGCACCTACAGGTTTGCAGAAGATGTAGTGTCATTTCCAGGTCCACAGATATGTCTTCAGTAAATGGGGGGGTGTGGGGGAGGGGTGTCTTAAAAATATTTAAATCCTTCACCCAATTCAGTGTGCACTTCCCTCCTTTTTTGTGAGAAATTTGAATACACTTTTTTTTTGTATTTAAAAAAAATGATTGGGGTATGTGTCTACATTACATAGCCACCTTTTAGTTACATTTCTAGTACTAAAAATTATGCTCTGAGCACCTTACACCCCCTTTTATATAGGAGTGGTATTTTCTCATACTAAAGACTGCACTGTCAAGTATCCACATTAAAGCGAAAATAATTGGCACACTGTATCCTACATGTATGTTAAGGACTGCAAAAGTGACGAACATGAATTGTGTATAAAGATGGCCACTGTGGTGTGTTAAACAATTTGCTAACATAATCCAACCCGCTATACCAGAAATGGTATAAAGACTAAGGATAAACCGATAGTAGATAATTCAAAGGGCTGCATATCAAAGAAGATACATAACACCACATAAGTGGGCCTGATATTCCTTGTACATACGGTGGATGACTTTTTGTGGCTCAGATTGGTTGTGAATCACATCCATCATTGTCACAGATTTATAGATTATATTCCTTACAGCACAACAACAATACTATTATCTGGAATTATGAAATATATATATAAATATAATAATTATATTTAAGTTATTGTAATTTTATAAATAATATTTTTATTATTAATATAATAACTAATTATATATAATATTAATATCTAAATTTATTTAACTTTTTAACTGTTATGAATGAGTTTACTCATTGCTCGCTCTAACTGCAATAGACAAGTTCACACATTTTTTTAGTTTGCTATCCCTTCATTGCTAAATATTAGTTCAGTCTGAAATCACCAAGCACCAAAATACATAAACCATCCATGCTGTATATATATATATATATATTTATATATATATTTCATAATTCCAGACAATAGTATTGTTGTTGTGCTGTAAGGAATATAATCTATAAATCAATGACAATGATGGATGTGATTTACAACCAATCCGAGCCACAAAGAGTCATCCATCATATGTACAAGGAATATCAGGTCCACTTATACCATCATGTGGTGTTATATATCTTATATATAAAATAAAATGGTGAAACAATGCATTTCCATTCTCTGGACTACATCCTTCAGGATATAAATCAATTAGGAACATTACCCAGCTACAAGATAGATCTGGTAGAAGTTTGAGAGCTAATGCAAACACAATTGTGGGAGATTTATACAAGATGAAAATTTGTCACTAAAGAATTCCATCACCAAGGAATCATCACTGCTACGTTCAAGATTGGCAATAACTGAATTTTTTTTTTAAATATGATATTATATAGAAAAAAAATGAGCTTGTGAACACAGCATTTTTTTAAAATAATTACATTTAAGTTCTTATTTCTATTGTTTTGTGTCCAAGTAAAATTATGAAGAATAACTTATAGTGACTCTTAAAATTTAATACTCAAGATAAAGGAAGTTTCTTGATTAAGTGAATTACATTACTAAAATATGTCATGTACATTGATAGTTGCAACATTATCTGAGGGAAATACTTGACCATGAGAGAACAATATACCATTTTAGTGGACCATAATGTTCAAACACAGTTTTGAAATGTATCTTTCTCAAGATATATTTATGTAGCTTAAATGAACAGTAAAAATTGATTTTAAATTGCACTGTCATATCTCTCACTGGATTTCAAAACATTCTGAGCTGGATGACTGCAAAAACATGAAACAAAGACAATTTATCTAGATGACAAAGAAATCTGATTTGCATCTATTTGATTTATGCCTAAAAACTATATGGGGAGTCAGTAACATCTGTTCTATTGATTTACTAGAACAAAACAACAATAGCACAGAATGGAAGTACTATTACTAGGGAGGAGGACACCTAATAATCCTGCTTACAGTTAGGAAACATTCTGGTTGCAGGTTGAGAAAATAAAGTATAGCATCACATTGTATATTTGTTATTAAAAATGTGTAACTAAGCAGCAAAGAGATGATTAACTCAGTGGTTCTCAAATCGTGGTTTATTTTGGCCTCCTTTTTTGGGGTTATTTTTCTTCTGTGGCCCCATGAAGCCTAATTTTTTATAAGGATTTTGGTGGTTTTCTTCACAGTTTATTACTAAAAGTAGCATTTAATATTGTTCAAATAATTACCTATCTGTCCCTTTTCCCTACCAACTTCAACTTGTTTCCCTGTGGTCACCTTGGAATCTTTTGGTCCCTGGGAAAGGAGGGGAACATATGTCCCACACTAAGAACCACTGTTTCAAATTATGATTGTTGTGAAATTATAATAATTTAAATTGTAATAAAACTTACAAATGAAATATGTAGTATAATTTTCTAATTTACAACTAAGGAATTTAGCCCTTCTATATGAGACAGTCCTCATTCAATGAAGAACAAAGACTCGTGATAATAGTTGCATGTTATATATACTTCAATCTATTTAACCTTTAGAAAGTCAGATTAAAATTAAGTTACCTATCCCTGCCACCGTATTCTTTTTTGAAAATTTTAGAAATTTTTTAAAGGTCTTTGGAAAATGACTAACATTTTTGTTTTTAAAGAATTCAAAATAATTTTTGCACATTCAAATAAATAATTGCATTCTGCAAATATGTGTGTGAATTTTTATGTCATATGGGAGAAGTAAGTGGTGTAGACGATTTTAACACAAACACACAAATATGTGTGTTACTATTTGGAAAGCGCAATATTTATTGTTTTTTATATTTTTAAAATAATATTTGTTCTTGTAAATAAAGAATTGAATACTGCATATATTGGTGTAATTTTTGTAAGGTTGCGAAGATGGGGAAGTAGGTTAAAAAAGAACTAAAAACATTTTAAAATTACTTACCTTTATTTTTCGAAGTGGCACCACTGATAAAACATCTAATTCCATTGTAAACCTAATACCTAAATCTACAGTAACATAATATCGGTGGAGAAAAAAATAAAACATGTACGTTTAATGTGTATTATCGAAAAAATTGGTCTCAAGACATAGGCCTAGCATTGCGAGTAATCAATACGAGTAATCGCGTCAATATATTAGGTCTATGGTCTTTACACAACGAAATCATTGTTAAGACCGTATATTTACTTTGAAAATAAATGTAATTAACAAGAATTCATCATCAGAATCACAATCCACAATGAATTTACAGAAAAGCAGACAAAACCAGTCTATAGAATCCGATTCACACTTATCGCAATTCGTCCATCTGGACAGATGACTCTGATTTTAAAATAACATCTTCCCTAGTCATCTCTCATGTTAACACAATGGCAGAAAATGAAGTCTAATTGATTAGCTAACTAGGATTCGGAAAAACTGGTCACGTGAACATTAAACATCATGCTGTTTCCATCACTAAATGAATGCATAGCAACAGGCAACAAATGTCACCAACGGTACTGAAAAATGAAAAACAAAATGATGGTGTTTGTAGCAAATGGCATGCTAAAGGTTAAATCATTAATAGAATTCAAAACTTGTAAAAATATCTGGATTCTTGATTCTTTCACAGACAGATATCAATTACAAAGTTCCCATGCATTTGTCTATAAACAGTATTTTCGGTCAAAGATCACAAGTACCATCCATCCAAACTACACATCTAATCAGGGAAAAATTAAAACAAAACCAGCTTACTTTCCCATTAAGACAAATTCACAAATCTTTGACAACATCAAAGCTAATGTTCAAATATCATATTGAAATACATAGCTCTATTAAAAAGCTAAATAATTTTGAATAAACATTATAAAAAGTTATTTAAACTTTGCATTTTGTATAAATATTATAAACTACCTTTTAAGTAATTACTTTATGTAAAATTAAATTAATTTAAAATGAATCACTTTTGTGAATTTGTATAAATAATGCAAGGTTGTCACTCGTAACTATTTATGAAAGTTGAATGACCTCTTTGACAAGTGAATTACACTTGACATTTGGCATAATATTAATTACAAGTTATCCTTTAACCATTCTAAGAGCTGCAGTAACTCAGTTGTTAGTGAACTTGCTTCCTGTTCGGATGATCCAAGGCTCAATTCCCAGTCCAACTGAAAATAGTTTTAAATCACCAATGGCTCCTACGTCGACCCAGCCTAAGAAAATGAATACCAAATCTTCTGGGAAAGTAATGGTGGCAGACTTTATTGCTGATCACTTCATTCCCAGGTATGGCTGGGTCAATGAAAAATATAGGTCTAACACTGTATTTCCCAATCTCAATAGCATGAGATGAAAAAGGGAAAAATGTACTTCACTTTATCCTCTAAGCAACTACTTTATATAAATTAATTGAATTGTCTGATAATCATAGAATTAAACTAGACATTTTGTACTAAATGTTTAAGATACAAGAATAAACAAAAACACTTGTTTCGATAAACTCTGTCATACCTAAAAAGTTTAATACTGCACAGGGACAAAGTATTTTTGGTACAATACATGGGGAAGTGCTTACATTCCAATTTTTAAAAATATAATGCACAGTTGCATTTCAAATTTGTTATAAAGCGTGCAGTTTTCGTGTCCTCGCTGAAATTATGTCACTAACAGACAGTGTTGTCACAGAAAACAAAATGGCTTATTTAATCGGAGATGTCTGTTTACTGAGCTTGCCAGCTACATATAAAGATGCTGCATATTTGTTACCAATTTATGGACTGCTACAACATGAAATGATGTGCAACCAGAGTCATCTTATATTACAATGGTGGAAAGATTCTGTGGAAATGCAATGTAAGTCCTATAACCAATATGTCCTTCCCAAAAATCAGTAAAACTCTCTCTCTAATACTAACAACCCCCCCCCCAATAATCTTAACCTTTAAACCTCCCCCCCCCCATTACCTTAACCATAAATACCCCCCTTCCCCAAATATGCATCTCTGTATCCTTCCCCCTATGAAAAATGCCTACTGTGCTCCAAAAAGGGACATATGTGAAATATTTATGCTAACACTGTTTATCTGTCCCTAGTTAATTGCGTTAAATAATATTGATTTAGTTTTTTTTTTAGCTTATGGTATGTTTCGTTAATAATGCAGGCACATCTTCCTGTATTGAACCATATTTTCAACTCTTTCAGATTTTTCTGCTATGGATTTCATTTTTAATGTAATTTAAGATCAAGGTCAATTTAGACTACTTTTTTATGTAGTCACCTATTTCATTTTTGTCCATCTTACACCTGTAAACTTTCAGAAGGATCACTGTATTTTCGACAAAAATAACCCCTAAAATTCTTTTGACTATAAATTTTGTACAAAGAATACTTTTACTTCTTCTTTATCGCAGAAAAATTGCTAGTGTCTTTTTTTTTATATATAAAGATCAATAATGAACATGGTGTAGACAACAAAGATTTATCCATTGAAATATTATATTAATGTTAGTTCTAGAAACCACCAATTAGCTATTCAAACATCTTTTGACATTCTATTATTACATATTATTGATTTTATTGTACTTTGCTGTAAAAAAAAATTCTCATTTTATTTTTCTAGAAAATTGATTTTATTTTTTCTGCAAAATTTACTGATTTTATTTTGTTCTATAAAAATGACTGATTTAATTAAAGGGTGATTGCAACGGACTTCAAACATCATGTCTCTTTTGCCTTGGTTATGCACTCTGGCTGACCGAATCCTATCCAGTTCATGATGTTTTCCTTCCTCTTTTACAACTACCTACCTCTTTCTCACCTACCCTCAACCTATAGCTCTACTACAACTCTACAAACCACATGATTATAGAACCCTAAACATTTTTTGACATACTTCATGTTTCCCTCTCATAAATCTCTATTGATTTATTTTCTCTAGATTTGTTCTTAGACTTCTATTCATTGTGTTTCTCATTCTTCTTCTTTGTTCACTTTTAGATTTCCACATTGATGACTGACAAAGATAACGGTCAACACCAGGTTCCCAGCAGTGCCAGAATGTTCTTCATGAAAGAGACAAGACATGGCCAAGCGTTTTCATGAAAGAGACAAGACATGGCCAAGCGTATCTCCATTCTGCATCATATGTCGAGTAACAAGTTTTCGGCTGTTATAGAGCTGGTACCACAGATGTACAAATCTGTTGTGCCCATCTTGTATTTGTGGTGATACAGTCTTCTTTGTCACACATATAGTCAAAAATGGTCTCTTGATCATGTCTAGACAGCTCGTGGTAAAAATAATTTGTTTAATCTGGTCTGGGTGGTCCATTCCCACTTTGATTTGAGAGTGGATTTAATAACTGCTTTGCCTAACAGATACATGGTTCCTATTTCACTCAGTAGTAATGTTCCACCTTCTTTGGTTTGTCTGTTGCTTAATCTCCTAGGGATACTACAATGTGCTAGATACTACAATGTGCTAGATACTACAATGTGCTAGATACTACAATGTGCTAGATACTACAATCCACTGGATTGTGCACCTGTTGTAACACTGGGCTACATATTTAAGTGAGTCCACCAGCGCGCATACACCACTAAATTTCTGGCTTTGTATAGTTTCTATTACTGAATGAACATCTATACAACGCAATACTAAAGAATTATAAAGTTTGACATCACTCACAGATCCTAATTCTCAAACTGTCATGTCCTTGTCAGTTAACATTAGAGACACATTATATTACACAAAAATCATAAAGTATCCAGTGACCATCAATTACAGTTATGTTTCATGTTACAACATGAAATTTATATTTCATTTAGGAATGTTTCACAGCATTTTTCTAGTTTCAATATCTGACCATCAGACTCACTAAAAAACTAGTATTATGAAATGAAACTGGAAGAAATTGTATTGAATGAAAGATATGTGTTGTAGATATCTCCCAGTAACAAAATCAAGTTTTTACTCCAGAAAACAATCACTAAAACATGATGCTTACTGAATGCATTTGGAACATAAGAAAAAGAACTGGACTTTATAAAAATAAATAAATTTTGTAAATAAAGACAAAGTCATTTTTTTTTCAATCTGTTCATCAAAGTATAAATATTAGTATACAAGGAATATATTTTATAATTACAATGCATTGGCCTGCTTTTCATTCTTCAGTACTGAAATGAAGTCAAAGTAATGGAAACGTAACTGAGAACCCTAAAGATATTGTTACCAAGAAGGATCAGAAATAATATAAATAAATACACAAGCAGCAACAAGCTAACGTCTTTATCACTTCTCATCATTCCTGCATATGGACGGACCTTTGGGTGGCTCTCTGTAGAGGCTTCGTAGTAATAGATGGACCTGTGAAAGAATTGCAGAAGTGCTACATTTTTTAAAATGTTAATTGTTAAAATATAGGTGGAGGCAAATAGAAAAATATAAAACAAGATAAGTCATTTTAAATATTCAACATCATCAATTTTCTTTAGTGCTAAGTTAGTGCATGTGGTTTTATCCAAGTACTCAGATGCCAAATAGTGGTTGAATGAAAACTGCTAGACTTGTCACCCTTAGCTCATCCCCCCCCCCATAACTATGGTGCCATTCTTCAACCTTCCCATAACATGATTTCTGGAATTTTGCCTTTTTCCAGATAGCTGAGTTGACAATGGGAAGGTATTTTAATTTATTTCTGCAAACCAAGATGTAATAAATAACCTTGAACCTGGATCTTCTAGTCGGCAGGAAAGTGGCTTTGACCTACACCTTCCAAAAATTGCTGATAATCAGTTTCCTTCTTCTTCATTCTCAAACTCCCGCTGGATCTACTTTGTAGCAGTCCTGTCCAATCGTCCTACTAGATTTCCAATAGGATGGTAGAAAATGGAAATGTAATGTGTCACCTTTTAATTTTTAACAATGGCCTAACAACTCCAACTTCGGTAGTCATAACCATATTTATTGCAAACTGACTTTTATGTTGGAATGTTAAAGAATGAATGTGAAATTCATTCACCCCTTGTCATTACATAATTTAAACATCATTTCATTGTGTGTTCCAACAAAACAAATAAGAGTATGTCTGCTCTGTATGTAAATTTTCATTTGCATTGTCTACCCACACTTTATGAGCAAATTAATCAACTCCTTTGATGCTTAGCATTAATATGTAGATAAGACAGGGTAAAATATGAATATGTCTAAAAATAGTTATAAAAAAAGGGAAAATTATGAAAACATTTAAAGTATTTCTACAAAAAGAACAAAATGATAACATCTACAGCAGTCCTACAAAAACTGGCAAAAAAATTAACATTAAAATAGTTCTAAAAAAATAAAAATATGAAAACAATTAAAGTAGTTCTACATAAGGAGAAAAAAATGACATTTAAAATAGTACTATAAAAGCGGCAAAATATGAGAATATTTAAAGGAGTTTTACACAAAAAAGGAGCAAAATATGAAATCATCTACAGCAATTTTACAAATAACAACAAGAACAAATCGACATGTTGATAAACAGATCTTTATCAAGCACATAATACAAAACCAACAAAACTCTGCAGCAGTCAGAAACAGCACACAACAGTTAGGAATCTATACTATGAAGTAAAGTAAAGCGGCTCATGCCTGTTAACCTAGTGAGATCAAAACCTGTACACAAAACAAAATACTCTGGGGCTTTTTTCCATTACACTGAAGATCAAAAGTTCAGGAATTTATTGAAAGAATAAATTGGTCAGACAAGGAAACTTTGAGTTAGTCACTTTCAAAATATTTTTCGGTGCATTTTTAATCATTTGACAATTTTTAGAAAACAATCCGGCATGCAGGGGCAAGTTACATAATTTGTAATGAGCGTACAAAAGGTGATCACTTCAGTGTGAAAACTTATGCCAAATCACAAAATTATATTTTAGACATGACAGCGATATTATACTTAATATTAAATAGTTTTTATTAAATAGTAATAATAGAAAGTAAACAATAGTAGATGAGATCCCTCAGTACATTAATTATGTCAGATCAATCCATCGATGTACCTATTGATATTGTGACCATGCTTCCCAGTAGATTGGCTCACTCGTTACCTTCATATACGCATGTAAATAATATTAAGGTAATCAATCTTGTCAGAGAATGTGTCAATAGCTCTGCTCTGCTTCACCTATTGACAGTGGATGACTCCCTCTTAAATTTTTTAGCATTATCACTGAGTCATTAAGTGCACACATGAAAATAGTGACATCAGCCATGACAGTTTCTTCGTCACAGCCTTTATCATATAATGAGAATTTTATGGTAATACACTATTAATTTTTACAGCAGGAGCAAATACTTAATCTTATGGGTTCTATAGGCAACTCTGGCCCCCGACGTCATTATGTAACTGGGTCCAGTAGACGTCTCCATTCACCCGCATTGCTATGCCCCGATTCATCAGTACGGAATTACACGCCGTTAAGCTCATATGACGTAGAATTCCTGCCACACGAAGCTAGGAATACGTCACAGCCTAAAGGTAAAATTACTTTATACATTACGACTGTAAGAAGGAGAAAGCCGATTTATTTTGTCAACTAATTTCTAGAACAGCAATTGTGGATTTCTATCACCATATTTTACTATCAAATGTAGTACCATGTAGCATGGTTCATGATTGTCGTGGTAAGTAATATCTACATGTTTTAGTTGTTATATTATAAGAATCATTTATAATGTTCACTTATTCATTAAATAACACAAACACAATATGTATCAGGGGTTCCAGGATAATAATCCAGGAGCAGGGGGAAAATTGCATAATTTTAATCCAGAGCCCTAAAGGTTAACAAATGGTGATCAAACAGAAGATTAAAAAGCAAAATTTATTTGTAGAGACAATATGTTATAAAAGACATCTGGAACTTTTTGAGCAGATAGATTCCTTCTTCTTTTGCGTTAATTCTTAAATTCCTGCATAATAGCAGGATGTAAAATGTGTTGTCATAGTTTACAACTTCACGTGCAATATCTGCACCTTTCAGCCTGACACTTCAAACTTCAGTATATGACCTTTGGGTTACTTTGACCTTTAAGATGGGACAGCAAACCCTACCACCCTGCCCCTCAAAACTTCTTTAGCCACTTCTTAGTACATGGCAGGTCATAGTGCAGATTATCTTTCAGGCTCCAGTAACACATGAGCACCTCATATTTCCTGAATGTTACAACGATCAGCTTGAGTTACTCTACCTCTTCTAGAAGATGAATATTAGCTTCCAAAACACTATGTAGCTGTCGAACCACTGACGCATGACTCTCTGTCTGTAACCAATAAATATTGCTCATTGCTCTGTCCCTAGTAGATGTAAAATAAAGAAATATCACAATTATACCATAAATGTTTAGCAAAAATATTTCTCATACTTATTTTAATAAAAGTCAGGTTTTCAAAATACAAACTTGCATTTCATTGAAAAAAAACCACATGTGGTAGGTCTGAAGGTCTTATCAGTGTTCGAACAGATCAATCACAATGCAACAGCAAGGCTCTACTTGATGTCATACTTATATAATAGAACTTTCCTCTTGCACAGGATTTCTCATACTGGAGGTGATCTTAAGTGATCTTAAGGTGATCTTAAGAAGATCTTAAGGTGATCTAAGATTAGGTGATCTTAAGGACAGCACCGACTCGCAATGTTCTCTCTAAAACAAGAGTGCTTGTGAGTAAAGATCTATCTCCGTGGGTTGAGAAAAGAGTGTTTAACCTTTAGGACGCGTGCAGCAACTTTATTCACCAACATTTCCCCTTCTCTGGTTAGCGAGCAGCAAGTATATTTGCTGCTGTAGACCGCCGTTGCTAAGTATACTTCAATCTATTAAAAATCCCCAATTTTTAATAATTTTTTACCAGGTTTAATAAATCTAGTATTTATTCAATTACTACCATTTCCTGCAGTTTTAGTGGCAACCATTTGTTAAATGTCATTCAAATATCGATATTTTCGCAATATATTGACAATTTCAAACAAAAGCATCGCCATGATGGTGAATTTGGTTTTATAGACTTTTATTTTATAGAATTATCACTAAAATCATTATGATTGTGATTTAAATGATTATTTATGGAGAGATAAGTTATTTCCACACTCGAAAATCAGTTACACCACGCTGCTTTATCTAAATTGATATTAACTGTTAGCACGCTGTGTTTACAATTCGGGCTATACATTTAGCCCGAATTGTGTCATTTCTCAATACTGAAAGCCAAAAACCGTCACCCAGTGCATTAAACTCGCGTTAAACCCAAATCCAAATAAAAAGCAAGATTTGTAAATTTTTGTAGTGGTACCTCAAGTACGTATTTTATTTAACTTACTGTTTCTGTTCATAAAATGGTGCTAGGACACATCATGTGATTATGCAATTGAAATTCAAGCAATCTATAGTCATCAGCATTGTTGTGAAGCAAAATGACAGTGAATCGAGTTTTATATACTTTTCTTTTATCATATATTCAGTGAAATAATTATTTATTCTGATTGTAAAGTGGAAAACTTGAGAGGTAAGTTCTTCAAATAGATTAAATAAAATATACCACGAGGTTTCCATTATGTAAAATATATAATATTCAACAGATTTCACAGCTTTTGATCGATCAAAAATACAATAGGCCTAGATCTAGATAGGTCTAAATCTATCTTTATCACTTTCTCACATGTCTCGTATCACACACACACACACACAAACAAAACCTACACAAATATATGCAGAATTCAATTCTTTATATGTGCAAAATTTATTTAAATATCTCTAACAACAAAAAAGTTGTCACGATTTCAAAACAGCCACCAACTATTACGTAACATTTCCAAAAATTAATTCAGCGGCAGGAGAGAAATTACGTAATTGTAAACACAGAGTGCTAAAGGTTAAGAGCAAACATCTATCAATGTGAGCTAAGACAAGAGTGCCAGTGAGCAAATATCTATCTCTGTGGCCTGAGACAAGAGTACCTGTGAGTAAACATCTATCTCTATGGACTGTTAAATTGAAACACCACTTTTGCTGTCAAATCTTCTTCTACCTAAAAATAGCTTATATTCTTCAGCATGCTCTATTTATACGAGCTCTACCTTTGCAAAATGTCCAGAGGGAAAGGGGGTTAACAGCAGGAAATGTTTGGGAACCACTGTTCTTGTGAAAGCTAAACAACAGTACTTCTTCATCTGTACATTTATGTTATTATTCCTTATGTGTATCATGTAAACTATCATGTAAATATACTAGTTATTCTATCCCTATTTATAATTATTGATTCAGGTATTCTTTGTTGTATATTGTTATCTGCCAATAACTTCTCTCCTTATTGTCCTCTGGTCTATTACTCATAAATGTGTGCCTGTTGTCATGATACATTCTAAATATAATCAGCTTATAAAATACTTCAAAAACTGAAGAAAATGCGATCAAGATGTGCAAAATATTTATGCTTAAAGCATGTAAACTGTTTCTTTTTCATTACCTGAAGTTAACAGACATTTGAGGGCTCCAAACACCTCTCATTTCTAACCTGCTCTGGAGAAGGAGGATCTTATAAGTCAGCCCAATTGCTGACACCATCAGAAAAAACACTCTGTTGTAAAAACAAATGTCACAAAAATTGTGAATATTTCATAAGTCATACACTTGATAACATTACAATTTTATAAATATGATTATATTCTTTTATGTTCAGTGCATGTAAGCCTATAACTGTATTTTAATATTTATAATTATAATTAAAATAAATATTAAGACTGCAGACAAAATCTGAAAATTAAAAGTCAATTTTAATTATCTATCGCTGAAGTCAGATGTGTCAGAGCATGGTGCAAATAAAACAGTGACACAGCGCATCTCTGTTATCTAAACTACATCCTGCTGGAAATCTAGTAGGACAATCTGCGTGTCTGCTGTCAAGTCAATAGTGGTGCAGACAGTGATAAAAGATCAGCAAGTTTGACTGAGGGAGAGGGGCCTTTTAGACTGGTGACCAGCATGCAGTATGAGAAATTCTTATTAACAGATTGCAAGATACAGTTGGCCTACTAGCGATATGGACTATGGACCCTTCAGCAGAATACATAAAAACACAAAAGTAAAAATACAGCTGAAGCCAGATATGTCAGGGCATTGGCACAAATAAAACAGCAACAGCCCATCTCTGTTCTCCATTCTGTTGGAAATGTAAAAGAACCATTGTCTTGCAACAAGAAAGATTCAGCAGTAGTTTGACAACACACACAAAATTAGCAGGAGGATTGTGCTGCTACAAGAACTAGCCATATTTAGTGGGAGTTATGAATAAATTCTAACAAATAAATTAACTCATTTAGAATAATTATCAAGTTTATATATATGTGGTCTTTTTTCCGCTATTGCTGTAAGGTGTTGCAGGATGGTTGGTTGGTTGGTTGCTGATCCAGCGGTCCATGGGCTCATGCCCTTTGACCCAATGCCATTGTATGATATATGCAGGTGTTTGTGAGTTGTTTTGTTCCATATAATGTGTTCCATTTATTAGTACTGGCATTATATTGCTGGGGAGTCTGTGGATTTTCATCCCACCCCGGGCCAGAGCCAGAGAAAAACTATCACACTACTAGGAAGGAAGGTTTCAACCTATGAACTGCTCCGAGCCTCTGCAGCCAAGATAGGGTTCACTGTGCTCATTCCCCGCCACCAATTGAAGTGTTGCAGGATCAAATGAAGATTGGTTTTCAGACTGTGACACATTTGGTCGCTTGATATGCAGTAATATTGTAAAGTCTCATAACATTTAACTCCTTCGATCCACAATTTTCTTTTTTCTTATCTCTTGCGGCTTCCATTTTCATGTATACTTTTGCTGCTGGTCAATATGGGCTCATATTTATTAAGTGGCCCAACAATTTCAATTATCAATTAACTACCAAAAATTGTATCATTGAAAAATAACAACTTACAATATGGTGCATACTGCTAACAACATGTTTGTACGAGGTATTCTGCAGATGTAAAAATATATATTTATATATATACAGACACTTAGCAACAGTTTGTAAATGTATATTTTCACTAAACACATAGTGAATTTATATATTTTTAATTAAAATTTAATAAAATTATATTTTTAACATAGAAAAAATACAACCCTGGTTTATGTAGATATTCATAAATTCTAAAATTACATACCACACCCAAAAAATTCAGTTAATCTTGTTGGCTGATCCAACAGCTCATGCCCTTTGATCCAATGCCATTGTGTGGTATATGCATGTGCATGAACTATTGATTTTCTGGAGTATAGGCAGGTAGAAATCAAAATATGTGCATCAGTGAGTTCCAAAGTAAGTTAGTCTGTATTGGAGAGTGGTGCAGAGATGCCGACTCAATAATGAATCCACAAGATAACCTCTATAAAGTAGTTTTCTCTCAATAACCACATTTTAAATACATCCTCGAATTTTATTAATTTCTGAGGGGACATCACTGAAAGAACCAGGATAATGAAATATTTGGAAGTGCTTTATGACAGAAGTCTGAGTATTAGGGAGCATGTTGACCACATCATTTTAAAGGCAGGCATAGATCTTGCAGCAATGAAAGCTATGACTGTTGCTCAGTGTAAACAGAGGTTACTATTTCTTCTATATCAGGGCCTGGTAGTTTCTGTGATGAAATATGCATTGGCAATTTTTATGCTGTTAGATTCAGACTGAAATATTGGATAATATCCAGAATGAGACAATATGTATTATATTTGAATGTACTAGAGATACATCAACATGAGCCATGCAATTCTTATTCGGCTGTTCAACTACAGAGCACAATGATACACATACAGAGAATGCTAGAAATGGGAGTATCCAGAGGTGGGGAAAGGAAACGTACATTTTTTGGAAAGTCCCGAAAATCACACAATCAACACCTGACCGGGACTCTGAGTCTACATACACTGTGACGGCTGTTGGAGCGGAGGGTGAAGCACTTATGGGAATGTCCAGTGTGCTGTGAAGCTAGTTTCTAATCAAGAATCAAGAAGATCCCAATGAACGCAGACTGAAAGATTGGATAATATCCAGAATGAGGCAATTATTATACTTGGTTGTACTAGAGATACATCTGTATGAGCCATACAATTCTTATTTGACTGTCCAACTATAGAGCACACAATACAGATGTGCACAGCATGAGCCTACCTACATATAAAAGTTGACAAAGAACACCAACTGCATTATTAATTTCAGAAAGTGAAAGGTAACAATGAAAGGTAATAGACCAAAAAGAAAGCCATGGAAAGTGTTGAGTATGTCATACAAAGTATATATATGATGATGTTCGTCCGTCGTGATCGACGATGACCAAAAACTCAACCATAATAATAATAACAATAAATAATAAAATAATAAAGTTAATAGTGCGTTTTTAAATGACTAGCAAGTCCAATGCGCGCACAAAATGTTCTTTTACAGAATTGACAACAATAGAATGTATCTGTGTGAGGTTGAGATGTTTTTTCTTTTCTACGTGTCCGCTTCTGTCTTGCAGTTTCTTGTCTGAATTCTTCTGCCGCTAGTGCTCCCGTTCTAATGCTGTAACGCCAAGCCGTTCTATCCTGAGCGAGGCTCTCCCAAGCACCTACGTCAATGTTAAGATGTTTCAAGGATGACTTGAGCGTGTCTTTGAAACGCTTTTTCTGTCCACCAGCTTTTCGAAATCCTGCCTTGAGTTCTCCATAATATATTTGTTTTGGCAATCGCGAGTTCTCCATGCGCACAAGATGGCCTGCCCAGCGTGCCTGCGCCTTCATAAGTATTGTGTGGATGCTGATTGAGGTTGAATTTTCCAAGACCTCGTAGTCTGGTACTTTGTCCCACCAATGGATGTTTAGTAATTTACGTAGGCAGGTAAGATGGAAATGATTTAACTTTCTTGCATGTCTAGCATACACTGTCCACGTTTCGCAGGCGTATAGTAAGGTTGGTATAACAGCAGCATGATATACTTGTAGTTTGGTGGTTGTTCTTATACCTCTTCTGTCCCATACATTTTTGCGTAATCCGCCAAATACAGCACTAGCTTTTGCCAGTCTCTTGTTAACTTCCACATCAATGTTGACATCGCGAGAGAGAGTGCTTCCAAGGTAAGTAAAATTGTCGACTACCTGCAGTTTTTCCTTATTGACGATGATGGAAGTAGCAGTATGTTGGCTATTTGATGTTGCTTGGTGCATGACTTCTGTTTTTTTGGTGTTAATAGTGAGACCAAAGTTGTTGCAGGCCTTTGAGAAGCGGTCTATGGTGCTCTGCATGTTTACGACAGAGTCAGCATACAATGCACAGTCGTCAGCATAAAGTAATTCTCTAACAGTACTAGATTTAGTTTTCGTGTTTGCTTTTAGACGACGTAAATTGAAAAGACCACCATCCGTTCTGTAATTGATCATTATGCCTGCTGTTTCATTACTATGGTGTGTTTCCGTTAACATGGCTGTAAATAACAGGCTGAAAAGAGTAGGGGCCAGCACACATCCCTGCTTTACACCATTTGTGACAGGGAATGCAGGAGATACTCCTCCGTCGCAGATAACACTAGCCATCATACCGTCATGAAATTGTCGTATCACAGTGACAAGTTTTGGGGGGCATCCGAACTTTGTAAGCACCTTCCACAGTCCTTCTCTGTTAACGGTATCGAATGCTTTAGTTAAGTCCACAAATGTTGCTAAGAGTTCACTATGTTGCTCTTGTGACTTTTCCGATATATATATTGGAAGATGTGGCACCTGATGTGGAATGGTTAAGTGTGCGTGGATTGCCAGACCTTCTTCCGAGTGATAATAATTCTAAATAGACAATGTAAAGAGTGGTGCCCTATTGTTTTGGAGTCTGGGGTGCAGGCAATAATCAGCGAGAATTCACTGGAAGGGACATGAGTATATAAACGGATGGTTAGGTCATTAAACATATGCATAATGCCTGGGTCTTCACAGCCAAGTCTGTAGGGAAAACCACCAAAGAGGAGAGCTGTGCATTTGCTGTGACTACAAACAGCATGAATATGTAGATTATGGCAGTGACCAAGGCTTTGAACTGGATAAGTACACTGAGTGCAATCCATGCAAGCATCATTAGTGATTCAATGAGCATGATCAGAAAAATACAAATGAGTTGCATTCAAGAACAGCTGCTTGAGGCAGTCGAGAGGTCAAAGTTGAAATGTGTATTATTTAGTTTCATGACTGGTCATATGCACGTTCAAGGATTAGAAAGAGGATTAGAAATGGGATGGACTGCCAACTCCACCCAAAACCTCCTTAGTTGTCTCTTACTAAATACCTGAAAGGTAACAATGTGTCCTTTTTCTGCTTCCCTTTTGGTCCCTGGTAACACATGAGTATTTTGTTTGTCTAACCAGAAGATCATTATATCATATATCATACTTCTGCATACAACAGAATATTAATTTTTCTAACAATAAGTGGAACAAAACTTACTTTTGCAGCTTAACTGAAAATGAGCAAAATGTCTTAAATGCAGTTTTGCAATTTAAACCTGCAAAGACAAGAAAGATAATAATTTCTATAATGTTATAAGTATTCACACAGACTATTACATGCTAATGCTATTGATTATGAGCAGACATCATTGCATCCCAGGCTAACCCATAGGTGCTCAGACTTCCCCAGCACATATCAAAGTGTGTGTATACTGATGGCCCCCATTGCTCATTGGCTAAACACATTCCTCATTCTGCACTTCAGATGCCCAGTCTTATCCATACCACACATGATACCAAATTCTACCAATTGCATCCTAGATGCATCATTTATTGTTTCATGGTTTATAATTTAGCTGAGATATCTGCATCTTTCAGATCCTGCTTCAACATGTCCTATAGGTCACTTTGACCATATATGGGATAGGACAGGAAACTCTATCCCACTAACTGACTTAGTCACCTCTTATGACATACCCAGCAGATAAAGTATTACTATTATTTGTTTCCCATTCGGGTCTGACAACACACAGGTGGTCACTCTGTAATATGTGAGAAATTTGTCAACAATGTCAGAATAAGCCAGTAGTGGCAATGACATTATATCCACTTTTTTCCCTTATTGATTATTGACTGGTCTTCATTTTCATTGACATTCTTCTCCTGCTGATGGGCGGGATGGAGAGTACATATATTGTATCATGTTTTACAACTTGACTGTGATATCTGTGGTGAACTATGTGCTCCTGCAACAGACTGGAGCTTCTAAATGTCAGTAAATGTCATTTCCTGTATAACTAGATGGCATCTAGTCAGATTTCCAACTTCCATTAACCATCTCTCACTCTGTTCATCATGACCCATGCATGCAGCAGAATGAGCTACCGTGTCCATCTAGCATTGGGAGAGTTTAATTCTGGCTCTACCAGAGGGTTAGAAATTCATATATATCCTAGTTCTATACATTACTCAAAATACAGCTGAATGTGTAAGGAATTAATTTCCAACAACTTCCAGTATAGATGATAAAGCAATCCCTTTAGTTGTGAGCAGGTAGCTCTTGGCAACCCATATCCTTATTTATAAAAGTACAGGTTCTAATCAGTAATTAACCAAGGTGACACCCAAGCTCATATATGGTTTGTTTTCTAAAGCCACAGTTTTGTTGGGAAGGGGGGGGGTGTTATAAATGCATTTTTAGTCCCAGAAGGGAGGCACTTAAGTGCAGCAGTATCACAAGATCATCTTGTCCTGCCAGGTAAGTAGCATACACCTCTGGACCAACTAATTCATCATTCTTCTGTGAGATCTGTTCACCCATCTCCTTGATGGCAGACTTAGAATCCCTAATCACCTAGGAGTCTGCACAAAAGGACAACATCTACTGGTCTGCATCTCTTCATCATCCAAGGGAACCATTTGACAGAAGATAAAATTAAGAAACTGAGACAAGACATGCAGTGACAATGATTTGTTCACAGGGAACAGGTTGTCAGCCTATCTTTCATTAGTTGCCTCCTTTGACATACATGGAAAAAATACAGTGGTATATTCTTTGCACCCTGAACTAAAAGTTTATGCCTCAGTATTCATGGGCTCCCTGTTTAGTTAGAATAATTGTTCTGAGACTTTAATTTAGTTCCGTTCATTATAAAAATATCAAGGTATTGACTACGTTTATCAGCACAAGAGAATCCCATTAGTGCTATGCAATGTTAATAACAGTTTTAAAAGATATTCCAAAAAAACATTACACTGTTGGTTGCTTGTTTGTTGTGCACCTAAAGAAGGCTCTGGATGTCTAATGACCTCAACATCTCTTTTGCCTAAGCTTCCTGTAAGCATACGTCCCAGAGCCTCATCAGCAATCAAGTCATCTTCACTTGTGTCACTTTCAGTTAAATCACCACTATTGGAGTGACCCAATACACCATCTGTGATGTCCAGATCAACTCCTAAATTGCCTGACATCTAAACAGAAACAAAAGATTTGGTAAAAGAAAACATGAGAACAAGCCAGTGATAATAAGGAGGCAACATAGTAAAGTTGGTTTAATAATTGCTGAATTTTTCAGTCACAAAGATTACACATCTCCCCCCCCCCCCAACTATAGACATAATCATCCTCTTTTGTCATCCTACTCACATTTGTATTTTGCTTTTGCATCTCAATAATGAAACTAGTGTAAATGTCTACACAAGAATTTATTCACAACCATTTTTCAACCTTTATTTATTCTCCATAATATCAATATGTAAATTATTCTAAAAAGTATAGTCACTAAAGTAGATTAACTTTTGACTTCATGGAACAATTATATTTATATTTTTATTTACAAGAGTGACTAAAACAATCACACTATCATTTAAACTTACTGCATCTTGGTTGACCTTCCAAATTGTAACCAGCTTCTTGTAAGTAGAATCCCTTGAGATGAAAGACCCAAACACATACTGAGGAAACAACAGTTACAGAATTTTTATACATTTTTAAAAAAGTAAGAGTAATTGTGTCAGCTCAGTGGTACAGTGATTAGTGGGCCTGGTTCTCAAAAACAACTCACTTTAACTTGCTAGTGGTTTGAAAGCTGACCATCCACATTGTACTGGCGAATCAATTGGATATTGTAGTGGTAAATTCAACAATAGCTGAAAAGCAATGTCCTATACAGGGTGAGGTAGTACTACTGACGTTCATACTTCTTTGGAGAAGTTCTCGGTTCCTAGATTTGGTCCCCGCCTAGCGCTCAGCTCTCACCTCTGGCTCCCAGTTAGTTCCAGTATGTTTGAGCAGCCACACTCTGGTAACGACTTTGTTAGGCCAGCCAAACCAGATCAAGGTAACCAGTGTGGATTACTATGGCCCAAAGGTAAATATAGGGCATGTCTTTCCGAACATGCGTAGACTGAATATGATGGATAGTGCAGATGAAACATCTAATTTTCAATGAGCTGAAAGGCACTTACCAGTACAGCGTTGTGCAATGCAAAAAGCTTTGCGAGACATGTAGTGCACTCTGGTGATCCATTACCTCCTGGTACACTACAGGTCTTCTTGATTTATTTTGCTACTGGAACACTCCTCACTTTAAATTCAACACTAATCATAACTATCATCATCAATTATCTTTTTTATTACCAACACAACATGTCCTGTGGTGATGGAGGAAATGGTGAACAAGTTATTGTGAAATACTCAAGCTGAAGTCACAACCATGAACACAGGCAGATTAGGGCAAAAGGTCACTTCCTGTTTTTAAAAAAATGAGATTTGGTAGCCACATGGTCGTCTGAGCAGCTCTCTTCATTCAGGATAGCTCTGTTCACTCCCATATTATGGGAAAGGGCTAGAAAAGGTGCACTAAAATCAATCTCCCTACACACACAAGCCCACAATCACACGCACACCACTAAATCTTCCACCCCGGACACACCATGCTAACAACCAACCCCAAAGCCAACCACACCAAATAAAAGGAAAAGAACAAATAAAAGATATGTGAATTTGTGGTCGGTGTTTTCCAAGGGGATTAACACTTGAGATTCAAGATCACCCTATTCTCTAGGGAGAGTCTCTGACAATCACCAGAAGAGTAAGAAACCAAACCAGTGACCTGAATTCACATTTGTTTATGTGAGATGGGCTATTGAAATGGACTGCCACTGGTGTGGGCTCATAGTTACGGATAGTTCGTAGGTGCTTGGTAAATCTATCAGCCAATCATCTGCCCATTTTGGTCACATATTTTAAATGACAATGCTTACAAACAATAACAAGTTGTGAGACACACAAGAGAAAGAGTTGTGTATGCGAAACACATAATTAGGGAACTGGGTAAAAGAAATTTAAAGGTGAACAGACAAGTGAAGCATTGATAGAACAAGGGACAGTACCAGGAAGAAATCCAGATGGATGGGGATGAAAATGCACAAGGATATCCTGTAGATTACGTTCCCAACGGATAGATACAAGACTAGGGGTGAGAAAAGCTGCTTTTATAAAAGGATCAGAAGTTAGGAGAGAAACCTCATGGAGAATGATTTTAAGAGCAGGAATATTGTGAGCAAGGTGAGAATAACTTTTGGTCATTCCGAAGTCAGGCGAGTGGTGTTAGATAATGCAGCTTTCTGGGAAATAAGGAGAAAGCTTCGCAGAGCAGAGAAAACATCCTCTGGATACAAACAGTGGCAAAATAAATCAAGTCATAGGCTTGCTTAAGGAAGCCAGTGTCATCTTGGCAGAGACGCAGAAGCTGGGAGAAGGGAAGAGAGTCCCGGCAAGACAATGGGTAGGAGGAGGAATATAGGAGAAAACTAAGAGAATTGGTGGGTTTGAAATAAACAGACGTAAGGAGAGCAAATGGTCTTATAGAGACAGAGATATCCAGGAAGGTACAGAGAAAGAGGAAAATACATGTGAATTGAATAGAAGAATGAAAGTTGCTGACAAATGTAAATAAGATGGACAGGTCCTCAATGTCTGTGAGACCAAAGTCATCATCAATGTAACAGCGGTACAAGATGGGGTAGGACCCTGGAATCTAGAAAAGATAAGGTATTCAAGATGGCTCATAATTTTCTTCTTCTGCATTCTATGGTCTCGTCTCTGAGATCAATATTGATTTCGTGAATAAAATTTGCCTTCTTTTGCAGATTCTCTTTTGTGTCCCAAATCTTCATCAAAACTATTATAAACATGAATGACACAAATCAACTGACACTACTTGTGCCTACCTTTTGTTCTGCTGTTTGAATGCCAATAGCATTTGGAATGATTAGGGCCAGCTTTTCTCTGGTAATGCTGATTATCTTACAAATTGGTATCTCAATCTGGAAAACATCAGTCAATATTATGTAGGATCTCACAATTACTAAAGCATTAAAAACTGAGAATGTTAAGGTAATATACTTCATTTGTAAGCAAATAATTTCTTCTACATTTGTTTGCTTGTTTGTGTTGTCAATATCAAACTTCTCAACCATTAGGTCAAGAAAAATACTGGTGAGCAGTAGAAATGAAAAAAAAATATGATAAGAGACAAATTTGAGGCAGTGAATGCTTTTAAATAAGTAGGATCATACTTATGCAACGATGGTTGATATATCAAAGAAGTTAAGAACCGATAAGAGACAGTTTAGATATGTTAAAACATCAAAATATATTGAAAAGTAAAATCAGTTTGCAGTTATGGTCAAACTATACAAAACATTAGTATTGTCTCTCATTCTATATAGATGCAAGAGTTGGACACGCAGGACAGATCTAGTTGTTATTAACAATATCTAATTGCTGCTGAGTAGTTTTATTATTTGCAGCTTAATGTTATTCTTAAAAAAAGTGTAGGTAGTCTGAAGTAGACATCATGATCAATACAGTGAGTTAGTGACTGTTAAAGGTGTCTGTAAATGTTTTTTCCTAGCAGTTGAAAGAGAAGGGCAGTTAATAAGGTTTTCGACTGTTTTGTTGAGATGAGAACAGTATCTACGGTCCTATCTAAGTTGTCAGGCCTACATTTTAAACAAAACATGAAACGAAGTAAATGTTCCCAAACAGGGAGACACCACAGTTTGTCTTATTTATGTGTCTGATTTATTTCCCTGGTACTAAACACTAATCCAGTATTTATCCTTAACCCACCAGTGAAATATGCTTTTTCGTACCTCGATACCTCTTCGAACATAAATATCGGAAGTGTAAACAAATGTTATACTATTCACCCGGTTAACCGAGGAAATGAAAGTAGACCTAATTAGCGTCCATTTCCACTTGTGTTCACAACTAAATAAAAACCAGTTATAGATCAGTTGTGACTGTTTACAACTGCCGATATAATCCATCACAATTTTTCAAAATTACAACAATTTTTGAGAATTCTTTCAGTAAATTCAGATTTCTTTTGCGTAGCCGCTAGTGTTTAGCGACGGAGTAATCAGAGACTAGTAAGTGGCACTCTATCCCAGATTGAATGTATCTGAAATTTTCACTGAAATTCTAGGCCTAGTTGATAATGTTTGTTCAAAATTTATCTCATAAATCACAGATAACCAACCATCATTACATTCAGTAAATATTCCTTTATTTTGAAAACACACACAAAAATTATACATACAACTTTAAAAACAAGTTATTACATTTTCCAAATACCCTCCATAAATAATTCGAATAAGGGCAAAAACTTGCAGTGAGTGGCAGGTGGAAATTACTCAGTTTTAATGCACAGTGGTGATGGTTAATAGCCTTACCATGATCATAAGTCATGTTTCCTGTGTCTCTATTTGCTTCTCGTAACACTCATTGCAAAGGTAATAATTATATTATCGATTGGAGCTAAATTATCAATCAGAACCCAATGCAACTACCAGACCAAACGGTAATGCTATTAAACTTCAGGAGCATATTGTATGGGCATATAAAATATAGAAAGCCCTGAGTCACCCTTTTTTAGTAATGTCCATGTCCAAAGCATCACATGCAGCTGGTGAATTGGCAGAAAGAGATATGGTGAATAGCAGAGTGATTAGAAGAGACAGGGCTGAGTTCATTAGGGTTGTTATGAATATGATGAAGAAAATGAAAAAAGATAGAATGTGATGGAGAAGAGGTTGAAAAAAGATGATGTTCAGAAAATGATAGAAATTGGAGTGACCTGGGGGAGGGAAGAAAGTGTATTAATTCTGAAAATATTTGAAGAGCCCACAATCAACAACAAACTAGGAAACTGAGTGTACATACTCATGGATAGCTGATGAGCTGAGCACTTAGGGGAATGTCCCCAACTCTTTGATGCTGGTTCATGTTAACTTTCAACAAACTATTCCAAATAAAGTAAAACTTACCAATCTTCCCCTGGCCTTGATTTTAGAATAAAAACAAACCCAATTATGAGAAACATACATCTGGCCATGGAGAAGAATATCTCCTTTGAAGGCACAGTAAAAAGCTGAAATGAAAGAAACACATGTTCATTATTTTAAATAATTGAAATGTTAAAATATTTTCTAAAAAAAAATGCACTCTGTTAAAAATGGTTTCAGTTTTATAACACAACAGAGGCAGTGGTACTTGTACTTTCATGAAACACAAAAGTTGATGCCAATTACATGTGTATGGGTAAGTGTGTCTGTACATACACATGAGTGTGTTCTGATATGAATATGTCTTAGTATGAGTTTGAAGTACACTGTTGCATGGGAATGCAGATAGACACAAGCTTCTTAATATTTTAAATGGCATGAAACTGGACTCATGAAACATATTTTTGTTTTAAAGAGAATATCACTGACAACAATCACTCTCTCATTTACATACATGCATATACAAGTATGTTTGCATACAACTTTGTCTCACAAGACAGAATGAAAGTTAACATATACCTCCACCAACAAGAAGGGAAACAACCATCTCACTTCTATTGTAATGCAGAATTTTTATAATTAATGAACAAGCATAAGAACATAGCAGATATTCCAAAACCTATTGTTACAGGATCAAAAAGACACACAAACTTACACTCAATTGGGTATTCTTCAACAGGTGTTGACTTGAAAAGCTTATGGAAGCGGACAGTTCTTGATTTGCTGATGTTATTTGGAACTTCCTGTATTGATTTGTTAAAACAAACAAATCTATTTTTAAATCATTCAAGGAGGTCTAGTCATTATCAGTGATCTTATCACTAGACATATCATTATCACTAGACATAGTGATTAAAAAGTTGAGTTTGCAGTAAAGAAACATACCTACTCCATTCTTAATAACAACAAAAATAAAGCCAACCTCCAAAAAAGTGTTTCCCTTCTGTTAACTAAATATTTCACATATACCGGTAATTAATATTTTCTAATATTATTTGTTTGTAAGTTAGACTATGGAGTTGCTAATATTTGTTGTCTGTGAGTTAGACTATGGAGTTGTTAATATTTCACGCATGTACATTAGACAATGGAGTTGCTAATATTTAATTTCTGTAAGTTAGACAATGGAGTTGCTAATATTTGTTGTCTGTTAGACTATATAGGTGTTGAGATGTGCTTCAATGTTTTTTGTTCCCTTTGTGGATTTATACTATTAGCATACATAATTTACAGCAGCCATTTTTGTTTATATCACTGAAAAGTGATGGGGAATAGTCATGCACAGTGGCTATTTCAAAACTATAATTACATGTTGTAGGTGTTGGGGTCTGGCATAGAATGTAATGGTGACTGCTTAGAAAAAATTATATAATTCTTCATCCCTTTTTCTTTATAAAAATTTATAAATAATAATTAAAAAAACAGAAACAATTATTTATTACATTTTCAAACTAAATCCTTAGTATCTTACTTTTGAGTTTTCATAATAATTTCTTTAATTTAACATTTAGTCACAATTTGTATAGTTGCTAAAACAAGATTGCTGATTGAGTAATGCGTTGGCTTATACAACTTTAGAGACACAGTAAATATTATTTGATTAGGTAATTAACCATTAGCACGTATTTTTAACAAAATGGCGGGGATGATGGGGATACGATGTC
The DNA here is from genome assembly GCA_034231615.1 of Meghimatium bilineatum. Taxonomy (NCBI): domain Eukaryota; kingdom Metazoa; phylum Mollusca; class Gastropoda; order Stylommatophora; family Philomycidae; genus Meghimatium; species Meghimatium bilineatum. Next base: position 19,984,325 of record CM067299.1, read on the forward strand.
AAGATATTTTGTAATGGAAATCCAAGCAATTTATAGTCATCTGCATCGTGGTGAAGCGACATGACAGTGAATCGAGTTTATTATGCTTTTCTATCATTGTATATTCAGTGAAATCATTTTTTCAGCTGGAAAAGTGCAAAACTTGAGAGGCAAGTCCTTCATATTCAATATTTAAAATATACCACAAGGTTTCCATTATGTAAAATATATAAGTCAACAGATTTCACAGCTGTCAATTGATCAAAAATACGGTATGCATAGATCTAGATAGGTCTAAATCTGTCCTTATTACTTTCTCACATGTCTCGTATCACACACATACAATCAAAACTTACACCAATATATGCAGAATTGTATTCTGTATTTATATGTGCAAATATTATTTAAATATCTGTAACAACAAAAAAGTTATCGCGATATCAAAACAGCCACCGACGATTGCGTAACATTTCCAAAAACTAATCCCGGGGCAGGATAGAAATTGCGTAATTGTTAACACAGCATGCCTAAGGTTAATGTTAACATTTTCAATAAATGTATTAGTTTTTGTTCTGGATAAATTGTTTACAGCTCTGTGGTGGCAAGGTTCAGAAAAGCAATGACAAGCTACTGAATATAATTATATTGCCTAGAAAATCCCAACAGCCAAAAATACCGGATTCATGGTCCTGAAAAAAAAGTTACAAATTAAGCTACAACTATTAAGAAGCTATATTTGGTGACATATGGTTGCGAGATTTGCACAATGACATTCTCATTGGAAAGGAAATAGCATTTAAAATGAAATAGTGTAAAATCCGAAGAATATCATTGTTAGCAAATCATCATCATGATATTCCAGACATATCCATAGGTGCTATCATTTCATATTCAGTATGCCCTTCACCATGTGGTAATTGATTGTTCTAGTTCTGTATTGGTTGATAACTCTTCTTTTGATCCACTCATTGCAATCAAAATACCATGCTTCACTCCAAGGTCCTGCGAATCTAGCGATACATACAGAAAAATAAATACACCCCAAATCTTCCAATTGGTCTAACAACGTGATTGCTTTCAAAATATCAGCACAGTCCATTGAACTACCAATAATCATTGTGGCTAATCTGGCAAGTCTACTTCTTCATTTCTCCCAACACTAGAGTGTCAAGGCATAAAAATGAAGATAACTTTCATCCACACAGGCTTCTTCATCGACTACAGCTACTGACAGCTTAGATAGTCAGACTGAATATTTTAAAGCATACTCAAAGAATCAGTATAAAACAAACACCCGAAGCATTCTGATTAATATAGTCTGCGGATATATTATTGCCCTGGTCATCACCATCACCTCCATCATCATACTACTAGTGGTTGCACAGAAAACACCACTTTCTTCCCTAATACATTTCCCTCCCCAATGTGCTGTGAATTCCCATTGGGTAAGTGTAAATCTACAGATCCATTAATGAAGACAATATTATCTCCATCTAAGAAATTCACACTGATCAGAGCCTGAACTTCTATATGCAAAATATGGACAGAAAGATGATGCAACACTGATGTCTGCAAAGACCTGGACATAGAGGACGAGAGGCTCTTGAAATAATTTTTAAAATGCAAGCTAACTTATCTTGACATATAAAAAGACTAGGTTAGAATGATTAATTGTGGAAATATAAGATTCAAGGAAAGTAAAAAAAAATAAGGCACTCAAAATATAGACACAGGATATTAACCTGCACCACACCATCAGCATAAATAAATACAGATCAAGATGTAATTTGCTCAACGTTTTGGTCATAGATTTGCGACAGTTTAGCAGCTTTGTAACCATGGTAAAAAGTTTAAATTTTATTTTTTCTTTCCTGGAAGAGTGGGAACACTACTATTAATAATATAGCCTCATTTTCAGTCAACATCTGAAAAAATGAGTGGAAAATACCGGCAAGACAAAGCATTTGCAAAGTTTCAGTTATTAGACTGTTACAATCACATCCAATTGCATTGAAATGGAAACCATTTAAAAATTCTTATGGATTGTGTTTATAAGGAATTGTAGAGAATTACATTTGTTTGAAGACGGTATTGTTAATATCTTAGTTTAGTTATGAAATGACATTATGAACATTTAATATAACATGCTACCATGCTGTACTGAGTATAATTTGGAATCACGTAGTAGGTCCGACAGATTTTCTTAGATCTAATTAAGATTGGATCAAGAAGGTAAGTGAACTCTAAGTGTTTTATTTAATTTGAACAGATTATGAGCACGCTAGTTTGGTTATGAAATAACATTATACATTTAATTAATTAAGCCACAGGAATAAGCTTACAAACAGCACACAGGAACGCCATCTCCAGAGAGCTCTTCTACCCCTGACACAGCAAAGCAAACAAGTGTCACAGCGTAGATAGATAGATAGATAGATAGAATTTATAAGCCTAGGAGATCGGACACGCATACGTGAGTTAGTTATTTTATATAATATTAGGCAATTGTCATAAAAGAATCCAGCATGCATGAGCAAAGTTGCGTAATTGAATTTGTTGTGGTGCAGGTTAAGGACCTTTTGAATATTACAATGGAAGAAGCAGAACAGCTTGCACAAAACTGAGAGACTTGGAGTTACAGTGATTGCAACATTCTGCAAAGGTCAGATCACATATAATAATTAACTGATCCATATGTTGCAGAGGCGTTCTAGCGTGCTGCTAGGGTGGGAAGTTGGATATCCCACTTCCATTGGTCAAAGTGACCCAAATGACATACTGAAATCAGATGAGTGATACCGAAATACATAGATATACAGGCCAAGCTGTAAACCATGACCGAACACATTCTGTTCTTTGGACTATATCCTGCAAAACCAAACGTTGTAGAACAAATGAAGAAATAGACAATTTTCATCTCAAAAAAGAATCAGCAAATTATAACACTGTACACTGTCAAGCATATCAAGTACATAAATAAGAAGAGTTTGGGCATGAGGGTGACTAGTCAGCAGTATAGTTCCCAGATATTTCAATTATTAGATTTCCTTTATTTTTTTTTTGTTTTTGGGGCCAAGTCTTTCATCCTGATTTTCTATTTGTACCACACAGTGATAAAGTTATGTGAACATCACAAACATTATTAATCTCATAGATAAATGTGATAATTCACAATCATCCTCATTAAAATTATTTGCTCTTATGCGAGAGACATGCGGTGATATTATCAAAATGTATAATTTCACAATTAATATAAAATATATTTTCACCAACATTACTAAATTCATAACAAAAAGAAGTAAAATGTTATCTTACAGGAGAGTGGCTCCTGAGGACTATTGTCGGCTAAATGAAAAGAACAAAAATACAGAAAAATATAATAACTGCATAAATCATTCACAGTTAAAGATAGTTCTAACGAATCTACTCAACAAAGTGCTAATAATTAACAACAATAATTAGCCAACCAATATAAAATACTAAACGACATGCAAATTTATATTTACAGGTATTTAAATTAAGAAAAAAGTTCTTACGGCTCATAAATCATGCTTTAAGCATGCATTCACATCTTATTCTTCACTACTAATTATAACCCCACAAAACTACAGATGAAGGATGTGGAACTACTCCAAAGGAGTATGACAGTCTCAACGTCAGAGGTACTGCATCTCCCTGACACCCCATACACCCTGATGAAGAAAGGTACAGTACACATAAAAGAATATATGTGTATTGAATAAATTGATAGCAGTTCAAGCAATGAAGGTCCCAATAACTGCTGTAATATTTTCATATGCAAATCATTATCCAATAATCAGATGTGCCATGTTAGATATGCCTGAGCTACTGTTTGGCAGTAGTTGTACAACCCATTTCTGTTAACGCTTATGTCAGGCCATGTCTACCTATCCAGACAATCCATATTGTTCCAATGGCTTTGGGCAGAGGAACATGTGAGAGGATACAAGCCTTATCCTAGAATGAGAAAATACAATCTAAAATGAAATACAATCTAAATGGTGTGGCCAGGCAAACCTGGTCCTTAGCCTTAGTTGACGGCTGGTCTAAGTTGTGAACACAGATACGCAGACAGATAGAGCACCACTCTGTTGATCCGGCAGCTCCTCCAGCTTGCCTTGTTCCAAATATATTGGTGTTCCTTGTCTTTTGGAGTTGACAAAACAGACAGAGAAAGATGTTCTCTATATTTCAGCCCAGGCTTTATGCTATGGAGAGGTATATGCCATTCCTGGCCTTAATGGGTCTCTGAATCAAAATGGGAGATGGAAGATAAGTCTTTGTTAATTAGCCCAGATAAGTCTTTGTTAATTAGCATAGACAGAGTGTGCCATGGTATTTTTCTGATGGTGGGAGATACTTTCAGTGTCAATTATCAACTAACAACCGCCTCAAGCTGGACAGCTGCCAGACAATAAGGTGTTTATCCACTAAAGTCAATCTACTTCAATGGGTGCCTGGAGCTAGGACAAAATACAAGAAAATATGCTGTGAATAAATTGTACCAAGAAATAAAATGACAAATAGAAACTTCAAGCTTCAGCTGTAAACATGGAATGTCAAAACCATGTGCCCAAGGCATTCCACAGACCTAATGACAATGACGTGAGAAAAATGGCTGCTATAAATGCTGATCTCGCCATCTTAACATAGATATTGCTGGCCTGCCAGAGGCACTTCTCCTTGAGGAAGGATCACTAAGAAAGGAAAAATGTAGAGCTTTGACTAATCTCAGAAGGGATGAAGACCATCCGTGCAATGGAAAAACACTGGATCTACCCACTGGATGACAGAAGAGAAGAAAGATTGTTTGTGCAAGGAGAAAAAAATGAAGCGCATGCTAAACCATCCAATGTATGCGCACATTTCTAGGTCAACCACAAGCAGGCTGAAGAGAACCACATCTCCAACCATCTCTAGCAACAACACAAAAATATCCTCACAAACCTCCCAACTGAAATTGAAATATTAACGGCTTTTGAAAAGCCAGACAATAGTTTCCAAAATGTCTCCATAATAACAGAGGTTCCTGAAATAATTAATAAAAGGAAGACCAGACTCCACCTCAAACAACAGCATTGATACTAGAGATGATAGAAAGAAAATATAATCACAAGGAATGGAGATATGTCCACACAGATGGATCAGTAGAAGGAGCAGTAAGGAATGGAGGAGGTGGAATTCTTATAAGACTCAAAGACGGAAAGACAATATCTGAAGCTTTTCAAACCGGAAAATGCTCCTCCAACTTTAGAGCAGAAGCAGTTGCACTCTATCAAGCACTCAAAGTCTTCACCGAACCAGGACTGCCAAGTTCAAAAAAGATAGCTATATTCACAGATTGCAGATCCCTACTGGAATCAATCCAGAGCAACAGAAATGAAAGCCTTCTGCACAACAATAGACAAGAGTTAAGATATATCCAAAATCATCAGCTATTGTCCTTCAATTAATACTATCACATTGTTGGAATCATAGGAAATAAGAAAGCGGATGCTCTATCAAAAACAGGAAGTGAAATGGAACAACACAGACACCCACTGTCCTACAGAGAAGCATAAACAATAATCCAGAACACATACACAGCAAAGTGGAAGAAACAAATGGAAATGGAAGACAAACATGATGCAAAACAGAACCTCCAAAGATATCAAAGACGAAATTCTATTTCGTCTTAGAACAGGCCACTGCACACTGTTGAATCACCTTTACCAATTGAGGATCTCATACACAGATGAATGTCCATGTAGATCTGAAACTCCAACTCCTAAACACATACTTCAGAATTTCCCAACATACAAAGAGCAGAGACAGCAGACCTGTCCAGAGGTTACAGATTTGAAGCAATAGCTATGGGGCAACCGCTTTTACATCGAGAAGACAGTAGACTTCTCCCTAACGACAGGCCTGACAATATAACATGACTGCAGATGCTGAATGCAGAAGAACTAAGGAACTATACCTTCTAAAAGGGCAGAGGAAAAGATGAAACTCAGCAGTAGGATTTGCAGTTAAGAACTCACTATTGGACACTATTTAGAGCCCAGTTGGTGGATATAAAAGAATGTTAAAATTGAGATTGCTGACTTCAAGTTGATTTTTTACACTCATCACTGTTTATGCACAAACACTAACATCATCTGAAGATGCCATCTATGAGCTAGACAATGCAGTGAAAAAATATGCCAAATTCAGATTTCATTTACATATTGGGTTCTCTTAACGTCCAGTGGGATCAGACTTAAAATCATGGCCGATCTGGCTTAGGAAAGAATGTTGATAGATTGAATGTAAATGAACAGAGATGGCTGGAAATATTACACCAGCAATAACCTCTGCATTACCAATTCTGGTTTTTTTTCAATGAAGGATCTCCAAAAAAGTGTCATGGAAACATACAAGATCTAGCCACTGGCACCAGCTGGACTTTTACCATCACCATGAGGAAACATTTTCAGCACACACAGCTAGCATGCAGCTACCACAGTGCTGACTGTGATAAGACCATGCATTAGTTGCTGCAAAAATCAAACTGAGACCAAGGAGAATCTTCAAAATGAAATATTATAAACCCCACTGCCAGGATTAATGTAACTAACACCAAGCATCTAAACAAGTGTTTTGAGTTCCAACAGCAGTATGATGATACTCTCACTGACTCATGAGAAAACTGGAAAGCGTGTGGAAAATTGAAGACTCGAGCATTACAACTTTATAAACAAACAAGGGGACAGGAGTGACTAACAATTTCAGAGGAATTTTGATCCTATGCACTGTTGGCAAAATGAAAGAATTGTATTGCAAAGACTCCTGGTTCTTGGGTGGTATTCTTTGCATCCCTTTCAAGACCTACGTTTGGGTGAAGTGTAAACTATGTCTTATGAAATTGACCCCCTTCCAAGTGTGTTTATGGCATTTACAAAGATTTAACAAACTGGCATGGGCTACCCAAAAGGTAAAATTTGCAGCTCTAGATAGAAAAATAAGACTGTAGTCTATCCTAAATGGGTAACCTGCAGTAAAAACATACACCAAAAGACAACACTGCAAAACATAAAGTAAGGTAGTTTTACAAACTACATCATCTATTGTTTATCCCCAGGTGGAAGCTGGTTGATAGCATCCACTTGCCATTAAGCATATGGGTGGGAGCTGTAAGTTTCTGTTCAAGGCCAGATGTGATATCTGAGTCGTATTGAGTCCGTGTTTGTGGAGGGTGGTCGTGATGTTATCGATCCATCTTTCTCAGTCTTCCCTTTGCTCTGTATCCACATCATCATTTGTTATAAGCTCTCAGTGGTAATTGGCTTGGGTCCATTCTCATAAGGTTACCAAAACACTTTATCTGCTGACATTCTATATATTCAATACAAGGGATATTCAACTCTTTTTCTGATATCCTCGTTTCATATTCTGTCCAGTTTGGTGACCACAGCTGCTTTTCTTAAACACTTCATCTCACATGTGATGACAAATTACATCAACAAATTAAAAATACATTATTTCAAGTTTTTAGCCTTCTATCATATCATCTATCTATGTTCCTTCAGTGCCGAATATTTTGCATTGAACAGAAATCAGAGCTCTCCAATTCGAGCAGTGTGATGCTACTCTGTACAATTCTTGCATGTTGTTGAGACTCAGTCCTACCCTATTTAATGGTTGTTCTGTAAAGAGTCTCTCTTGGTCGTCCTCTTCTTTTCTTCTGCCATCTGGTACCCATTATAAGGTTCTTTCCTAGGAGATGGGCGAACAAAATATCCCAAAAAAGGGAGACAATACTGTTCTATGTTTTTGTGATTATTTCACTTGTCTATTATTATGAGGCAATAGGTGCATGTTTATGTTGTATTATTTAAAGAAGAAATGCAGGAAAGTTTATTTAGGCAGTTTCTATGGGTGGTGGGAACAAACTGTAGTTAGAAGGGGCCTATCAGTTCACATGCACACCACTCGATAGAAGCCATCTGATAATTCCAGCGATAAAACATCTGCAGATCATCACGGCTGGGAGTTTCGCGTAATATAGACATGTGGCGACCTTTAGCTCAATCTGCTTCTGGTATTTTCTAACAGTGCACTTCCAGTATATCCTTCCAACAGCATAGTAGGTTAAGGTCTGGTCTGTGCGCATAGCTTTTTATCCGGGACCACTCCTCGCAACTGTCATACATCTTTATTGGTTGAAGGAAAGTTCAGCATTGTTACAGCAGCTATCTATCTATCTATCTATACGCTGTGTCCCTTGTTTGCCTTGCAGCGTCAGGGGTGGAAGAGTTCTCTGGAGATGGCCTTCTTGTGCGCTGTTTGTAAGCTTGTTCCTGTGGCTTCTTTGATTTCTGTGATCCATCTTTTACATGGTCTGCCTCTGGCTTTATAACCGTTATGTCTATGTGTCATGGCCATTTGTGGCATGCTATATGTCAGTAGTCTGGAAGTTACAGCAGCCATTTTGTAAATAGAAATGAAACGGCAGAGAGACATCACAAATTCCTTAAAAATTTGGATCAGGCTGATTTCTTAAAAAGTGTTTATGTTAGACCTTCTCCTAGTAAAGAACCAATTTTAATTATTGTAGTGGCAGTCTATTTTCATTCATTATAAATATATGTCCGATATAAGTCCATCATTTCCCTCTTATTGTTGTAGAAATATATTGCTGTTTGATGTCTTTTCTTGCTTGCTTGACTTGAATATCTATACTAATACTATTACATTACGGTGGTTCTAAGAATGTGTTTCAAAAGAAAAACAATCAAAATTATCAAATAAATAAGATAAACATTCAAAACTGCTAATGTAAACAATATTTAATTTTTTTCAAGCATTATAATAGACACAAGGAAACACTCCTACCTAAGATACCACACAAAGAAAAAATATAAAATATATAAGTATTTAGCAATGAATTATGATTTTAAACTAAACTGTCCAATATACTTACCAAAACATCAGGTGTCTTTTTAATAGGACTTTTAGGACCTGGGCTGTCAATATGAATGACAATAAAATAATTAAGTATGCAATAGTTTTATGTCGGTAACAAATACTGCATAACTTTCATTATGACCAAAAGAATATTAATCAGGTTTCCATTTATTATAAAAATCAAGAACATTTTACTGACATTTTATAGTGAATTTACATTAAAAATGTATGTGCTTGTAACTGATGCCTCATTATCCATCTATGAAACATATCTTTAGGCCAGCATTGATGTTCTTCTTATACTGCGTTCCCTCCCAAGTAATAAACACATATTTTCAAATCATTTCTGCAAAGTACATTGTACTATAGCTTAATTTGCAATATGGAGGTCCAGCACATCTATTTTTGGCATGCATATTGATATGTAATATATCTTAGCACCTCTCTGTGACATAAAAATATAACTAAATGCCATGTTAATTTTTATTAATCATAATCCTACTTGTTGATTATAATAGAAAACTAGAAACTTAAGAAAAATCCTCATCATGGCGTAATATCACACACCACTACCAAATGTTTCTCTACTGAATGTACCATGCAGGCGTATATGAGCACAACTGTGAACTGTCACAGATATGACAAGTTACTCCCTGCTGTTGGTGAAGCAATCCCCATTTCTATGTTACAGCACTATGTAGCATATAATTCAATTTCATTTTATGAAATAATTGTCTTTCATTCTGTTTACAATTATCTGAAGTTATAATAACTACCATCATGTGATTTTGTTATGCTGAGGGTTAGGGTGTCAACTTTGTAACTGAAAGAGAACTAGGATCATTTTCCCATGTATATATGCTTTAAACAACTCTGAATATACACCTGCTCACTGAATTACATAAGGAAGTGGGCTTTATCACCAAATACTAAGGACTAGTACTGTGATTCTTTTAACATTCAAACAATAGGCTTACATGATGTTACATAATATGAAATTACCTTCACTCTTTTCTAAGGGTGAACAGTTTAACAATTTATAATAAGTAAGATATTATTACATTTATACACAAATTACATTCTGCATGAGCATCTTGCAAAATATGAAAAGCATTTCATAAATGGAAACACAAATTGAGTGAACAGGAGACTTCAGTCAAAGTGTGGACCAATTAGTGAACATAGAAAAAATAAAAAAGTGTTAAATAGGAGTTTTACATGAAACACAAAATCAACGTTTAACCAAAAGTTCTTGATCAAGATAAGGACAAATAAATGTTTGTTTCAAACTTAAACATAATTAATGTAAAGCATGGCAGGTTAATCTTTACCATGCTGCTAGCGACTTTAGTTGAAGGATGCAACATATTTTCAGCAGCTGTACGAAACTACACAATCGCCCGTTGCCATGCACCTTTTTGAACAAACAAATGCGTTTGCAAACAAATGTTATTCATCCAGTTAACAGGGAAAATGAAAATAAACATAATTAACTTCCATTTCTGCTACTGTTCAACCGAATAGGATGAGATATATGTAGGTTGTGACTGTTTTTTAGCCACCAATGTAATCCACTGAAATAATTTGAAAGAGCAGCTATTTTTTAAGAATGTTTTTTAAATTCTGATTCTTATTTGCATAGATGATAATGTCAGTTAGATTGAGGAGTTTTGTTTGTTTTCACAGACAATACTATATTGACACATTAGTTTGGTTATGAAATAACACTAGAATTCTAACTGGCCTAGGCATTTAGCAGCATTTTATCCTGGACTGAATATATGGGACAAGAATAGGCGAGCCACACTGGTTTTTATCATCTTCACCATAGTCTCACATAATATATATCATACATACACCAAAGAAAACTTACATCATTACATTTAGTATTTCGTATAACCCTTTATGTATTTCCAGAAAAGAAATTATACAAAAATCTCCAAAAACACAATTTATTATTGAATTTTCCAAATATCCTCCACAAATAATGCATGGTAAAAAAATAGATTGCAGATGCAGGGGCAAATTACACATTTTTAATGTAGTGTGCTAAAAATGTTAAATCAAACATATATATTTAATGTGTTTAGGACATTGCTATTCAATTGTTGTTCTCACTGAAGTAGGATGTTTCAGGCTGAAAAGTGCAGATATCATAGCAAAGCTGTAAACCATGACACAATGCATTCCACTCTCTGGATTACGTCTTGCTAATCTACATGAGTTTTAGAAAAAGCGCAGAAGAAGTGGTGTTAAATTTTTCAGAACCACTAACATATCCACATGCATCATAAGTACAACATTATAATATGAATAATTAGCTTTCAATCTACATGTATATTCAACTGAATTATATTTCTAAGACTGATCGATAATAATAAGAGAAAAAGGGAGGTTTTAAACCCCCCCCCCCTTTAAGAACTCAGAACAGGATATTTAACACTAGGGAGCAAGCCAAAAAACTGGTAACACTCCCTACCCCCTTTACAATTTTTCCCCCAAAAATGTAAAACCTTTAAGATTACACTCCCTCCTGCCATCACCGAAAATGAATCTATAGCCCTGCTCATTAAGCACGCTGCCACCCATTTAAAAAAAAAAATCAAACGTTGACAACATTTTAAGTGGAAGTTTATTCATGGTTATAACTCACTGTCCATAATTTCAAATATAGTTATCTTCCATAACACTTCAGTTTGAGAATGATGCAAAAATAAACAGTATAAAACATATCAATATTGTGCAAGAACAAAGATACCCCCAGCAAATATGCAATCAGATCACGGGTTTTTATTATTCAAATTAACACTCAAATTAACAAAATCTAACATTTTTAATTTAACATACTACATCCATTGACACACAATCATTACTTCTTTATTGTGAAAATTGTTACAGAAATATGATTTTATTCTTAGATGTCAACAAATATTTGACAAATATTTTAAAAAACCAGAAAACCAAAAACAATTTGTAAAGTTAGTCATTCTCATTCAAAAGATTTAATACATTAATTTTATATTATACAAACTATGGATAATGCTCAAAATATATACTTCTTTCTTCTTCTTTCTATCCTCATGTACCTTTCGGTGTTGAGGGGAGAGTGAGTGTACGGTCTTTTGCCCTTCTATTTGCCTCCTCTGCTGTTATATTTCCGAGTGTCTCTAATACACTATCTATCCACCTTTTACGAGGGCGTCCAATAGGTCTCCTGTTTTTGTATCGTTTGTTAAGTGTTTTTTGGATAATACTTTGCTCTTTCTGTCTGGTTATGTGGCCGTACCATTTAACTTGTTGTTTCTGTATGTATTCTATTGTTGGCTTGATCCCTAATTGTTTCCTTAGTGCTTCATTCCTGATTTTGTCTCTCAAGCTAACTCCAATCATACGTCTCACACATTTCATTTCAGTGGTGTTAATCTTATGTATTGTTCTAGAATCTAATGGCCAAGTTTGACACTGATAAATATATACAAGAAAACAAAATGAGTGTTTTTCTGTATGATACTCTACAATGTATTACAGTATCTTACATACTGGTATTCTTGTAATCTTTGGATTTTAGGACAATCATCATAATACTTGTGGACAAAAGCCACTGTGTTCATCTCTTTCTCAATGACAAATTTCTCAGTGCCAGCATCTGCAAAGGAACCTGATGTACTTTCATTTTGTGATGGTATCCATTTTAAAAAAATTACATTGAATCTTTTCAATTATTTCTTTCAACAGCAGATTCTCAGTCTATTCATATCAGTTTTTAAACTGCACAAGTTTTCTTTTAATATATGTAACTTGCAGGTTCTCTAACTTCAATGTCTGTCTCCAAGAAAGTATGCCTGAAAATTAATCTACCAGCAGATGAGGATAACTCAAAATACATGTCCTCAATTTCCTCACAGATTTAACAAACTCAGCAACTCTGATGAGATGTCAGTAGTGAACTCATAGATTGGACAAAACTCTTTCCCCTATACCCTGAAACTACTGAAGATCACATAAATGCTCTGATACAGACTTCCTGCTGAGAACCTAAATGTAGTTGTGAATCCATGCTACAATTGGAGCAAACTAAATGAGATTAGCAATGACTTATTGTCACAAATCTAAATGAGTGTTAATGTACCAGTAACAGCAATATCAGGTTTGAACATGTTGATATTTATTCTCTTCCCCCTCTTTCATCATCAGAGTTGCAGACATGCTGGCAATGACACTTGCGCTGTCTACCTATCAGTGGATGGAAACATCCATACCTTAGGCAGGTGTTTCAATGAGTTGACTAATGATGTATATAAACAATCGGGCCTAGCTTCATTGTTATTATGTGAATCTGGCAGGAAATTACAAGATTGTATATGTGATTAAAAGATGTGGTATGATCCCTCTATTGACAAATGCCTTGTTCGTAACATTATCCAAGAGTTATGGTGGATGTAGATCAGCGAATCAGATCAAGGTATTCATCCTGAAAGGGAAGTTTTTCAGGGACATTTAATCAGGAAATAAGATGAAGTCAGAAGTGAGACCAATGGACAGTTTTGGTTTTAGAGAGCAGAAATAGGAGGTAGGAGTTTAGTCTAGAGCAGAAACTTAGCAAGAGGTGGTCAATTTAGTTTAGATAAGAAAACTTATGGAACTGTTCTAGAAGAGAGTTTTAGAATGGATGAGGTACAAAGAAGGCAAGCAAATGGCAGCTTGCTGCCATGCTTAGAATAATTTTCTGCAACTTGAAAACAGATTAATGTTTTGCCGATACGGTGTGATAGACACTTGAGGATGAAGTCAAAGTGCTTGTAAATCATTTATGACTTAGAAACAGTGTAGATGGGGTTAGTGATGATAGTTGTATTTCTGATGAAATCATTACGCCTGGGTGAAAATAATATGATCTTAGGGTATGCTCAAACTTGATCATTAATAATAGCATTACACGATCAATGTAGTTAGACAGTTATTAAAGAGCTATTTTGAGTGTGTGCCATTGATGAACATGAAATCATGTGCCGCCAATTTTCTAGTGATCAATTAACTTTCATGTTGTCACCCACGTGTGTCTTAACTTGTGAGCATGTGGCGCATGATGAATGAATGACTGAAGAGACAGATAAACATTGAATTAACAAATCCTCACAACCTTCATATTCGTTTATATTAACTGCAAATAAAGTTTAATAACATGGAATATAGAAAACAGCATCAGGTGACATCATCAACAATGACATAATGAAATCAGTTTTCTAGAATACACTGATAATCTGAAGTTTTAGAACAATGGCATACCTGTCAACTGCCCGTAAATTCCCATAATTTTTATGGTTTCTTCCAAGCTGTACGGTTTTACGGGCATACACTGGCATTTACGGGTTTTTACGTGAATTTCTGCAGTTCTGTACATTTTTACTGGGTTTTTTTTACTAAATTTAGTGGTGACACTGATATTTTTGTATATATTTTAGTGGCAACAGTGATTTGTGCGCAATAGTGTCGTATGCGGGTTTTATTTGATCTGGTCTTGGGGCGAAGTATTGTTGGAACCAATGTTTTTAACACACTACCAGTACTTTAATTATTCTTTGTGCTGGGAACGTTGTCTTTATACCGAACTTAAGGAATTTTTGTCCACTCGCATTGACAGTGTTACTCAGTGTATCTACAGTACACAAATACTAGTAACACTTACACATGTATTCTGTTTCTGGGCCAACTATATACATCGTTTAATTTATATTGTATGTTTTTGTTTGCCCCCTAGACCTAGGTAGTGTAGGTAGGCCTATAGTTAAATAATAGAATGTTATTTGTTTATGTAGGCCAAAATCTGATCTTAAGACTTATCTTAAACCAATATTTTATTGTCACGTTATGTTTCTTTTTAGGAATTACAAATGGAAAATTTGAAAATGATGCAGCTGACTGAAAATGAAGCCGTCGCTGCTATAGATGCACGATCGCTTCCGATCACAGATGCACAATCTCCACGAGTCATAGTTGTACGGTCTCCGCCGATAATAGATGCACAATCTCCGCTATTCACAGATGCACGATCTCCGCTATTCACAGATGCACGATCTCCGCTATTCATAGATGCACGATCTCCGCTATTCATAGATGCACATTCTCCGCCGGTCATAGATGCATGATCGATGCCGGTTATAGTTGCACGATCTCTGCCGGTCATAGATGCATGATTACTGCCGGTCATAGATGCATGATCTCCGCCGGTCATAGTTGTACGATCTCCGCTGATGTACGCTATTCATGGATAGTTGAAATTATTGTCGAACGCTCTATAGAGCACTCCAACAAGTTGTTATAGTTTCAAACGGATCTAAGCATCCATTCTCTGTATTAATTTTATTTCATCATATTTCTATATTTCTTTTTATCGTATTAAAGGTACATAGGCATAGTCTTTGTGCTCTATAATTTTCCCACACTATGACTGTCTATGTTAAACAAAGGCAAACTACACATAAAAAACCCTGAATGACTTTTTTTTTGTACGGATGGAGCCCCCCTCACCTTTGTGTATGGTTTTACGGTTTTTCATGCTCAATTATGGTTTTTCATAAATTTTTTTGTGGTTTTCAGTCTCAACAGGTTGACAGGTATGCAATGGTAACAGAAGAACTGAAATGAAAATAAAAGAAAGATGTTTTCATGCAAATGATAAAACATAATAAATATCAATGAAAAAATGATTAAAACAGGTCCACAATTCAAATATTTAGGTACAACAATTAGAGCAAATAGAAGAAGTTAAACAGAGATAAGAAGCAGAATAGGACAGGCAAAAATAACATTCAGAAAAATGAAAAATATAATGTGTAATATGACCTTGTCATTAGAGGTGAGAAAGAGAGTTATGCAATGCTATATAACTCCTATACTAACATATGGATGCGAGTCCTGGACAATAAACAAACTGGAAAGTGGGAAATTAGAGGCAATAGAGATGTGGTTCTATAGAAGAATGCTGAGAATTCCATGGTCTGCCAGAAAAACTAATGTAGAGGTATTAAAAGTCAAATGCGAAACAGACCTTAATCAATAATATAAGAAAAAGACAATCATAATTTTTTGGCCACTTCATGAAATAAGGAGGTTAGGAGAACATAGGCACAACAGGCAAATTTGAAGGAACAGAGACAGAGGGTGACAACGTGAGAAAATATTAGACAGTTTGACAACCTGGTACGGCAGGGAAACAACAACGATCTTGATACATAATACTGTGGCCAGAGAGCTGTGGGGATCCATGACCACCTACGCCAGCCGGCATGGCACCTGATGATAATGATGACAATCATCAAAAAATAGTAGAGATTATAGTTCTGGTAATCCAGTCACA
This sequence comes from Meghimatium bilineatum, assembly GCA_034231615.1. NCBI lineage: Eukaryota > Metazoa > Mollusca > Gastropoda > Stylommatophora > Philomycidae > Meghimatium > Meghimatium bilineatum. The sequence continues at coordinate 20,000,610 of CM067299.1, forward strand.
TATACCTCTGGATTATGTGTTTCTTAGTTTTATGTCTCTCTTAGGTACCTTTTTATATAGCTACCTTTTTATTGAATTTAAAATAATATTTTATTGTGCACCCTTGTTACACTTATGTGAAAATATCTTACTTGTGATAAAACATAATAATTATCAAGAGTAAAGTGAAAAATAAACCAGAGAAAGGAACTAGTAGTTCTTCTTGTCAAAGGCACTAAGAATGACATACATACCGGGGTATTGTTATAAATGGAACAGAGACAAGTTATTAGTAGAAACATATCTAAAATGGCATTCTGCAAAACCATATTAAAGTTCATAACACAATGAAATATGGAGAATTAAAATATCAAAATGCTTAAAAGCCTAAATTTTTATTACAATAAATACTTGCTAATAGCTCAAAAAAGATTGCCCGCACAGAGAAAAAATAATTAATAAGCATTTACAAATAGAAATGCCCAGTCAATAAAACAATTATACAGGGAAAGATTTATTACCTCCACTATGACAGGAGGTAATCAATCTTTCTTACTTTCTCTCTCTCTCTGGAAAATATCTATTGAGGAAATACAAAACATATTACACAGTAGCCAGTAGAAAAAAAATGTGATGTTTCATAAGAATGTTAAAATGCTAGAGAAGTAAAAAATATCAAATGAAAAATATAAAGTACCATATATGGACATCTACCATAGGATAAATATAATATATTATGACAATCGATAAAATTCTGAAGATAAGAGCTGAGATAAATTAAAAAATGAAATGCAATTTAACAAAATGGCATTGGGATAGAAATATGTAACAAACAGCAATAATAAAAAGATAATTTTTGTGTGGAGTGGTCTTATTTTCTATTCCAACTTAGTCAAATTATAAAGAATACACACCTACTTCACAATCAAAACATATTTAAATAATTTATATGGAAGAAAATGAACATTACACACTATACAAAATGTGCTGAAGATAATCTCAATATTACAATGTCTTACTAAAATACTAATTTATAAAATTTTTACATTTTGTGAATGTACCAGTAATGCATTAACTTATATGTAGGTCCATAGAAAATGGTAAAATTTCCTATTGAGTAGGTAGCGATCAATCCCACATTTTATGGCTGCTGGGATTTTTATAACCAATATTAACATGTTCAATAGGTTACGACTGCTTTCTAAATGGTCTGGATATACAAATACATGCAGCAGGATTTCAACCTGGTTTCTTTGTCAGTTCCAATGAAATAAAGTAAACAATAATGTAGATACTGAAGAGAAATAATATAACAGTAAAAATATGCAATGGGCTGTAAAGTCTGGACATAAGGAGCTATAAGCAAGCCAAATAAAAAGGTCGCAACTGATTGGGGGGAATTAACTGTCTTGTAAAGAGGAAAGGCCGCAAAATCTCCTCAGCTCCCATTTTACTAATTTTCCACTTGTCTACAATTAATCTACTCTTTTTAAAAGCCATTCATAACTTGTAATGTTTAGGAAACAAAACTTAATCAGGAAGATGAGGTCATACAGTATACATGACATAAACAAAAGAATCAATACACATTTTAAAATATCAACAATTAAGGGAATATCTTGGACAAAATGAATATTAATTACACTATATTATTCTATCTATATATTGTCATTTCCACATATGCCATTAAGGGCAGAAGTTGGAGCGGTCTGTCTTTGGCCATTTGGGTTGCATTGGCCTTGATCAACCCGTGTCTAAGGTTTCTTTGATAGTCTTCCTCATGCCTTGTAGCCTAATCTTCTAGTGTTGCATGCACAAAGGGCTGGTTGTGTTGGTTCCATTCTCAAGACATGACCTAACCATCTGGTTTATTGTCTTTTGATGTAGTCTTGACTTGAGATAGTCTGTATTTCTTTCTTGATATCTTCATTTCTCCGTCTGTCTCTTCTGGTGACATTTATAACTTTCCTCAAGCATCTCATTTCACATACTGTGATCTGCTTTGCTAAAGTTTTTGTCAAGGGTTATACTATATCATTATATGGGGCAAAATGCTATAAAAAAAAAAAACAATGTATGAAATCTGAAACATGAAAAAAGCTGCAGAAAAAAAGGTTATGAGGTAACTCAGGATAGCAGGAAAAGATCATAAGCAGGACATTTATAATGTAAAATAATAATATTGTGGTTGACATATGGAGAACTATCCATTATATTTAACCCCTTGGCTGCAGAAATCTCCTTAATGGGTGATGGCTCATGTGTTGGTATAATGTTTTGCAGAAACACCTTAAGGTGTTCAAATAATCTGATTGGATAGTTCAATCTGTCTAGAGATAATACAAAATAAAGGTTTTGTAATTGGACATGCTTGTGAGCATCACTTCTGCTTTATAACTGGAGTTTTTTTTGCTTAACCATCTTACCCAGACCTACAAATATGGCTACGCATAGACTCAATGTTTCAGAAATTTATATGCTTTTTTTTGAAGAAAGTTTTTCTGATAATTTTAGCATTAATTTATCTGAAGCAGGAAGTGATTTAGAAAGTGTTGATTTGTATTGTGATACTAGTAGTGATTCAGATGATATAGATTCAGATGATATCTGCAGCGCACATGTTTCACATTCATGATCAGACATACGCTAAGATCACCGTTTTCATATTCAGGCAATGATGGTGCTAAAAATTAAAAACATTGATCATGCAGACATTTTAAGAATCTTTGAATCTATTTTAAATGGTAGCATCATACAGCTTATAATATAAATCATGAGTTAGAGTATACATTAATAATACACTCAAATTGTTGAATGCAAGAATGTGGTGGGCAAATTGGTTAGGGAAAAAAATATACACCCCTTAAAATGTTACTGCACTGCACATTTTACAGATTTACTCTCGCAGCCAAGGGGTTAATCAGAGTTTTACTTGCCAACTAAGTGTGGAAAAAGACAAAAGAAATATATTAAGCAATAAACAAGAATATGTACAGTGAAATAAATTCAATGAATATACATGTTGCTATGAAAGAAAAACATGGTAAAGAAACAAGAATGCAATTACAAAAAATGTCAATGTTATCAACTAGATTAACATGAATACAGTCACATTAATTTTAGTTGTCATCACTTTATGAGCTTTTTCTTCTTCTGTCTTCATCCATTTATACAAAGATGGACTTAATTTTGCTTTCCACTAATATCATGCATCGCTTTTCAAATCAGACTACTTCAAGATCTGAAAATATCAAAATGCAATTCAATTGGTGATTCATTTACATTTCTTAATCCCAAATCTTGCTTGGTTAAGAGGAGAGGTGTACATATAGGGGAACCAGAGTACAATGAATACATTCAGCAACACCTTTTAAATTTTTTTAAATCCCTAATCTAACAGAAATGTTGTCAATCTTAAAAATATCTATAGGGAGTAAATTAAAAAACAGGTAAAAAAACTATGTCACATCTGCTTGCGACAAAAGGATTATTAATTCAAGCACTATATATATATATACTAAAGAAGCAAAGCAAATGCATTTTTTGCATATTGTACCAAATCTAAAAAACACAAATTACCCAACAATTAGTGACGGCCTTTCTCCAACAAAAGCCATCATGTTATATGCTAAAGTCTTCTTTTTCAAGACTAGTGGGAGTCTGAAAAACATAAATTCAACTGCATCTTCATGCTGCTATTTTACTTACAGCTAAAAAAAAATTACAAGAGTGAGTATTCAATACAGCTTCTACTACATTAAAAATCAAAATAAGTTGTGCTGGCAAGCAAAAACTGTCATCATAACTAAAAAAGCAAACAGAAGACTTGTGAAATTCTTCATACATCATTTTTTGTGTGTAAACTAATAATGTATTAATACATATCTCTCTGGAATGATGTATATTTACTTTAATTTTAATAATTTAAAAGAGCATCATTGAAATATAATAATTGTTATTCAGGAATATTTTTTTTAAACAATCATAATGGGTCCAATAAATAGCAAACAAGAGCTCAAGATATTCAGATTATGTAGCCTATGCATACCTTTTACTTGTAAGGTTTCCTGTAATATTTGATGGCAATGTAAGCCTTACACCTGTAAGTCTGACGAGTTTTACAATGATCGCACAGACTACCGGACTATAGGGTATTGGTATGGAAAACACAAATAACAGTATACAAGACATTTTCAACGTTTCAACCTTAAAGTATTTTTCAACAAAATATAAAACAAACAATAAAAACAATGGCAATATCATACAAGCATTACCCCATCGAGGCCAGAACCTTGAAGTGGTGATGGGGCTTAGTTCAGCCATCAGAGGCTGAAAACTAAGACTGGTCGGGCACTCCCACTCGAGCAGGACCATAGTCCGGCCCAAGTAAGCAGAGTGCTGAAGACGGAGGCAACCAGCCAAAAGGCGCACAGATAATCAGGTTGCCACGCATAAAACACAATGGAAACATGTCTGCATCTAATAAACGTTATGGTGCCTGCCCTGTGGCGGACGTTCAGGCAGGGACGGTGCCGGGCCCTATACCTCGAAAGGGCCCAACCTCAGTTACTGGAAGTCCTTCTCAATTGCCCCGAGGAGCCAGGAGGCAAGGGAATAGAGCTACTGGCCAAACAAACAAACGACCAATAAAAATAATGCACTGGAATGCTGAGGGTGTCAACAGTAAAAGAGATGGATACAGCAAAAAATTGGAACTTGAAAATGTCCTCAGTGAAGAACAAGTAAATATATGCTGTATCCAAGAAACACACCTCAGCAGCGACATAGCCTTCAAAATCAGAGGCTACCAGTGCTACCGATCTGACCGAAAAGACAGGCGAAAGGGTGGAATTCTGACACTAGTTAAAAACAATATCAGCGCATGTCAGCTGGAAGTATACATGGACGGGGCAGAATACCAGATGCTCCACCTAAAAACAGACAGTGCAGAATTCCATCTCCTGAACTACTACTGCCCAAATGATAAACCATTGGCACTAGACACAATTCCAGACAAAGAAAGGCTTATGGTGTGTGGTGACTTCAACAGCCACTCTCAGAGCTGGGGCTACGATCATATCGACAAGAGAGGTGAGGAACTTGAGAGCTGGCAGGATGAAAATAATCTCATTCTTATTAACCAGCCAGCAGACTCACCAACCTTCTACTCGAGAGCATGGCACACCACCTCTACACCAGACCTGGCATTCTACTCACCAGGCCTGGAATGGAACATCACACGTGTCGTTGGAAAGCAGCTTGGGGGTAGTGACCACAGACCAGTATTTCTGGAAATTCACAATGAATATACCAAGGACAGCAGCACGCTCACTAGGTGGAACTATAAGAGGGCAGACTGGAAAATGTACCAGCATTTAACCAGTGTTCTAGCTAAGGACATGAACTTGGACAAAGACATCAATAGAGCAGTGAGTGAATTTAATAGATGTATACTACATGCTGCTAGTAAAACCATACCCAGGGGGGCACGCAAAAACTACAAACCCTACTGGAATGATGAACTGGAAAAGCTGCAAAATGAGATGGAAACATCTAGAAAGCAGGCTGAGAACAGACCTAGCCAAGAACATCACAACAAATATCAGCAAACAAAGGCTAAATTTCAAAGAGCCAAGTTACAAGCCAGACGGAGCAGCTGGAAAGAAAAAACAGAGTCGCTGAACCTAGAAAGAGATACTAGGAAATTATGGAAACTTGTAAAACAACTAAATGATGAAGGTACAGGGAGAAATACCAGGATCACACTTTATAAAGATAGAAACATTTTAACAGGTAAACATGCAGCTGATTACTTTGCAGATTCCTTTGCAGAAGACAATAACGTCAAAGTCAGCCCAGACAAACAACAGGAGGTTCGAGAGAACCAGCAAAACATTGGACAAGGTGAACCTATACCTGAAGTCATGGAGGCACCAATCACAATGAGAGAACTGGAGCATGCAATATCCAAATTGAAAATGAAAAAGTCCCCTGGAGCTGATGGAGTGTCCAATGAAATGATTAGAAACCTGGGAAGTGCAGCAAGAGCAAAGCTACTGCAGATCTTTAACACAAGCTGGTCCACAGGTAATGTACCACAGGCGTGGAGAGAAGCAATAATGATACCACTCCTCAAATCAGGAAAAGATGGCAACACAGTCTCCAACTACAGGCCCATCAGCCTCACAAGCTGTCTATGTAAAACAATGGAACGCATTATCAATCTTAGGATGCAGTGGTACCTTGAAAGTGAAAACCTTCTGGTATCACAGCAAGCAGGTTTCAGACAGTGCTACTCTACTGAAGATCAGGCAACCTACCTCTCCCAAGAGATTGAGGATGCCTTCCAAGAAAAGAAACTGGTACTAGCAGCATGGATAGACCTCAGGAAAGCATTTGATAAGGTCTGGAAAGAAGGGCTCCTAAAGAAATTGCGAAATTGCAGGGTTAGCTCAAGAATGTACAAATGGGTAAAAGCATACCTGCATAATAGAAGAGCCAGGGTACAATTAGATGGTCGCAAGAGCAAGAAAGTTCTACTGCGTCATGGAGTCCCCCAGGGAGGAGTCCTGTCACCCACACTTTTCTTGGTTTACATCAATGACCTAGTTGCTGAACTACCACATGGGATCAAAGTGGCAATGTATGCTGACGACCTGGTGATCTGGTGCACGGAAGAACATGCAACAGTGGCCACTAAACAAATACAAAGAGCTATCGATGCCCTAACCTTATGGGCTAATAGATGGTGCGTCAGCATTAACACAGATAAGTGCAGCACTACACTCTTTACCCTCTCACCAAAACAAAAAGCTGGTCATATCAAGATAGATGGAGAGCTCTTGAAAGAAGACAAACAACCCACATACCTCGGAGTTACTTTTGATGATAAGCTGACATGGAAGCAGCACATAAACAAAGCAACAACAAAAGCCAGGAGGAAGCTAGCTATCCTGAGAAAACTAAGTGGAACCACATGGGGAGCCAGTGGAAATATACTCAGTAAAGTTTACCAGCAAGGCATAAGACCACACCTGGAATACGGTTCAGCTGCGTGGTGTCCTGCATCAAACACCACATTACAAGATCTAGATAAAGTGCAAAACCAGGCACTTAGAATAATGTTGGGAGCAATGAAATCAACACCCATAGCAGAGATGCAGAAAATGGGAAGAATGCAAACACTTGGCGAACGCAGAGACACAAAAGTACTAATTCAAGCAGAAAAGTTTCAGTGTATGCCAAGTCATCCAATGAAGGAAAGATTCCAAAATCTAGCAATGGGACGACTGAAAAGGAGCAGCTTTATCCATCAAGCTAAACGACTCCGTAGACAACTTACAGACCTACCTGAAGTTGGCAGCCCCTTAAGGTCTGTACCAGAGCAAACCCCGTGGAGTGAAAGCCATGGAATGCCAATATACATTCAAACCCATGTGAAAGGAATACTAAGCGAGGACGAACAGAACAGTGTGCAGCGAATGACAATCACCCTCAGTTTCCTGGATGAGGAATATCCACAAGATATATGGGTCAGAGTGTACACAGATGGGTCAGCACAGAATGCTGTGAGGAATGGAGGTGCAGGTGTATATATAGAATATCCACACAAGCCTAGAGATACAATCAGAACACCGACAGGAAAATTCTGCAATAATTATGATGCAGAAATCCAGGCAATTAGTGTGGCAGCTAAAAAACTGCTGAACTCCAACTCTGACCTACAGCCTGTGGTATTCCTGACAGATGCAAGGTCAGTGCTTCAAGCTCTCCAGTCTGGAAAACTAACAGACTTAAAAAAAACTACTTAGCGAATTGTCTTACCAGTATAGGGTAACCATGCAGTGGATACCCTCTCACTGTGGAATACCAGGAAATGAAAAAGCAGACCAACTGGCTAAGGAAGGTGCTGCCGAAGACCAACCAGATATACCAATCACCTACCATCAGAAAAAACAGATGATAAAGTCAATAAGAAAGCCACAAACACCAACACAAGATGACTATCACAATATGAACAGATCAGAACAAGTTATAATTCTACGTCTCAGAACAGGACACAACCGACTCCGCAGTCACATGTATACAAAGTTCAAGATTGGCAACACAGCCATGTGTACATGTGGACAGGCAGCACAGAGTGCCAAACATATACTTCAAGAGTGTTCTGAGCATGAAACGCTGAGGCAGACATATTGGCCAGAGGAAACAACACTGGAATCAAAGCTCTATGGGACACTGTATGAACTACAAAAGACAGTGAGTTTTATTAAGGAGACAGAATTACAGATATAGACATGTTTCAAGTGAACGAAAGAAGAAGAAGAATACAAGCATTAGACATCAGACATTGAACAAGAGACATCCAAGGTAACAATTATGTACATGTACACTAGTATTATCATAGAAATGCGCATTAAAAATTTTTAAGGTGAACAAGAATAGAATAAAACAACTATACCTGAAAACAACATGAACCACAACACAATGAAGGCTTCACCTGCCAAAATCTAATTAAATGAATGATAGGAATTAAGATCAAACAGCTTACAGGAACCAAACTGAAATATATACACATTTTCAAGGGCGTACCTAGCTCTATCATCTGTGGTAGACACCACAATGATCAGAGCCATTGGAATGTATGGTAACAGCAGTTGATGTTCTGTGGTTTATGGCATGAAGGTGCCTGCGGAAACTGTCATTCAGTCTTAAGCTAATTTTACCTATATACTTCTTGTTGCAGTGTTTGCATATGATAACGTAAATGGCATTATGGGATTCCAATGGAAAAGCCTCATTGATAGTAAAGTGGTCTTAGAAAATGAAACACATTGAATCTGAACTGCATAGGGACATGTGCAAACGCTGTCCAGATACACATGTCCTTATGCAGTTAAGATTTGCTCCATGTGGTATCCTTAAGTAATTTTGTAATGATTCTAATTATTAATTTATTTAGATTTTGGTTGGTGGGGTGTAAGATGATGCACCACAGATAATAGAGCTAGGTATGACATTGAAAATCGGTACATATTTTAGTTTGGTAACTTTAATCCTTTTGGTCTTAATTCCAATGATTGATTGATTTAAATTTTGATGGGAGGTGCCTTCATTTTATTGTCGCTCATATTGTTTTCAGGTGTAGTTATTTTACTCGATTCTCATTCATAATGTGCATCTCAATGAAAATACTTGTGTACATGTACATCATTGTTACCTTGGATGTCTCTGCTGTACAATGTCTGCCATCTATTGCTTGTGTGATAGCGCCATTATTTTATAGTTTTTACTGTTTGTTCACTGTTTGTTTTGTATTTTCTTGAAAAAGAGCGTAAGATTGACACATTGAAAATATCTTGTATACTGTTATTTGTATTTTTTCATACCAACACCCTATAGCCTGACAGTATGTGTATTCACCGTAAAATTATAAAACTTGTGTTATACGCAAGTACTTTTGTTATACAGTTTTAATCTCATTATCAATTTGTATTTGTGTGTAACCTTTTCACAATTCTCAGATTAAAGTCTTTCTTGACATTTCTGATGTAATTTAAGATGAGATATACAAACATTTTGGTAAAATTGGCAGTTAGGATACTGAAATGTCATCTTCAATATTACCATAAGAAATTTCAAAACAAACATCAATAAGAAAAATTATCAGATATATTTGTATTATTGATTTGTGATATGTCAATTTAATCTATCTGTCTATCTATTCACTAAACCCTTTGTTGCCTTTCAGTGTCTGGGATAGAAGAGTTTTCTGGAGATGACCCTCATGTATGCTGAGTATATTATGGAATTTGTTGTCTCTTTTATTTCGGTGATCCATTGTTTTCGTGGTCGACCTTCACTGTATCTGTTTAGCAAAGTTTGCTATGTTATGCTGTATGATGGTAGTCTGAAAATCATTTGATCTGTTGCCTCTTAATATATTCTAATATTTGGGGTGATGCCTGTTCTCTGTCTAATGCTATCATTCCTCACTGTCTCTCAGTGATATTCCTAGGATTTTGCATAAGCATTCCTTTTCACCTGTCACAAGTTTATGCTTGTCTTGTACTGTCGTTGTCCATGTTTGGCATTGGTAGCACAGCGTTGGCAAAATAATCCTTTTCAATGGTGTTATTTTGGTATTTAAATCTACAATTTTGTTTCTGATGATTGGTGTCATTTGCCCTAGGGCTTGGTATGCTTTACTACATCTATTGTGTATTTCTTTGCTGCTCTTGCCATCTGTTGTTATATTGCTTCCTAGGTATGTGAATTCTGTCACTTGTTTAAGTCTGTTGTTTCCAATATATGTATACCAATATGGTATACTATATATATATATATATATATATAGGTATTTCTTTCTGTTCTTCATTACTTCTGTCTTTTATATATTTATCTTCATTTTAAAGGTTTGGCATGTTTGATGTAATCCATCTATTTGTCTTTGTAGTTGCTCTTTTGATGATGCTACTAGTGCTTGGTCATCTGAAAATAGCAATTCATTTAAGTTATTCTTCAGCTTGCTTTCATCTGTTGTCTTTGCTACTTTACAGATGTGATCTATGTATATTATGAACAATAGGGGGGATAGTACACATCCCTGTCTCACTCCTGGGTGAATTTGGAAATTATCGGATGTACCTATGCTCGTTCTTACTGTGTATTGACTATTGGCATACCTGCTCTGACATTGGCTTATCAGATGTTGGGGAACCCCATATGTCTGTAGTGTTATCCATAATTGTGCTCTATCCACTCTGTCAAAAGATTTCTCTTGGTCCACGAAAGCCAAATATAAGTCTTGGTTATATTCTGTCACTCATTCTGAAAGTTGTCTGAGAGCACAGATTGCATCTGTACAGCTTTTATTATTCCAAAAGCCCAATTGTGTGTTGTTGAGCTGTGGTTCTATATATGCGCGCATCTTTCTCTCTAGTATCTTGCTAATTACTTTTCCTATGTAGCTTATGAGTGATATGCCTCTATACTTAGTGCAGTTCTTCTTACTGCCTTTTTTTTCTTCCAGATGGGAACAATCACCGCTGTATTCCACTTCTGTGGTGTCTTAGGTGTCTTCCATATCATATTGAAAACCGTCTATTTAGCCACTTTATACCTTTCACTGTTGGCATTTTTATTAGTTCTATAGGTATGCCGTCTATTCCTGGTGCTTTGTTATTTGGTGCATATTAAACTGTGTCTTCAATTTCGAATTTAAGGATGTATGGCTCGAGGTCTTCTTCTATTGTATTTATTGTTGTAATCACTTCTCCTTTAAGTTTAACAATTTATTGAAGTAATTTTTCCATCTTTCCATGATTTCTTGAGGCCTATTTAACCTTTAGGACCCTACGGGCGCAATATTGCTACTGTAGTGTACGCTCCGGGGGTGCCTGTGGTCGCAATATTGCTACCATACGATATCACCCGATTCCCGAGTATTGAACTTCATGAACTTAAGCTCATGTGACGTAGAATTCCCGCCAACCGATGCTAGGAATACGTCACAGTCTCAAGGTCAAATTCCTTTACACATTACAATTGTATGGAGGAGAAAGCCGGCAGATTTTGTCAACGCATTTCTAGAGCGATTTTAGCCATTTTTTGCCATATTTTACTATCAAATTGAGTACCGCGTGGCATGGGTAAATGATCGTGACTACATGTTCTATATGTTGTTATTTGATAAGAATGTTTATGTATTCATTCAAAAACACAAAAATAATATGTATCAGGGGTGCCACATGTGTGCATGGACAATAATTACGTTGTATGTCGGCCTAGACCTAGTGTTGACCGGTCGGACGTTATATGCGATTTCTTCACGTTTTATCAGTTTTTTTAGGTCATATTATATTAGTTTGGATATGAACAATATACGGTATATACAATAAGTATAGGTATTTATGAGGATTTTATCAATGTTTCCACGCATTGCTTAAGTATTAGGGTCATCAAGACGTTATATTTGAGATTTTTGGAAATGGCGTTTTGCGATTTTTCCCCGAAATTTCAACTTCACAACTTGCTCACAACTGTTATATCACACATACACCAACAACAAAAACACGATTATATTCACTATTCACTACTCCTTTATTTAAATGTGCACAAATTATTTTGATATCTTTTATATCTTTTCAAAACACCCACCATCAATAATGCAAATTTTCCAAAAAATAATTCAGGGACAGGGGGTATTTTGCATAATTTTAATTCAGGGTTCTAAAGGTTAATATGTTGCCATGTTCATCGTTGATTATTTCTGTTTGTTCGTGTCTTTTTTACTTCTCATGTTTTGTGCTTTTTTGTATAACATCTTTGGTGCATTTTGTCTATCCTTGTTAAGCATTTCTCCATATTCTTACCATGACTTAATTTTTGCAGATTTTATGATTTTCTTTTTGTTAATCTTTGCTGTCTTGTACGCAAAGTAATCTTCATGCATTTTGCTTGCTGCCTATTTCTTGTATTTTTGTTTTTTATCTTTCGTTACGTTCTTTACCTCTTCTGTCCACCAAGTTGTTATTTTTTGTTTTGTATCTTTATGGTTTTTATATCCGAATATGTTTCCTGCTTTTCGTATGATGACATTTTTTATATATTTCCATTCTTCTTCTATGTACTGGGTGTTCTCTGGAAGCTTTGCAAATTTTTCGTTAACTTCCTGGATATATTTTTATATATGCATGTTTAGTTCTTCCAATTTCTGTATATCTAGTTGTCCTTGGTGCTTTTCTTGTGCTTGTTATTTTTCGCTCTGTTTGTTTTGACTGTTATTATTACTGCCTTATGGTCAGTGTCTGCACACGTTAGGTATTACTCGTGCTTCAGATATTTTCGTCATTTCTTTTTGTGAGTATAAAGTTTATCTGGCTCTTGCATTCCAAGCTGTTCCATTTACATCATGCGTATACTTGTGACTGTCTATGTTTAAAGAAGATGTTCGTTAGACAGAGGTTATGCTGGATGCATGTATCTATTCGTTTATAACCGTTGTCGTTAATCTTGTGAATTTAATTATTATAATTTATTTATAAATACATTTATCTGCTCTGTAAAGTTTCTTCAGTTTTTGTAATATTTTTTTTCTGAACAGGTTCTTCTGTACAGGTTTTCATCTCAACAAACTGACAGGTATATTTTATAAATATATAACAGTTCATTATATTCAGTTATGTGTATTAAATAAAACATAATTTATAAAATTCAGATTAGGGGTTTGTAATAACAAAAAAGAACTTATGATATTCAGAATAAGGGTTTAAACAACAAATAGCACATGTGATATTCATATTAAATCATCATCATCATCAAGTGCCATGCTGGCTGGCGTAGGCTATCATGGCTCTCCACAGCTCTCTGTCTCAAGTATTATGTATCAAGATCGTTGTTATTTCCCTGCCATACCAGGTTGTCAAACTGTCTAATATTTTCTCACGGTGTCGCCCTCTGTTGACTTCAAACTTGCCTGTTGTGACTATGTTCTCCAAACCTCTCTGGTCTCCCTGTTTCATGAAGTGGTCAAAAAATGAAGATTGTCTTTTTCTTATAATATTGATTAAGGTCTGTTTCTCATTTGACTCTTTCAACACCTTCACATTAGTTTTTCTGGCAGTCCATGGTATTCTCAGCATTTTTCTATAGAACCAAATCTCTATTGCCTCTAATTACCCACTTTCCAGTTTGTTTATTGTCCAAGACTAGTACCCATATGTTAGTGTAGGAGTTATATAGCACTGCAGAAGTCTCTTTCTCATCTCTAATGACAAGGTCATATTACATAATATATTTGTATTTTTAATGTATTTTTTCTTTCCTGCCCTATTCTGCATCTTATTTCTGTTGAACTTCTTCCATCTGCTGTAATCATTGTACATAAATATTTGAATTGGTGGACCTGTTTAATACTATATCATTCACTTTGGTCTTGCAAGTGTGGTATTTTATTATTTGAAATAACCATTACTTCTGTTTTCTTTATATTTAGGAAGAGGCATTTCTCTTTACTTTCTGTGACTACTACATTAATTAAATCTTGAAGGTCTTCCTCACTTTTTGCAATCAGAAGTGTCATCCGCATATCTCAAATTATTTATGTTATGTCCTCCCACTGATATTCGTGGGATATCAACTATTGCACGCATTAGGTGCTTTTAATTTTCATATTTTGGTAGCATATCCTATCCAGGACGTAGCTATCAACCCAGCATTTGTTGGCTGTGGTGATTTTCTAGGCAATATAAATACGTTCAGTAGGTTGCCATTGCTTTCTGAACGGTCCGGAGGCACAATTGCCTGTGGTGAGGATCGAACTCGGTAACTTTTGCCGTCACAGACGCGCTCTGTACCACTTCGCCACAGAGCCGGACATTTTCATATTAAGTGCTTTTAATTTTTTTTAAATAGAGCTTATGATATTACTGTTGGTGTTGTATCTATAAGACGGGAAACAACCTATTAAATTGCGCATTAAGATTGTTTTTAACAACAACAAAATAACTCATAAAAATCAGACTGTATATGCGGAAGTCAGATATGTCTAGTCATTGGTGCAAATCAAATGGTGACACAATGCGCATTTCATTCCCTTCACCACATCTTGATGGAGATCTAGGAGCACAATTGTTCTGATACAAGTGAGGTTCAGTGAAAGATAACAAATCAATAAAAATAACAAATTTGTCAAATATATGCATGTAATAATCTTCTTATTCGTTCATTCTTATACTCCTGCAGAATAGCAGGATGTAATCTGGAGAATGGAATGTATTGTGTCCTGGTTTACAGTATTGCTGTGATATCTGCACCTTTTGGCATGACACATCTGACTTAAGCATGTCCTACTTGTAATAATAAAACAATAAACTTGTAATAATAAGCTCATGACTTTTAGATTTAGTGCTTTTTATAACAAAAGGAATAACTTATAATATTAAAACTATTTGTAATAACAAAGAAAGAGCTTTTGACATTAAGATTAAGTGTTTATATATATATTATTGTGTTATATTATTTAAATATATTTTGAGTTTCCTCTTCCCATAGAATTCTCCAAGAATGTGGTTTGACAATTTATAAGTTTATACACATAATTACATTATAATTTATCCTTTATACACACAAATTCCTCCAACAATTTTTTATTAGTGATGAAGCCTGCTGAAGACCCATGAAAACTGACTGAAAGGGAATAAACCTTTATATATGCATCATGCCTCGAGACTACAAGAAAGTAACTGCATGTAAAGTTCACTCCGGAGTAGAAGACTTCCAGTTCATGGCACTGTACCCTACAGTAACATTGAGTAAAACAAGTCATATGGGACTTGCAAAAGCTTTGAGATGTCTGCCCATCAAAAACAAATGCCAGTCTGGAGATGAAAGTTAAACTGCATCACCTTACATACAGAACACAAGTGACAATCTCATACTCCCTCTGGGTTCTAGCATTATTATGTGAAATGTGCAAACATAAATATGAAGTTTCACAAATCATTAAAACCAGACAGGTAACAATATCGTTAATCTTTGCTCCCCTTTTGGGCCTGGAAACAGGGCACATTACACTTTGTTTCTTAGCTATATCTCATCTGGTGCCATTACTACACTAATGTTATTTTAAAAGAACATAATTTTGTTACAGCTAGAGTTGTTGAATCATCAAGTATATAACTAATGATCATCTTATCATTAAGAAGATATCTTCATGTTTTCCTTCAAATATTTTTGTGATGTGCACATCATCATTCATTTTTATTAAATAACATTTTATGTCATTATTTGTAGCAATAAATATTTGTTTAATACTATGAGACTGTACTGCAGAATTATCTTGTCTAATAAGAGCCAATTTAACAAAATCACCTCAAGTCCTGTAAACAATAAGGACTAAGAAGATATTAGGATAGACAAAACCACTAATCTATACAGCAGGGATTAGAAACCATTTTTTTGGTTCAAGAACCGGGTCCAGAAATACACAGCAAATCGCGTGACGAATGAAAAGAATAACCTAATCTGAAAGCTTAGTTTTGCCTGTTACCCATTATATTTATATGAAAAATAATATTCAGCTAAGAAAGAACAAGAATGCAATGAATGTTTATTGGGTTACAGAAAGGATTTGTAATAAAGTGTCAACTTTAATCACAAGAAGCTTGATTAGCTAGTTTCCAAACCATATTAATTCTACAAAATATACATTACAATTGTTTTTAACTCATGGACATTTACATTCTAGTCTAATTTAGGTGCAGACAAACTGATCAATCAATCAAGGGACATGCCGATTAGCGTAGGCAATCATGCTTCTTCACAACTCTCAGTCTCTTGTGTTGTTAATAAATTCTTTTCGTGACATCTATTTGTGTCACAGTGACAACCCATCCAGAAATGCCTCTCATTGTCTTTCTGTCTCTTCTCCACTTGAACTTTAAGGTGATTACTAAATGTTAATGTTTTACTTTCCCCATCACATGCCCCAAAAATCTTTATTGTCTGCTTCTAATATTTGCTCTAATTTTTTTACTCCAGCATCTCTGAGAACTTCTATATTAGTTTTCATCGCTGTCCATGTAATTTTCATAATTCTTCTTAAAAACCACATCTCATTTGTCTCCAGTTAATCTTAGGTACTTTTGTTTACAGTCCATTGATACAGTTTATTAAAGTCATGTGGTTCTATATCAGGCAAGAATAAGCACTTCCATTTATTTTAAGGACTGTGGGTCAGTAGTCACAATTTTTGTTTGAGTTCTGGCAGGTCATGTAATTTGGTAAAGTGGGTCGATACGGCCCACAGGTCATAGGTTGCTGATCCCTGCTATACAGTAAATGTATATTTTTAACAAATGTTTACAAAAAATGAAATGGATAAATAAATAAAGACCAACACATGCCAAGATTGATTTCAGAGAAGGGAAACTATTTTAAATGGACAAAAAAATGACATTTTTGAAGAATATAGATAATACAGAGAAAGAGATGGGCAGAGTGAAAGACACGTGTCAGGGATGCATGCAATCACTAAGACAAACAATATAAATAACTCAGTAATGTAATAAACCTTAAAAAAGACATTAAATCATTTGGTAAAATGGCACTGAATAATGTAACAAACATGAAGGAACTAGATAATGCAGGTCTAAAATGCTGTTAATAAAGATTAAAACAAAACATTTAAACTATGGGGAAATAAATAGAACTATTTAAAACATTTTTGACGTGGATATTACCTGCTTTCTGATCTTTGACCTGTATTCAAGACACTTGCATTCTCGACAACAGGTCTCTGAACTGAGAATTCAAAAATTCTTATTTTATGGGAAACATCAAGTATACAAAATAAAAAATAACTAGATTTGAAAATGTTAGAAATATAAATTAAAGGTCCTTGTGTGTTTCCAGTCACAAAAGGGGAGTAACAAATAGCAGCACTGTTTACATTCCATGCATGTTGTAAGAGGTTACGGAGCAAATGTTTATAAAAAGGTGTAAGAGGTGACTAAGGAGATTATGGGGTGATGTTGGCTGTCCCATCCCATATAGGGTCAAAGTACCCAGAAGCCATGCTGAAGTCCAATGTATCAGGCAGAAATGTGCAGATATCACAGCAAAGCTGTAAACCCTGACACAATACATTCATTCTCTGGACTACATCATGTAAATCTGCAGGGGTTTGAGAACTAATGCTGAAGAAGAATAAAAATGAAAGGAATATAGCTACTACAAAGTGAACCACCTTATACTTTTACAGATGATCAGATCCCAGCCCTTTTAGTTTGTATGATCACTTAAAGTAATCTATTTAGCCACTCAGGTTTGTAACACGGATTCTTAAAAAAAGCTCTTATTTTCTCCCTATCTTTACAGCAAACATACATAATGTATATGCTCAGCCGGCTCTGAGCTCAGTTCAAAAGTGCAGAAATCTCACCAATTTTATTTTCTGTTTTAAATTGCATGACTTCTCAGTCTGCTGTGTTCAGTTCAGTCTGAAGAAACCAGTTTGTTATTTACAATTTGGTAATAATTTTAGAAAAATATGGATGCATCTGCTTCAACTGTTTCTTAAACTCTGCTTCAACTGCTTCTTAAACTCTGCTTCAACTGTTTCTTAAACTCTGCTTCAACTGTTTCTTAAACTCTGCTTCAACTGTTTCTTAAACTCTGCTTCAACTGTTTCTTCTTCTTCTTCTTCTTCAGCGTTTATTCTCAAACTCCTGCTGAATTCTCTTGTAGCAGGACCATTGTCCTACTAGATTTCCAGCAGGATATAGTCCAGAGAATGGAAATGCGTTGTGTCGCCGTTTTATTTGCGCCAATGGCCCGACACATCCATCTTCGGCGGTAACTGTTTCTTAAACTCTGCTTCAACTGTTTCTTAAACTCTGCTTCAACTGTTTCTTAAACTCTGCTTCAACTGTTTCTTAAACTCGGCTTCAACTGTTTCTTAAACTCTGCTTCAACTGTTTCTTAAACTCGGCTTCAACTGTTTCTTAAACTCTGCTTCAACTGTTTCTTAAACTCTGCTTTTTAAATTTGAGAAATGGGATATTATTTTCAATTGTGGGTTCCTTAAAACAGTACACTTCAAGAATGTTTTTTTCTGCAAAATTTAAAACATTATTAATGCAGTAAGAACAATACAGTAATTTTCCTTTGGTTCTGTTACATTTTTATCCCTTGAAATTACTATTAATTATTTATCCCCTTATGGACTTCCAGCGTTTGTGCTATCATTTAGCATTATAATTATTAGCCGTGCTGTTTTTTTACATATTGTTGTTTGTTATATTGTGTTCTTGATAAATACACGTTTTTTGGTCGAACATAAATTTTTGTGTTTTCAGCATTTCCAGTGATCTGCAAAACTTCATTCCCATAACTTCAGTTTTTGTCTATTTTTTCTTCATTCTCAAACTCCCACTGGATCTATTTTGTAGAAGGACAATCGTCCTCCTAGATTTCCAGCAAGAATCTTGGAGTGGAAATGTGGTGTGTCACTGTTTTATTTGTGTCAATAGTCAGACACATCTGACTTTGGCATAGTAACTAATACATTCAATATATTTTCCAATTTTATTGAACTGTGGATATCCGTAGCCACATTGCTAGAACTGATTCCTGTACTGTACACTGGACACCAACCTGAAAGCTAAGCACAGTCAAGCACATTTTACCTTTTTCACAGATGCCCACTTTATTATAAGTACAGGAAAAAAGAAAGGACTGTACAGCTCTAAAGATAGAAATCCAGGGAAATCTGGCTGAGCACATGGGCAAATGGGCTGACTGGTCACAATTGTATTCGAGAATTGACACGAACAATGACAACATAAATAAACTGCAGGAACAATAAATCCCCTATCTTTCAGTTTCAAACACCACAGGAGGCAATAGCCATCTAACCTTTAGTATGCCATTACTGTATAGATACAACAAATTTCCTATATTTACAGTTACTGTCAAGTCCATACACCATTTGCTATGCTCCTATTCAGTGAAGTGAAAATCATACAATTGTTAATGTCATGTGACTAGAATCAGCATATCATAGTTAGCAGTAGCATTCAGCTTCCAAAACCAGCATAGAATGAAACATATGAGACTTATGTCACAGAAGAAATTGTACAAATTGAGGAACATCCAGATAGAAACCCATCTGTGAATTACAACAACCTGACATCAAAAATCATATACCAAAGAAATCAAGGAAAAAACAAACATATAAATAGACACTACCATGAAGTTAGTAGAATAGAAGAAAGATGAAAAATCAAGCCCAACCAAAAAAACAATAGCCATGCATTATACAAACAACTTACAAGGGAAATAAAAAGACAAATGAAAGATAAACTACTCAATGACCCCTGCAGAAACATAGATAACCTGTACAAAGAAGGTAAAATGAAAGACATGTTTCATGCAGCTAATACTGCAAAGAACAAAACGTATAAAACAGCCATGCGAGCCATCAATGACAAATCAGGAAGCACCCTCACACAGCAATGTGACATTCTAAAAAGGTGGAAAGAATATTGTAAAATAATGTACTCAGAGCTGCCCAAAAGTGACCTAGTGAATCAAATAATCATAAACAGAAATATACAGGAACCAGAGCTTACAATGGAAAAAATTAGATTGGCAATTTACGGTTTTAAGATAAGAAAAGCAGCAGGATGTGATAACAGATACAGCTGAAATGATTCAAGCAGGGGTGAAAGCGGTGTTACTATCTTTTATCAGTTATGCAACAATATCTGGAAAACGGAAACTTGGCCAAGAGACTGGAAACGATCAGCATACATATCAATATCCAAAAGTGGAGATATACAAATATGTTCAAATTATCAAACAATCGCCTAAATAAGCCAGGCCAGTAAAATATTACTGCACACTATAATGAAAAGAACACATAATAAAATGGAAGACAAGATTCATGAAGCTTAAGCAGGGTTTAGACCCAGCAGAGGCACAAGAGATCACATATTTAATATGAGGATGATCATAGAGAAATGTAGAGTATCACATCAAACAACATGAATACTTCATAGACTATACCAAAGCATTTGACTGTGTAAATCACCACCAACTGTGAGCAATCATGAATGACATGGATTTGCCAAAACACATTACACAACTAATAGTAGAGCTGTACAAAGACCAAGAAGTGGTGATAAAAGTGAATGGTGCAAGATCAGAGTAGTTTAATGTACAAAAAGTGGTAAGACAAGGCCTTATATTGTCTCAATACTTGTTTAACATCTATGCGGAAAACAAAGAGAAACGTGAAACAAGAGACAATGAAGCCTGAATTCAGACCCATAAATATAGCAGGCGGCAGATACTAGGTATTATATATGCTGACAACATAGCGCTATTAACAACAAACGAACATGACCTACTAGACATAATTAAGTCTACTCAATACTTCAGCAAACAACAAAACTTTTTTTTTATACATGACAAAAGACAAAAATTATGGCAACCAACAAAACGAAATCAAGACCTAAAATTAATATAGAGAACTGTAATCTAGAAGAAGTGGCACATTTTGACTATTTAGAACTACTATAAACAATGCAGGTGACTGCACAGTTGAGATTAAGAGAACAGCAATGACACTGTCAAAATTAAAAAGCTAAGAAATTATGCAAGCTACTAACATAAGAAGGTGTGCTTACTACGAATATGTGTATTTCCAGTGGCGACATGGATGCATAGCTTGGACACTAAATAAAACAGTGTCCAAGAGAATAACATCATTTGAATTAAAGTGCTATAGATGAGTTCTGAGAATACCATGGAAAGCAAGAGAAAAAAAACCAGGAGGTGATAAGAACAGTCAACGTCCAGGAAGGCTGGCTTCTGAACACCATATTAAGGAAAAAGCAAGGTTTTTTTTCAGTCACAATAAAAGACACAATGGCATGAAGTGTTATTGGAGGGGATGATAGAAGGCATCGGGGGTAAAGGTCATCCAAGATGCCTTTGGACAAAAGACATTCAGGAATGCCGGCACATGTCCCTAAAAGAAGCGAGACAGCTTACTCAAGATGCAAATTCAAAAGATCCATAGGAAAGACAACATTCTGGAAAGAACGTCACTTGATGATAATATGGATGTGGTTTTGGATGTGAGGCAAGGAAGTGGATACTGGTCAATAAAATATATGTGGAAAGTAGGACAAAAGTTTGACAAACACTGGCATAGACCATTAAGGTTAGAGGTAACTATGCAAGTCATCTTTTTACATCAATATCATTATGAATAGTCATTATGATATATGAACACAAGTCTCACCTGAGTAAGTGGAAGTGGAGGACTGTGCAAGGAGTGCTGCGCCCTCAACATCTGACATGCCTGGCTCACTCATATAGGTAATATCATTATTCACCTTCACTGTTCTAGATATATCCATAAGGTCATTCCTGTGACAAGATATCCACACACAATAAATACAATATCAACTCAAGCTATTTGTAGTTTTCAACAAAGATGATTTCATAAAGCAAAAGATATAAAACTGAAATGGACAAAATGCAACTATTAAGAATGCATATTATGAAATAGTAATAAAAATAATATGGAAATGAAAAAGAAAATAAAGGAATGTAGTGGAATAACAAAGTGACAATCTAACCCAACATAGGGAGAAAAACAGAAAGGCTACTTTTTTCTTGTTTTCCTCTGTTCGTTCTCACACTCCCATTGGATCTCTCTTATAGCATGACAATCGTTCTACAAGATTTCCAGCAGGATGTAGTCTAAATAACGGAAATATATTGTGTCACAATTTTATTTGCTTCAAGGGCCAGACACATTCAACTTTTGCATTTTTTTTTCTTATACTCCATGTCATGTGGCGGTGGTTATCATATCTGTCCACCCACAGCCTTCTATCTTATGTACTGTCAATCATATGTTCCCTCACGCTACAATGCCAACTGTCCAGTATATTCTCTATTGGTGCATGTACAAAGTAAATGGAGAGTACTAAGTTCAAGGAACTGCAAGGTACCATATAATGATATATACCCTGGATGGGGAGGGGGTCTCTACCGACCCCTACCAGGTAAGTCCACAGATTTGATGGATAGTGGGACGGTATCCAAATATGGAGTGTTAGCTGCAAATAAACAACTGCTGACTAAACCAGCGTTGTTGCCTACCAGGACAGGATATAAGGCAGCACTGAAATATCCCATATGTCCAGCATTAAGCGAGTGTGTGCCGTTATAAGCTCTCGTTGCTGGCACAGGTTACTGACACCACACCAGGAAAGTGCCGGGGGGGGGGGGTGTTGGATAGGGGCTATGTAGGGTTAGGAGGTAGGGAGGGGGTTAAGGGAAAACAGAGATATTGGTAACAGAGAGGAATACAATCCTAAACCCCATTTAGTGGGTGGTTTCTTAGATTACAAGAACTAGAGCACAGAGGAAGGATAATGAATCCTTGACAAATATAATCCTAGGAGAGGGGGAACTCTTGAAACCCTGGGCAGATGGTACTCGTTAACCCTAATAGGCAAGCTGTCTAGGAGAAGGAAAACTCCAAAATTAAATCTCCACTTCCCTGTGGACAATCCTTGGATGGATATGGGTTAAGAAGCACGTCCTGACTCAAAGTAAGAAGGAAGATGAAGACACTGGACTGAAAGGTGCAAAATAGTGTCCAGCCAAGGCGTAACTGCCAAGACTGAAAACCAGTGTCACACAATGACTTCACATATTAAAAAAAAGGTTACAGACAATTCGTTTTGGTGCTTCATCAGTGGAATCCCATCAGATGGATTGAGTGAAGGGCTCTAAGCTTCAAAGATCAAAGAAATCCACATCAACAACAGATGGTACCTCTGTCTCAATTTGTGGAGCCAGCAAAAGTGATCATAGGAAAACAATTACTGGTTCAAAAACATACCTAAAGACCATGACACAGTCCCACAGACAACAATAAGCACCTGAAAATATTGCAGTGAAACACAGGTGTTTACAACAAAAAGACTGCACTCACAAACTGATAATACAATGAGGAAATTGATATTGCATGTATACAGAAAACACACCTCACAAACAACAACAGATTCAACATCCGAGGATACCAAACATTTCAAGGTGACAGAGAAAAGAGACAAAAGGAGAAGTACTATTACTAGTTAAAAACAATATTGTTGCCTCAGAAATCAGAATAAATACAAGCTGAAATAATTGAAACCTGCTTAACCCTGCCAGCCAAAGAGGTAACAGTATATAACTATTACTGTCCACAAGACTATCTCCGCACACAATCAATACACCAAAAGACAACTGTCTGGTGATCAAAAACTAATAGTGACTATCAGAGCTGGAGATATGTAGAACAAGATACTAGGAGAAGAAGTGGAAGACTGGCGGTGCGAGGTGAAACTTAAACTGCTGAATGAACCCGAAGGACCCCCCCCTCCCAACTTCTACTCTTGAGTATATATATATATATATAAGTTGTTCTTATATATATATAAGAACAACTTATATATATATATATATACTCAAGAGTAGAAGTATATATATAAGAACAACTACAAAGACAAATAGATAGATTACATCAAACATGCCATACCTTTAACATGAAGCTAAATATAGAAAAGACCAAAATAATGAAGATATATATAGATTGGAAACAACAGACAGAATTCATATACCTAGAAAGTAATATAACAATAGAAGCAAGAGCAGCACAGAAATACATAATAGATGCAGTAACGCATACCAAGCCCTAGGACGAATGACACCAATCTTCAGAAACAAAAATGTATATTTAAACGCCAAAATAGTACTATTTAAAAAAATTATTATGCCAACACTGCTACCAATGCTAAATATTATAAACGACAGCACAAAAGAAACGTAAACTTGTGACAGCTGAAATGGCATGTTTATGCAGAATCCTAGGAAAATCGCTAAGAAACAAAGTGAGGAATGAAGACATTATGCAAAAAACTGGCACCAACCCAATATTGGAATATTTTTTTTTTAAACAGATCAAATTGTTTGCACATATCAGCAGACTACCATCAGACAGCGTACCACAGTAAGCTATGCTACACAGATGCAGTGAAAGCAGACCTAGAGGCCGACCATGAAAACGATGGACCACCGAAATAAAAGAGGTGACAAATTTCATAATATACTCAGCACAAAAGAGGGCTGTCTCCAGAAAACTCCTCTACCCCTGACACTGAAAGGCAACAAAGGGTTTAGTGAATAGGATAGATAATATATAATATATATATATATATATATTATATATATATAATATATATATAATTTATATATACAATGTATAGGGCCTATGCCTATATTATATAGTATCAGTAGGCCTATTGTCAATCAATAAATAGGCTATCTATAATTATAATAAATCGGCTGAAGTAAATTATAGTTTTCCGGTGTGACCTTTGCTCTAGTGTCGAGGTGTTACCTGACCTTTGTTGTGTGATTTGGTAAGCTTACGGGTAAATACTTAGAGTAAGGTTAGGATTAGAAATAATATTTCTAAAGTGTGTGCGCACCTCGCTCCGTGTGTAGCGGGCAGAAATACTGATCGCTCACCACAAATAATAAGAAATTGTAAAAAATGTGTAAATTGGAAAACAAACAGATTATGCATAAGTTCGTCTGTGTCATGATTTGAACTCACGTGATTGTCGGATGTGACGTCACTGCAGCCATTATTTTGATTGGGGTTACACGGGAATCCATGGCGTTGGATAGCAGGATGTAGTCCGGAGAACAGAATGCATTGTGTCATGGTTTACAGCATTGCTGCGATATCTGCGCCTTTCGGCCTGACACATCCAACGTTTTGGGTCTCTGACCCTATATGGGATGGGACAGCCAACTCCATCCCATAACCTCCTTAGTCGCCTTTTACAACATGCATGGAAGGTAAACAGTGTTGCTATTTTTTGCTCCCCTTTTGAGCCCAGGCAACACATGGGTGATTATAATAAATGAAAATGTTCTTGGTAGGCCTGCCTATTTAATTTGATAAGTTAAAATTGGATGCCTACTTTTAATAATACTGTCTAAGTAGTCAAACTCTCTACATTATATAATTATATTAATTGTGATTCAGAGAAGGCCTGATTGTTTTTTGAATGGTGATGACAGGTCAATGTGCACTGTAGTGTGTGTACTGTCTGTGTCAGTGTACGTACTGTGTGATGATGTGCGAGTCCGAGAGTTGTTTATTTAATAGTTTTTTTTAATTGACTTGTGTCTTGATTTATTTTAATTTATTATTCTAAATTGATAATAAATGCACTTCACCATTTATTAATACTTTTCCAAAGTTTACCTGTCCGTTACGGAATTTAGCGCCCACAGCCGTAATTATTGTACTACAAAAAGTGTTCATAACTTTTCCAAACAACGGGACGTTGTCAGGGAGTGCAGACGTGCATTGCAACATTCATTTGGCGACAATACTTCTTGTAGTTTAGTTATTTTGGTAAGGTCATAACGAGGCTACTTCCGTATCTAATTTTTAACCTGGTGTCTATTGACAAGGACGTGTAATGTCACCAGGTCTTTTCTCTTTGTATACAGATCTTCTTCTTTCTGTCCTCATATACATTTCGGTGTTGAGAGATGAGTGAGTGTACGGTCTTTTGCCCTTCTATTTGCCTCTTCTGCTGTTATAGTTCTGAGTGTTTCTAATACACTATCTATCCACCTTTTACGAAGGCGTCCATTAGATCTACTGTTTTCGTATCGTTTGTTAAGGGTTTCTTGGATAATACTTTGGTATTTCTGTCTGGTTATGTGGACGAACCATTTAACTTATTGTTTCTGAATATATTATAATGTTGCCGTGATCACTAATTGTCTTTTTAGTTCTTCATTTATGATTTTGTCTCTCAAGCCCAAGCTAACTCCAATCATACGTCTACAAATTTTAGTGGTGTTAATTCTATGAATTGTTCTAGAATCTAATGTCCAAGTTTGACACTGATAACACAACGTTGGTAGAAAAATGGTGTTGAATGGCACTTTCTTTGTTTCTAGCGTAATATCTTTGTTTTGTAGTAAAGGTGTTAATTGACCGATGACCTGACAGACCTTAATAAATCTTGCATCTATTTATGCTCCTTGTTTGTTATATCTCAATGTGATGCCAAGATATTTGAATTAATCTACGTGTTTTAGTTGTTTGTCTGTATGTTGATATTCTCCTTTTCTCTTGCAATATGCATTACTTCTATTTTGTCTATGTTGATTTTCATTTCAAATTGCTTGCCTGTTGTGTGTTTATGTGGTCTTGCTGGATTTTTATGCTGTTGTAGAATAAAACTTGATCATCTGCAAAAAGCAGCTCATTTATTTCAGTTTGCTGTTTTGTTTATATGGTCCATGTATGTAATAAAAAGTAGTGGAGACAATACACTTCCTTGTTTTACTCCTGTACTAATCATAAATTATCCTGTGTAGCCTGTTGCTGTACTTACAGTGCAGCTGCTATTGTTCTAGAGACTTCTACAGACGTTAATTAAATGTTGGTTTACACCTTAAAGTATTAATGTTTCCCAGAGTTTTTCTCTGTTTACTCGGTCAAATGTTTTCTCTTGATCTATGAAGGATATGTAGGCCTATGTATAAGTTTTGGCTGTATTCTATTGGTTTCTCTGCCAAATGTTTCAGAATAAATATTGCATCAGTACATCATCTGTTTCTTCTAAAACCCATTTGTGTATTATTAAGCTATTGTTCTATTACAGGTCTTAGTTTTTCTCTACTATTTTTGCATATAACTTTCCTGCTTGGCTAAACAAGGAAATTTTCCTATATTGGTTGCAGTCTCTTTTGCTGCCTTTTCTTTTCCATATTGGCTCTATGATCGCTTTTCTCCAGTCTGTTGGTGTCTTCTGTTGTTTTCACTCTGTGTTAAAAATTATGTGTAGCCAATATAATCATGTTTCTCCTGCTGCTCTTATAATTTCTAGTAGTATGTTATCTATCCGTGGGGCTTTATTATTTTTTGCCCTTTTTATGACCTCAACAATTTCCTCTATGAGAATATTTGGCTCTTGTTCGTTACAACTCTTTATGATTCCTTTGCTGTATTTATTGCATGGTGTTGTATTTAGTAACTCCGAAAAATATTATTTCCATATTTTTAATGTTCTTTGCTTATTAGAGATTTGCTTACCTTTGTTTTCATTTATTCGCCTGTATACCGATGATATGCAAATATCATCTTAACCCATGCCGGCTGGCGTAGGCGATCATGGCTCTCCCTAGCTCTCTATCTCCAGTATTAATATCAGGATCATTGTTGTTTCTCAGCCGTGTCAGGTTGTTAAACTTTCTGATATTTTCTCACGTTGTCGCCCTCTGTCTCTGTTACCTTCAATCTTACCTGTTGTGACTGCTCTTCAAACCGCACTGTCTCATAACATGGCGTGCACAAAAAAAATGAAATTTGTCTTTTTTCTTATATTATTGATTAAGCTTCGTCTCACATTTGACTTTTTTTCGGCGACAAACTAAATGTGAAATATAATATGCATATTAGAAAGAAAGTCTTTTTAAAGTTCGAAAAGAACCCCTCAAAAAGCTCTCACGACCACCTCAAGTACACAAAACAAAAAAGTGTAGCAACTAATTATATCCCTGTGCTAACTAGTTTTACTTATACGGAAAAAACCATCAATAGAGACACCCTGGAAGAATTGAATGTAAAAGAAAACTGACTAAATAAAAATGTTCTCTCTAGAAAATTACAATAGATTGTCCATCATTAAAAAATACATCCTAGAATATATCATAATGTGTTTAATGATGCCAGCACAACAAGAAAGAGGTAGACCATGAAGAAGATGAGCGTAAGATGAGTACCTCAAGGACACGAGAACCTCCAGAGGCCGTTGAAGACGATAGGAACGAAGTGAGAACAGTCACTGCAAAGTTCGCGAAAGGGACATGCGCACAAAGCCATCACACTAATGAAATAGCGACACAAATATATCGGTGCCAAATACGGTATATAGTGCTTTTGTTTGATCATTGTAATTGGCAGGCACCTACAGAAAGAACGCAGGTAACTTTTGTTCGGAGGACGGTGTTTCGGCAGACCAATAACAAGACGATTGTCTGTCGAGACTGTTAGGAACCATCTCCTTGTAGTCCGTGATGGTGGACGACCGTATTTAGATCACCATTAAGCGCGGAGCGACTTCATCTGTTGACATTACCGTATTAACTCACACATACTCAAGGATTATTACATCGAGGTGTTGATCCATTGAGGTACATTAGAAATGACCAATGGCATTTATTATTATTTACGCATTTACTCTTATGTCGCCATCACAGATGCCATTTTTTTTATAGCATGTCCTTTAGTTTGACTACTTCGAAGTCAATATTTTATTGTAGCTATTATTTAGAATTGGAGAAAGTTGAATGTCATATGTATGAAAGTTGTAGCTATTATTTAGAATTGGAGATAGTTGAATGTCATATGTGTGAAAGTATGGAAATGAAAATATTGTAAATAGTATGAGGTCTGGAATTTATGCGATCACGGGCATTAAATTAGGAACTAGTATAAATGGAGGAACATATTCAGTTCAGTCGGACTCGGGATCTGTCGGATTCGGCTGGCGACTGTGGAGATCGATAGTCAGGCAGTGTGAAGGACGGCTGCCGAATTATCAAAGTCAAATAGATAGATTTGAAACATCGAGAAAATTCCAAGTGTGAGGATTAGTTTTAAAACTCCGAACTGCGCCTAGGATTATAAGTGTGAGGACTAGTTAATCGTGTTTTCCGATAGTAAATACAAGTGTAAGAGATACGACGGAACGGAAGTCGAACAACATTCAAGTGAGAAGGAAACTCAATTTCTTCTGAGAACAAAAACTGTGGGTTGCCAGCGTGGGATTACTAACTTCCATTACAAGCAGCGACATACTATAAGATAGATCAGCAGTTCACAGTAGCGAAACTACGAAGAATTGTAAAAAGGACGGCCAAAGGAAGTAGATTAGTTTTCGAGCGGAAGACGCTGAATGAGATACGCCGTTTGTATCGTGTTCCCGCACTACAAAGATTCAAATTCAAAACATCAACAATATTCGGTAGGAGCACAATTGTCAACACATGCATCATTCCAAAACTCATTTACACAGCAACAGTCCTCGACCCCCCCCCCAGACCAGACAATCACGGACATCAACAAACACGTCCGGAAATGTGTATACAGAAACACACTACACAAGATAAAACACAAGACACTCATTCAGGCGAAGAAGCAAGGAGGCATCGCCATCCAAGACATAGCAACAAAGATACAAGCACTCAGAATAAACCACGTAGGCCACATCATAAAACACACAGAACAACACACTCTAGCACATTTCTACATGGGACTCAGACTGACCAAACTGACACCGCTGAACAACTCTGTCCCACACCACTTTGGTACACTCCCTCCTTTCTACAAATCATGCATAAAAGCCATACAAGGACATGAGAACCTCCTCCACAAACCAACAAACATGATATACAAGCACCTAGTAAAATCGCAAGCCCCATCACTACTCACCAGAATCAAACGAGGATACAACCTCTTCATAACAGACTACACAAACACATTTACCAACCTACACAAACCTACAATTACACCTAGAGCTAGGGAGGTCACATACAGACTCATATACAGCATGACACCCGAAAAAACACCAGCACAACACTGTAGACTATGCGGAACAAACCAACTAGAAACAGATCACATATTCTCCACATGTAAGACAATCACACATACAAAAAACACGCTCAAAACGATCATAGACACACACACAGGGAAAACAACAGACATATACAAAGCAATCATGTTAAACACACTACCAAAAACAACCCCAGACATACACTGCAAAATGCTGACCATACTAGCTGTTTAGTTAGTTAGTTAGTTAGTTAGTCGTCGGATCATCATCACTGCAAACTGGACACATCCATAGTTGCTCCGATCTCTCATTGAGTGTATCCGCCATCACACTTTTGCTGACAGTACCGGTCCTATGCTGGTTGACCATCATTCTTCTGCGCCCTCCAAAATGTTCACCTCTAGCAACACCGCATCTCAATCCCTGATCTTTAATCCTAGCCATTGAAAAGGAATCATCATCCACATTAGTCTCACTCTCGCGTGTTATATCTCTTAAGGAGTTCAAAACGTCAGCGCGATCCATTGCCCCATCGCCCTTTGCCACAATCGCACACGATGCCAGTTGATCCGCTCTTTCATTGCCTCGAACGCCCACATGTCCCGGCACGAAAATAAATGTAACAGCTTTCAAGCTCGCATTTCTCAAGGCCTCAATCCACTGTTCGCGAACGAGACCCACTTGTACCTTCTTAATCATACTCATAGAGTCACTCAAGATGCAGACCTGCGTTACTTTCTGTGTGCGTAGCCACTCAAATGTCTTGGTCACCGCCATAGTCTCCATGGTCATACTACTCGTAGTGACCGCAAAGGCACCACTTTCCTCCTTGATCGTTGTACCTGCGCACTGAGCTGTAAAGGCCCAAGCACTGCGAACATGCCTAATTACAGATCCATCAGTGTATATAATCACATCCCCCTCTTTGGTATTCTCACTGATTAAAGCCTGCACTTCTTTCTCCACAGCAGTGGGACACCATTCTCTGCATTCCCGGCTAAGTGATATTACTACTCTCAAACAAGTTTCGAAATCTGTGGGTAGACCTATCCATTCCGCACCAGCTGCCACATCCTGTAATCTGCACACGCTTTGTATTACATCCTCAGCACGTCCCATCCACGACCTTCCTCTCTTGAGTCTGCTGCCTTTAACTTTGTGTATTTCGGAATGCAACGGGTGTTCCTTATCTGCATGTATTTGAAGGTACGCCCGTGCACGGCAATACTGTAATCTATGCTCAGCTGTTGGGCAGTCAAGTAGGTATCGCATAGCTCTTGTCGATGTGTCTCTTGTGCATCCCATAATGATACGCATTGCTGCATTCTGGACTCTATCCAGTCTTTCGATCTGAGTTTGGCTAAGAGTCAGAATTGCCAGTGCATATTCCACCACAGCCACAACAAACCCTGGTACAAAAGAAATAACAATCTTTGCTCACACTGCGCAGCAGCCATAACCTTCATTGCTGCTAAGCCTTTGCCTGCCCTTATGATAATGTGGTCAACATGTTCCCTGAAACTCAGGCTTCTGTCAAAAAACACACCCAGATATCACATTGTGCTAGTTCTTTCTAAACTTTTCCCGGACAACGAAACTTGTGGCATGGGTGTCTTTACCATGTGATTGTTCAAGGAAAACCACGTCACGAATGCCTTAGACGGATTAACCACTGCTCGCGTATCTCGACACCAATTTGTCAGTCTGTCCAGCTCCTTCTGTAGTTCCACGACACACTCTTCTCGATTTCTGCCCTGTCTATACACCAGGATATCATCGGCATATGACATCGTTCTGCCAACACCTGTGATTTGATTGCCAGCGATATGTACTGTGTATATATTGAAAAGTACAGGAGATAGAGGCGATCCCTGTGGCAGGCCAGGGCTAATAACCGTTGGTGTAGATATCCAGTTACCACACTTAAGAACAACAACCCTGTGCATCAGGGCGGCGCCAACCCAACGCACGACAACTGTTTTTAGACTGCTAGTATGTAACTGCAGAAACGCAGCAACACACGACGGACGTTTTTACAACAAACAGACTGTCCACCAAATCTACAAACACTCAATCTGCGACACATACTCTGCCTTTTTTAAATTTTGCCTATTTTTAACTTTTAACCAAAATATGTGTCCTTTAAAACGAAAATAAAATTTCTTTGTTGAAGCTTTTTAAATGCAAACTGCCTTTAAGTCCCCTTTTACACCATATGGAATACCGGAGGTGTAAATGTATCACCGTTGTATTGGGCCTTACTTTTCAATTTCACAAAATTTTTTCTTAAACATGCCTCACCACAAAAATAATTATATGTATGGAATGCCTGAGGTGTAAACATAATGACCCTCTGGGTTTTGTACCTTTTATTCAAATTTCAAATTTTTCTAAACAAGTACATTATAACATTGTTATCCACGTACACCATATGGAATGCCTGAGGTGTTGATATATCATGACTGTTCTATACTTTCTATTTAAATTCCAAATATTTTTCACCACGCCTCACCATTATAACATGTATATCTATGTACACCATATGGAATGCCTGAGGTGCTAATTTTGTAATCACCCATCTCACTACACTGTAACGCCCATCTCTCATTCTTTCACTTCACGGGCATCACTCCACTTCACAATATATATCACCATGCATATGTTATGCTGGAAGATGATAAATAAAAATTTAATTTAAAAAATTTATCGTGTTCCCGAGTAAAGTACATCAGTATGCCAGTGATTACCTCAGCGTCACTAGTTACAGTTACCACTACAATTACACCGCTAAATACCCCCTGTCACAATCAAAGATCACCTGAACATGGTACTCACAGAAGTGGGACAACTAAATCAAGATCGGCAGAGGTTTGAAAGGCTGTGATGACTGCTACATGACGTCCATAGTATACTATATGAAAATAAAAATGATGTAAACCAAGTGAAAAAAAATTGAGAGGATTTTTGAAAGACAACGTGCTCCTGGGTACAGAGCTATATCTGTGCTGCCTCTCTTGGGGGCTGCAGAAGTTACAAAGAAACGACGCAAAACTACGGTCTTTGCTTATTCGAAATCGTGTACGAATGTTTGGGAAATTAGGTCTCGTTTTACTTGGAGATGCGTGCAACAAAATGTCTTTCTAGAATCTCATTAACATATTCTTGCTTTTCCATGATGATCCGTTCCTAATTTAATAAATGTCATCGGTGTTTCTCAAGAGCAGGTTTCCTCAAACTTATCTATAACAACGCCGTTTTTTATATTTCCAGTCGTATATATTACATATGTAATCACTGCAGGAGAGCTGAAATCCAACATGCAAAATTGGCAACTTAGTAATGAAGTTTCGCTAATTACTTGAAACACGCATAATAGCGTACAAAAATCGAAGTTTCTACCAAAAATCCGTTATCAAGACATATTCACAAAATAATATGACGAATAAGAGCGGCACTAATGACGTTCACGTGGCAGAGCTAAATATAGATACAACCAGGAAGAGCAAATACTAGAAAGCCAGAGGTGTCATTGTATTATTTTTGAAGATTATATTGAGTTAAAGATATTAAAATAAAATAATAAAGTGAAGTAAAAAACTTGTAAAAGCCATATAACGTTTATTTTTAAACCGTCACATTATGTGCAATGGCTTCTTCCTCGCGTAACTTAGGTTGACTGCAACAGATCTTCAACACCGCCCCCCCCAATTCTATTTATTTCCTTGGTGATACAGTATGTTAGACAAAGTCTGTATCCCTTCCATCAACGTTTTCCTTTTGCATATATCCATGTCTACCCTTTGCTCGTGTTCCCTTAACTCTACATTCAAAGTTCTCTAACAGGGTGTCATGTCTTTTAACATGTCCAACATATATTACGTGTTTGTGATGTTTATTTCCTGCTATATTTTTTTATAGCAATGTTGTTAGAACCTCTTTATTTGCTTTCCCTGAAGTTTTTATTATTCTATATATCCACATCCGAACTGAAATTAATGAGAGTGGTTATTTCTTTATTTTATTTCTATGCCAAGATTGAAGGAAGTGGGTTTGAAATGCTGCGTTGCCAGAAATGAGCTATACTTTTGTCTTAGAAAACTGCAACAAAAGGAGAATTGGAACTATCAGTCATCGTGTAACTTGGACATCCTAAACTGGATATCGGCATGTCCACCCATTGAGACGTGGAGAGCGAAGTGATGGTAGGTAGTTAATGAGTTTGCCTCTCTTTTGGAAAGGCGTGTCCCTTTCAACCAGCAGACAACAAAGTCCAATTAGGTTATATCAGGACACACTACCATAAAATATTAGAGGTAACAAAGACCCCAATGTATTATCAATCGTAATTTATAAATAACTAACATGTAAAATATTAAACTAAGTGTTACACCGTATTACTGTGTAAAATAAATAGAAAAATAATACGGCTCACCGTTAAACTGGATAAAGTCACGTGATTAAGTATGGCTGACAGCGATGAAGATCGCATCCCCTCCCCTCTGTCAAATGCCGCAGATTCTAATGCACCCAGGATCGTGACAATAACCAAAACATCTACTGGATTTGGTTTTAATGTTAGAGGACAGATTAGCGAAGGAGGTGTGCTAAAATCTATCAATGGAGTGTTGTACGCACCTCTTCAACATGTCAGTGCTGTTTTGGAAGGGGGCGCTGCCCAGAAAGCTGGTATTCGCAAAGGAGATAGAATTCTTGAAGTGTAAGTGTAAGCACTTGTTTTTGTAAATCAGTATCTCATCTTCATTTTTTATTCATTAATTTTAAGCCTCAAACGTTTGTTGTCCGACATAATGAGATAATGTCAATCAGTTGTCTGGAAGAGATTTTTATAGTTTATAGTAATATTTTCTCATGGAATCTAGGCATTAGCACAAAGGAGCTCTTCTGTGCCCAAATAAATTTATCAAATTATGTCCCTTGAAGAAAATGGCCACTAGTCTATTTCCTGACCATGCAAGTAGGCAGTGACCACATTTTAATTAGATTTCCAGTGTCCCTGATACTATTTGGCATATAGAAGTGGACATGTTTGTGACATCAAGCATTTCTGTACACAGTTGGGCATCTTATTGACAAAAATAGCGGATATTGTTTGAGTAACTTGTATTTTAACACTAGGTATTGTCACTTATTGTGTATTTTCATTATCCATTTTTAATCTACTATTGCATACAACTTTACTCACTGTCTAAATGTTATATTAGCCATTTATACAGTTGTATACCAAGTATGAAGGACATTATGAGCATCCCTCTGTCCCCTACAATGTTTTAAAAAGGTTCACCAAGTCCATGCTGCATGTCCGCCATCTTGTTTTTTACAGACATATTGGTTAACAAGAAATACAATTGCCATCTATTTAAAATATTAAATGCTCTGTGTGTTTATGTATTTACAAAATTGTTAATTTCTTTAAAAAACTAAGCCAAAGCATATGAATGGGAGTTAGTTTGTTTGTTTGCCTGCTTACAAGCCTTACAAAAGGTTGTGTGTTGTCATGACAACTGTCCGACTTGGTTTGTGACTACACTACTGATGTGCTGCAATTGTGCACTCTTTGGACTATTGGTATTGCATTGCCTGCAAGTAGCAGCTTTGCTAGAACATGATCTATGCATAATAATACAAATTATATATACAATGGGATTTAGATGGGGGGAAGACAAGTATGACATGAGAAAGAAAAATATAAAAAATGTCTACTTTATTCTTACCATTCTAGGAACATTTCCCTAAACAAGCAGTTCACAAAACTAAACACAAATCACATCACTATGTTATTATGTACATGAATAATCCATGAAAGTTTTATCACATTTGTAGCACAAAAACCCTGTAGGATATTTTATCATAATTCACAAATATATTGAATAATTATTTTAATTATGCAAATTAGCTGCCATTTTGAATATTAATCTTTGGCTGCATATGAAAATTATGTCAATGTGATCCGCAGATTCGTCTTGTCTTCCCGAACACAGAAATGTATAGTTTGCAACATATTTTATCATAAATAATAGAAATGTTTAATAATTAGGCTATTCAATTCAATTTTAATTATGTAAATTAACCCCCATTTTTGAATATTAATTAGCTTTGATTGAATTTGAAAATTAGCATAATGTACTCCCCAGATTCGTCTTTTCTTCCCGAACACAAAAATGTATAGTTTGTTCTATTTTTTATCATTAGTAACTCTGATATGTCATGAATTATCATGAATTATTGGCAAAACTACAATTCTTGGTCACAACTTTGTGCACTAATCAGCTTATATTTCCTTATATGTTCCATGTAAATTTTTTTGATGCAAAATTAATTCAAAAAAATTCATAACTTTTTTCAGAATTGACGTACAGACTTGATTGAGGTATCATTGAATTGCAATTTTCAAGGGCTATCTAACTGTGGTGTTTATAATGCTGTAAACCCATTTTGAAAATTTTGTGCTAATGCCTATGGAATCTGTGATGGACTTATTAATTTAATTTTAATTTCATTGTTATTATTATACTAGACCTCAAACTAGTCACACATTTCAATGGGTTTTTTTTAAAGTCGGTGTTTACATAACTTAATATTACTACAGTTGAGATACTCGATTGAGTTTAGTAGTCATAGTTTAGATGATTAAGAATGGATATGGATGTGTAATATAACAATAACATCCACAGTCACAGATTGATTGTCACAATTTTATACAATGATTTTTTATGTAGCATATTCAATCATTTTGTCACAATGATTGTGTGATTTTTCTTAAATGTTGAGAATTAGGGGTAAAAGTAAAGAATAAGTCTTCACTAAGCTATAAATAGTGCACTGTTTACATTTTTAACTACCTAAGGTCATGGATTTCCGTGTAACACCACTGAAATTAATGGCTGCCATGACATCACATCCAGACAATCACCGAGTTCAACTCTAGGCACAGACAAACTTATGCATAATCTGTTTATTTTCCAATTAAAAAAAATTTCCTATGATTTGTACTGAGCGATAATTATTTCTGCGCGCTATACACAGAGTGAGGTGCGCGCACACATTAGAAATATTATTTCTTATCCTAACCGTACTCTAAGTACTTAACCATAAGCTTGCCAAATCACACGAAGGTCAGGAAATACGGCGAAACTAGAACAAAGGTCACAGTGAAGACTTATACTTTACTTGCGCCTAATTAGGCCCTAATAGTTAATATTAATTATTTATAGTCATATAATCTATTGTAATAATAGACTAGGTCCTAATGATTAAGCCTAATCTAATTAGGCCTAATGTCATGCTGTTTTCACATCTGTGGCACTTTTCCTGATGAATCTGATCAGTTATAAATAATTCATCAGTTGTAAATAAGAATGCTGAATAGAGGTGTCCACTTGTTTTGTAAGGGGGACAGAACTACAACTAGCAATTGCTTTTAGTTTGCAGAGTTTTTTAGTAGGCCTATATATCAAATAATTTTTACAGCTGATAATATATTCATAGTCTCTCATTCACGTGTTGGAGTCCAAATAGAGAACACAAAATAGTAGCACTGTTCATCCAGTTATGGAGTAAAAGGTGAATAAATAGGACGATTGGGCTATTGATTTGGTATCTTTTCTCTTAGAACAAAATCAAAACAAAAAAACTGCAGAAAATTGTGTAGCTTAAGAATATACACATTGAGTCTTGACTAAAATCACATTTTTGTAGGAATGTGGTGTGGTTGAAAACGGAAAACATGTTGACTCAAGTTGTGAGATGAATGGATGCCATCTGAGTGGACCTGGTTGAAATCCTGTTTGTTGCACTATTTTTTTCCCTTTAATAATAAATTCTTGATGCTTCTATATTATAGAAAATTGTGTGCTGTTCCAAAAGGGTTAAATCTCATAGTTGTGCAATAATCTCTAGATCTGGCTGGGGTTTTATATTAACACAGTATACTGTTCAATCAAATAGAAGCATAAATGTGTGTCACTTTAGACTAGATCTGCATAAGAACAGAAATTACTTTAATGAAACAAGAATTAAGTGTAGCATGTCATGTACAATACAAGCTGAAAAGACAATGGGAGAGATAATCACATTTTCAACCTTACAAATAAGGGAATAGATCCCATTTGAAATCAGAACAATAACTATGTGATTGCCACAGGAATCTATTCTGTCACCTTTTTTTTT
The DNA here is from genome assembly GCA_034231615.1 of Meghimatium bilineatum. NCBI lineage: Eukaryota > Metazoa > Mollusca > Gastropoda > Stylommatophora > Philomycidae > Meghimatium > Meghimatium bilineatum. The sequence goes on from CM067299.1 coordinate 20,038,997, forward strand.
TAATACCTACACTTACAAATTTCACAGATGAAGGCAGCTGGGACAGGTAGAATCCTCACTTATGCTGATGATCTTTGATGTAAAATCTTGACAGAAACATATATCACATCATTGATGGGGTGCAGAGTAAACTAGAATACCTTTCACTCTGGTTCACTGGATACAAAGCAATCATTAATCCCTCCAATGTAAAGATCATATGGTTCTCATTGAACAACAAGATAGTTACAGACACACTGCTAGATGCCATATGCATGGGCATTAACATCAATAATATTAAAATCATGAGCATACTATTAAATACTTGTGAATTACGTTAGACATGAACCTCTCTTTTTCAAAACGTCGAAAATGTCATTCAGAAAGCTAAAACGTATATCAGTGAAAAGTGATGTCTTCTGTAGAGATGAAACTGCTGACACTGCTTATGCTGATACACGCAGTGGTACTATATGTGATAATTTACTCACTGTTGAAATTACAGGTTGATCGGTTGGAGAGAATCCAGAATGAGGACATGGACAGCTTTAGGATGTACCAGAAATTGTTGCTATGAGGTTTCTTCTGGACTTACCCAACATCAAAGTAAGGCATGGAGTAGCGCAGGTGACATGAGTTGCCAATAATTATCACCTACACCAACCTCTAGATAACACAAAAGGAAGGCACATAAAATTAGAAATGTCTTGGGTGGCAGAAGATACCCTACTCAGTGAGCTAGAAGAAGTATGGAGAGGCTGTGAATGGATGGAAGTAAACAAACAGAGAAAGTCCTTCACAAATGTTGTGATGCAGCTAGGAAAAGAGAGTCATGTTAGGGATGCTACCAAGGCAGAGAGAATGATAAAAGAGCTCTTACAACAGTACTCAAACCCACAAGATATAATTATTTTCGCAAATGGCTCAGTAATAAGAGAAACACACAACTGTGAATGGGGCTTCATCACTTACCAAAATGGCAGAAAATCTGCTGCCTATCCTACTATAGCATTGAGTATGAGATTAGAGATAGAAGCAGTAACATTGGCTTTCACTTGGCTAAGGATGCTACCACCAACACACACTGATTCTAACAGATTCCACATAATATGCTGTGCAATATAGAAACAAGCATGATAAGAAAGGGCCACTCTTCTCAACAACACCCAAAGTATCACATGGATCTACTGTCCAGGTCATGCAGAAGTCAGAGTAACGAAAAAGCTAATGCACTGGTGGGTAAAGCTAGTTGAAGGGGGCCTTGTGATGAGGGTCTGAGCTGAGTTTATAAGGGCAGTTATGGATACACTACAAAATGATTAAGAAGAGCTGAAAGAGACAATGCACAAATTCAGAGAATGATAGAAATGGGAGTGACCACAGGAGAGGAGTGGAAGTAGGGCCTCACTGGAAAGACCAGAAGAGCCCACAACCAACAGCTGACTGGGACACTGAGTAGATTTACTGTTAGATGGCTGATGGAATGGCAAACAGAGCATATTTACTTTTAGATAGCTGATAAATGGCACACAGAGCATTAATGGCATTGCTGCTTTTGCAGAGATGCTTGTCCCTCAGGAATCAAGGGGGATGCACTGAAACTACTTCAAGAGCACCTGCTGAATGCAGTTACCATGATTGAAGTATCTAGACAGAGATTTGGGACATTTAGTATTAAATTGTAGTACTAGTATAAATGGATGCCTCTGTGACAGAATGAAAACCATGGTCATCCATCAGTTTTAGGATGGGAAAGCATGGAAACCATCAATACATAACTTATGTCATCTGCTAGGAGAGACTGAGTACCTGTGGGTCTGCCCATTGTGCAATAATGTTGTTTCATAACCAATACCTTTCACTAAAATCACAAAGATAAATCAAAGTATGTCTGTCATAGTCATATGTGTTGGGCCATTGGCACAAATAAAATGACAACAAAATGCGTCTCATTCTCTGCATTACATACTGCTGCAAGTCTGGGACTATTATTTTGCTACAAGAGAGATCTAGCAGGAGCTTAAGAATATACGCTATTATTGCAAAAAATAGCCAGTAAAGTCTGTTAACCTTAAAAAAATATTCCATTATATAATCTTTTGTGTTATACTTTGGTAGTCTGCAGTTAATACATTCTTTACTCGCAACTATTTTATCTTTAAAGGTTAACACATTTGCTGGGTGTCTAATAGTTATGAATAATATATTTTTTATCTACATGATGTGCAAAGAGCCAGTACATCATAACCTGATGTGACTGTGAGAAGTCATCATCAGTAAAACCTTTTTTTCTTTTTTTCTCACTCCTGCTGAAACTCTATTGTAGCAGGACAATGGTGCTACTAGATTTCTTGCAGAATGTAGTACAGAGAAGGGAGATACATTGTGCTGCTGTTATGCATTAGCATTACAATTCCACCTGTTTTTGTGTTACTCTGCTGTCATGTTTTGTATCCTGCTATGATTATGTTGTTTTATAGCATTTAGCCCTGAGATTGACTTGTTAGCCATGAAAAGTGCTGTTATTAGTTGTTAGCCCAGATATAAACTGTTAATAACTCTGAAAATAGTTTATAAACCTAAATGGAGTGTTAGAAGACATAATAAGGACTGTTGTTAGATCTGAAAATGATTATTAATAACCCTAAAAAGGAGTGTTGGTAACCCTGATAATGAATGTTTTTAGCCCTGATATTTGTTTATCAGTGTTCCTTCAGTGCAGAATGCTGTGCATATGGCAGAAACCAGTACTTTCCAGTTTGAGTAATGTAATGCTGCTGTTTTTAGTTCTTGTATTTTGTCAAGACCCATAGTCATACACTCTTTGATAGTTGTTCTACGCAGAGTTTCTCTTGATATTTCTCTCTTTCTTTTCCCTCTGGTGTTCATTTCAATGCTTGTAGTGGCAGTATTTTAATTCACTAAGTACATATCCAGTGTACAAGTCCACTGTTTTCTTTTAATTTCTTTAGAAAGTTTGTGTGTGCAAATTTTGTACATTGGTGTCTTATCTTATTTGTTTGTTGGACTTGAAGTTTTCCCAGTCAATATTTAAGAGTTTTATAAGACATTTGTTTTCAAATGAAAGGACTGATAATGTTGATGACTCTGAAAAAAGAGTTAAAGTTTTAGATGAGGATTGAGAAGTATATATAGTTAATGAGATTAATAAACACAGGCACATACCCGGTACACACATAACTAATACATTTTGTGAATGCCTTATTTATTGGATACATCAACATAAAATTGCCTCCAGTCATTTCTATCTTTAGCAATGCAGAAAAATTTTGACCTATCCAGTCTTTAATGTCTATTCGTGATTTTCTTCGATTTCTCCTTTTTCCACCTTCATTTGTACTCTGCATATCATTTTTGACAGCGAATCATGTCAGTAAACATGTCCAAACCATGCAAGTTTTAACCTCTACTATTGAAAGTAGTGATTCTTGTGAACATATGAGATTTTTTATTGTTTTTTTATGTACACATTTGTCTTATGCTCCTTATAGAGAAAACAGCAAATTTGTTTATAATACTTGCTATTTGAATGTAAATATTATTTTCAAAGATTTATTTAAATTTGACACTTAACAAATCAAAATTCCGTCTATCTGAATGAATTTTAATTTAAATGATACACTGGTATCATTTCACACTTTATTCGTCGTTATCTTTACTTCTTGCTTGCTCGTTTATTTTGTAAATATTTCCAATGTTAACATTCCAATATCGTTTAGTAGTTCAAAGTGCGGAATTTTTTTGATGGGCAGCAATAAAATGCACATAAATATAGTTAAATCTGTCTGATTTCTAATCTCAGTTAAATCTGTCATATTTGTGATCTCAAGAAAAAAATGTAAAATTATTATTAGCAGGCTGACCTAGCATCATTAACACATTTTTGTAGCTCTAGAATAGGGATCACAGCAGGAAGCAGTAAAAATGGATAATGTTCTCTTCAGTCTGACATTAAGTGATGCATATTCTGAGAAAAGACATAAATTATCATTGTGTTCTTGGACTCACAAATCATCTTATCCTTATCAGGTGCCAATTACATACAATCTATAGTTAGATATTAATGCCTGCTATTTGGCCTGTCCATGAGGAATATAAATCAGTGTTTATAATTAGGTGGAATTTTCTGGTTTGCTAATGATAGGTTACTTTTAAAAATTGTATGTAATAATTGTGGGTTTTTGTTTGTTATGCAAATGTTTTTCTTTTGAGAAGACAAAAAATCTAAAGATATTTCATTTAGTTTTGTCATATGTATCAGATACGCTGGAGCCCACTGAGATGTGGTTTTTTTTTTAGAAGAATGATGAAAATTCCATGGACAGCCAAGAAAAATAAGTAGATGTCCTTAGAGATGCTGAATGTAAAATGACAAATTATAGTGAAAATTAGAAGCAGACAATATAGTATTTTAGTGCATGTGATGAGAAAAGTAAAACCTGAACATTTGGTATTAAGCACTGGAAAGATCAAGGGGAGATGAGACAGAGGAAGACAATGAGAGAAATTTATGGATGGGTTGTCACTGTAGCAAAAAAAATGTTACCAACTTAACTTATTAACAAAAATACAAGAGACAGAGAGTTGTGGAGAAACATGATTGCCTACGCCACTCGGTATGGCACTTGATTGATTGATCAGATTTTTATGTTATTGTAACCTTATAATTATAAAAGGAAAAATATAAATAATATGGTTTATGTAGATCTTGGAGTGCTATATCATATAATAATACATAAACAAGACCTGTTATCTTACAACCCCCACATTCTTCCTCTTGCTAATGTCTAATTTTGGTTGTATTCTTGATTTGTGCTCAGAAGGAACTTAATAGTTTAGAAATGTGATGAAAATATGTTTTAGTTCAGCTTTCAACCGGTTCTATACTATTCAGCCTTGTCTTTGAGGCAATTTTCTGATTAGAAATTATTCCCACGTTTTGTATCATACATGAATTTCTGCACTGGTTTCTGCCCTATGCACCATGTTAGGCATTGAAGGAACATAGATATACATGAAACATAGGAACATGGATTTGTCCAGTTTTCAGTGATGATGATACGACTAACTAACTATCTTTGCTTTCTTGATTAGGAATAGGTGTCACAGCAGTGGGGGCATTTCCATATATGCTCTGCTTGCCATTCCATCAGCAATCTAAAAGTGTATAACTCAGTGTCCTAGTCAGTTGCTGATTACATGTTTTTCTGATCTTTCCGGAGAGGGAACACTTTCTTCCATCACCTCTAGTCTTTGCTTGCTTCTTGTAGTCAATCGGTGAGGTGTCTCTTGTCACAGTCCAACAGTAATCAGCAAACATTGAATGGTTCCAATTGTCTTGTTCCAATTGATGCTGTGTTTCCATAGCAGCAATGTCTTGGTGAAATGTTCACCATGTTCATCACTGACCGCTCTGTAGTTTGACTGTAAAAAACAGGTGATAATCCAGAAAATTAATTCTTAAAGACATGTTGCAGCCTAGACTCTTATACTTCAGAAGAAGATTTTCTACAATGTTTTTGTAATTATCAGATCTGTTGTTTCCAAGAAAATTGTCCACCATTGACATAAATGCTAGCCATGCTTCTTTTTCCTATCCATGCAACAAGCAGAGAAACTAATCATGAAGATGTTTTTGAATTTGCTGACTAACAAATACTCCTCTTATTTTAGCTTCACTCAGTCTTGGAAATATTCTGAAGAGGTATTTGAAAGCATTATCAGTTTTATTCTTCTTTTTTTTCTGCGTTCGTTCTCAAACTCCTGCCGATTAGCAGGATGTAGTCTGGAGAACGGAATGTGTTGTGCCATGGTTTACAGCATTGCTGCAATATCTGTGCCTTTCTGCCTGACACATTCGACTTCAGCATGGCTTTGGGTCACTGACCCTATTTGGGATGGGACAGTCAACTCCATCCCATAACCTCCTTAGTCGCCTCTTACGACATGCGTGGAAGGTAAACAGTGTTGCTATTCTTTGCTCCCCTTTCGGGCCCCGGCAACACACAGGCGCATTATCGGTTTTATCCATTGCAGTGACAAAGCTTTTCATGAGACCCAGCTTAATGTGCAATGGTGGCAACAAAATCTTGCTATTGTCAGCAAGTGCTGGGTTCTCCATGTTCTTAATGCCATGCTGTAATGACTGCCCTATTGGCCAATGTCTTTTTATGTAATGGTCACTTCACCCACAGAGAAAGCAATAATACTTGGTGTATCCACCATGTAGTCCAAGCAAAAGAGCTACCACTTTTAGGTCCCCACATGGTGACCAATGATGATTGTAGTTTATATGCTTTAAAAGTTGCTTAATGTTTTCATACGTTTCTTTCATATTAAATGAATGACCAACTGGAATTGATGGTAAAACATCGCCATTATTCAACAAAACAGCTTTGCGACTTGTCTTGGATGAATCAATGAATAGCCTCCACTCTTCCAGGTTGTAATTGATATTGAAGGCTGCCATTAAACCAGAAATGTTGTGGCACACAGACTTGTCACTATTTTTTAAAAGGAACCTAGTAAGCGGCTTCTGGCTGTTCCTAGACACATAAATTTTAACATCTTCTGCTAGAACATTCCACTGTTGTAATCTGGAACTCAGAAGCTCTGCCTTGTTCTTGGGTAAATTCAGGTCTCTTACAAGATCATTCAATTCATTTTGGGTTATTAAGTGTGGTTTTGTAGATATAGTTTGTTAAAATTCTGGGTCTTTTGAGGTTGATGGCTCAGAAATGTCTTCTTCGTCATTGGAAGCAGCTGAAAATGATTCTGGCACTTTGGGAACTAGTAGGCATCATCGTGCGGTACTGGACGTATTGCAGAGGGGTTGCTTGGATATTGCAGAGCACATTTTTTCGTCTTTGGTATTCCTTTCCCAGTTGGAGGCACCTGCAAAAGTAACAATTGTTTATATGATCGGTGGACTCTATCCAAATCATTGGAACTGCTAATGGCATAGTTTGCATTTTGCAAGCCAACTACAATTTAAGATGTGCAGCACATGTATTACAGTATATGTGTGGTTCCCAATTCTTATCATGATCTCCTATCCTGCAGCCAAAATACAAGTTGTATGCTTTCTTAATCACTTTAGACATACCACACATATAACATAAATTATTCACACTGATGGCATATGTCCCGAGCATTTCTAACAAAGACACTTTTGCAAAGGAAAAATGTAATGCTAATAACAAAATTTAATCAGAGATAAGATATTTATACATAAAAGTGATGTAATATCATGTAGAATTGCATCATATGCTTCTTTTACATCTTTATCGGTCAGAATGAATAATTCAGCCTACCACAGCATATATATATATATATATATATATATATATATATATATATATATATATATATATATATATATATATATATATATATATATATATATATATATATATATATATATAGTAATTAAAAGAAAAACAACAAAAGTTGGCATATATCTAAAAAAAATAGAGCGAATGAACATTTTTTAATATCATTTTCTTTTTCAGCACCCTAAAATTAGCTAGATCAACTGTTTTCATTACTGGTACAATTTTGATGTTGACTAGTGTAATTGGTTTTCTTGTTTGTAGAAAATTGAAAAACAAAGTATTTCTTTCATTTACAGTAAGTTAAAAATAATATTGTATGTTGGAAAATAAGTATGTTCTAATTTGTGCTTGCAGGAATGGTATGAACGTAGAGGGGGCCACACACAAGCAAGTAGTCGATTTTATTCGGTCTGGTGGGGATTCTCTTACACTGACAGGTATAACTTGAAGTTTGACAAGTATGGAAAGTAAAATGTTGTCAGTATTTTCTGAAACAAGAAGTAAAATGCTGCATTGTTTCATATGAGTTTCACATGTCACCTGGGTGTGGACACATTATCCCTTTAAAAACTGAGGAAATAATACAAATAATGTGGTGAAAAGCATTGTTGACATTAAAATTTAAATTAAAACCTGCAAAAATCATTATTGCCACTAAAATAAAAGTACCACAAAAATCAATGTTGCCACTAAAAATAAATAAATGAAGAAAATTTGTTTCACCATTAAATTGAAGAAAAAGTTAAAAACTGTACATTTTATGGTAGAATATGTGTATTTGACAACTATGCATCTAGTTTCATAAATAAGAACTAGTGATAATAATGAAGGTGTGAATAAACCACAGACTTTTAATATATATTGATAGGTAGGAAAACAAACACAAGTTATCAACTTTTACAGCTTGCTAAACAGACTAAATTAAATTTGCACAAACAAACATAACTGACTGTTCAGAAGAAAACTGAATCAACATTCTTACTAAAAGGCATTCATCAAGCTGGACTATATGACACATTTAACAGCAGAATGATCACAGAAGCAATATATTATGATAGAAACCCATACGTAAAAATGTATATATTGTCACAAGGACTGTTGTTAGTCCTCATAAGGACTATTCAGTATTGTATATTTATATCCAATACAGAAGTGAGATCCTAGCAAAAGCAACTAGTACTGAAAACATAGAATAACAGATCAGCACATATACATGTAGGAATGAAGTGTAATGAAACCATGAAGCTTAAGTGTAACATACATATATAGCAATTCACAAGGACACACTAAGCTCTATTGTAAGTGTGACACAATTTTATTGTGGTGAGCTGGGTGTCATGGATACAAAGATGCCCATGCCTCTGAAATGCTAATACTAAGACCCAGTAGCTCAGTAAATATCTAGTCCAATAGTAAATAATTCAGGAGACTGCACTTTCAAAAGACAAAAAGCCAAAACAGAGGCAAAGGAAACTTTGTAAGTCAATAAATACAGCACAATTTCAATGTTTTGACTAAAAGTTGATTCATAGAACTTCATTACTTTGACCAAAGTTGACACAAAAAAATGTGGATCCCTTCACTGCAACATCCTTGAATATTAGCAGTGGTACAAATGGGAAATTATATAAAACCAATTCTGATGTATGGAAGTGTATCTTGGGCAATCAGCAGAATAGTAAAAACATGTAGAGTAAGCAGAGATGTGATTTAATGGAAGAATGTTCAGAACACTATAGAAAAAATGCATTGAAGATAACTTGAAAGAAGTTAAATTTAAAAATAGAACTACTCGCTTACATTAGAGGAAAGTCCACATTATTGTGGGCACATCATGAGAAGAGGAAAGATAGAACACATCATGACAACAGGCAAGCTCAAAGCAAGAGGGCTAGAAGAATGCCAAGAGAGGAGATGCTGTATAGACTTGGCATTGTGATATGGGAGAACAGTGTTAGAAGTGATTAACAGCACATGAAACAGAAGGCTGTGGTCAGACATGTTAACCAACACCACACGACAGGGAGAAGAAGAAGAAGAAATAGGCAGCTACAAAGAATATATTCATTAGCAGGTGTTGGTAAGGCCCATTTTTAAAACTGACTGGACTGCTTTGGTTATATTTTGTTTGTTGTCTTTTTATATATAAAAATAGACAGGGTGGTGGGAGGGTTGTGTGGATGTATTGAGTTATATTGATAACTGCTTTTAACATGTAGAAACCCAAAGAAAAATAATGCATACTTACTCTGGCACCCAGCTATTTTTTTATGATTTATAGTTTTTCCGCATATTTTTGCCTATTTAGCATAAGTTTTTTATTTATTGAGTTATTAATTTCAAATTCAGAGACAATAGAGGTAAGTGGTAGAGGTATTGTGTGTTTGTGTGTCAGGCGGACTACCAACATGGACATTAACAAAAAACACACGTACATAAAGGACAGTTTCCTAATCGGCTTAGACTAGACCTAGTCCACTCATGGAGCCAAGGATGCTGATAGCCAGAAAACCCATCTTCTCAAATTCCTCGTCACTACTGACTGCATTTACATCACTATTATTATTACCTGTATATATTATCAACATTTCCATCATTATACCTTGATCTACAGTAACTAACAAACTACTGTCTTTTCATGGGACATCTTGAACATCAGGTTTGGGAGACTTATCAAGGTCCTTTTCCATTTCTATTTCATAGATATATTGATGATGGCATAGATATTACTGACATGCCTTGCTTCATCAACTTTATCAACAATTTTAACCTTGTTATTTATATACATCTCTACTTCTTCTGTCAACTTTCTTGACATTATTGTTACTATTCATCCCCCTTACCTCAGCACATCTGTTTACTACAAACCTACTGATGCACATGGTTTTCTGCTCTATACTTCTTCTCATCCTCCTGCTTGTCGCAACTCTCTGCCATTCTCCCAAATTCTTTGTATTTATCACTTATGTAGTGATGATGACGACTTTCTTCATAAATCCTCTGAGATGATTGATTTCTTTTGTAAATGTTCGTTCCCGGACAGTGTCCTTTCATCGGCATTGCCTCATGTCCGTAAGTTATCTCGACTTGATACCTTGACTAATACTCAGGGTACTTCATCCTCCTCTGATAGAGTTAAACTTGTCCTTACTTTTCATCCCCATAATTCTACTGTCTGCCAAATTTTGTTCAAGCATTATTCCCTTCTCCAGTCTGATTCTGAAACTCATCCGCTTTCCAGGATTTTCCTTTGGTTGCCTATAGGCACGACAAAAATCTTAATGACATCTTGGTCCACAGTCACCTCAGGTCTTATTTTCCTGCTCACTTTGGCACTATTCGTTGCAAATGCGGTCGTTGCTACACGTGTTCCTATGTAGTAATGATCTGCTGTTTCATTTCCTATGGCGACTTCACTATTGATGATGCCGTTACATGTCCTTTACGTTATCATATGTAAACGTTATGACAAGAAGGATATAGGTGAAACAGGCTTACAATTGAGTGGCTGCTTCTGTAGGCATCTTCATGCCATAAAACACAAAGAACTTACCTCTGTTGCCATTCATTTCAATGGTGATGGTCATCAGAGTGCCCTCGATATCCAGGTCACTGCCCTCAGATCCTGCACCGCGGATGAGAGATCTAGGTAAGCTCTTGAAAATCTATTTATTTTTGAGTTTGGTATTCCTCAAGCCTTTTGCACTTTACTCTGAACATTCATGTGTTTAAATTTGTGTTGGTGTTGTCTTTGTTGTATTACTATCCATGTTGTATTGGGTAATAATTTGTTATATCTGTTATCATATCCTGTCCAATTTTCAACAAAACCAATTTCCAGGACTACATGTTTCTACATACATCATTGTTAACTTGAACTTTGTATTGTTTACATGTCAATAGTGTATCTTGTGCCTCTGTGGTGTTGACATTCTTTTTCACTGTTTGTTTTATATATTCTTGAGAAAGACATGATTGTTGAAAATGTCTTGTGTATTGTCATTTGTATGTTTGCTTGTTTACACATAACCCCTTAGTTTTAATGATAGTCCGTTGTGTTCAGTTGGAATTTTCTAAAAACCTGTTTTCTACGTAAGTACCAAGAAAAGAACAACTTCGTGAAATAATGAAGTTAAAGGAGCTGTGAAAACTAAAAAGAAAGAGTACCTGACCTGACGGAGAACACAAACAGAAGACAACTATATAAGGTACAACTTAGCAAGACGGGATGCTGTAAGAGTAATCAAACAAGAAAAGCAAAAATTTGGTATCATCTATGGAGAAAATCTTAGCCTACTCTTTGTATAGTCGAATAGACAGTTCTTTAAAGCCATATAAAAAATGAGAACACAGGGCAAACATTTTCAACGTACATAATATATAAATGACAGGTCTGGCATACCCATACATGAGGAAGATAATATTCAGAGAAAAGTTGGAAGAATACTTTAAAGACTTCTTGAACATATCAGAAAATAGACATATAAAACCATTCAAACCAAGATATGCAAATGAAGAACCAGAAGTCCTGTAACAAGAAGTCAGAGAAGTTATTAAGAACAACCCAAAGTATAAATAGGCAGGATTTAGGTGGAATAGAGACTGAAGCTATACAGGTCTGCGGAGAGACTGGAATATCTTCAGAAAGGTTTGGAAAAAAAAGAGCTTTCACAATATATTGGCAAAGAACCATCATAGTGCCAATATGTAAAAAAAAAAGGAAACAAGCCAGACTGTGGCACATACAGAGGTATCTCCCTGCTTAGCCATGTTCTCTAAGTTTCATGATAAATGGAAATGACATATTGTGTATCCAGCGCTTAGCCCGAACAGTTTGAGTTAGAAAAGAAATAGGGGTTACAGATGCAATATTTTCTCCACAACAAATTAGTGAAAAAAACAGAGTACAGAAACCAAATAAATGTGGATTTTATAGATCACGAGAAAGCTTTTGACCAAATAAATAGAGAACTAGAGTATTTTTGAAAATTATGAAATAAAAGGAACATTATTAGACTGTATAAGAACCATATACAAAGATAGTGAAGGTGCAGTTAGAACAAGTGCAAGACTTACAAAGTGGATTTCAGTAACAGGAGTTTGACAGGGGTGTGTCGGTGTCATATCACCATTATTGTTTCTTATTTATATGGATAATATTACTAAAACAGTAAAAACACCACCAAATACTTACCACCCTAATGACTTAACTGCTTTTTGCTGATAATCAGTACCTGATGATGATGATGATGATGATGTTCCTCCTTCGCAAGAGAAAATGAGCATGGCATGAAAAAACATTAAATGTGATGGGGAAAAAATATATAATAATTAAAATTGGTAATTAACTAATTTGGTTTGTGAGTTCGTAGATACCCGATGAGTCCGATTCATGCACAGAAAGTTCTATTGCAATGCATGCAGGAGTGCTGAAGGTTCGGGGTAGGAGAATTTACGGATTTGTCCTTCTGCTTCTTGCACTTGTGGATTGCACGCAGTGTTCTTTCTTTTTCAAATTTTGTGATGCCAGCAGTGATCTGGGTGTGCCAGGCTGAGCGATCAAGTGCTGTAGTCTCCCAGGAGCTAGGATCGCTGCTGCAGTTCTTGAGAGAGCTTTTTAGGTGATCCTTGAAGCGCTTTTTCTGCCCTCCACTTGAACGTTTACCTTCGCACAACTCCCCTGGAAGGTGCTTGTCTCGCATACAGACGATTTGGCCAGTCCAGCGTAGTTGGGACCTAGTCAGCATTGCATGTATGCTTTGCATACAGGACTTCTGAAGAATTTCCTTATCTGGCACACGATCCTGCCAACGCACTCCTATGAGGTTTCGTAGGCACAGAAGATGAAAAGAGTTAAGCTGTCGAGCATGTCTCGCATAGACAGTCCAGGATGGCACAGCATAAAGCAGTGTTGGTAGAACCACTGCACGGTACACGTCCAACTTAGTTGTCAGACTGAGACCACGCCTGATCCAGACATTGGCACGAAGGCTCCTGAATGCTGCACTGGCACGAGCAATACGCAGGGCAACATCCTCATCAATTGTTGCAGTTTGTGATAGCGTGCTGCTGAGATATACAAACTTAAATATAAGTACCTAGTCCACAGTTCAAGTGAAGAGCTGCAAGATCACATAAATCTGCCCAATGAAAACTGCCTCAATCACAACATGAAGATCAATTTTTTTAAAACCCAGAAGTAATCGCAAGGTAAATGATCAATTACTGAAACAAGTGCAGGAATTTAAATATCGTGGGAGCATTTTTACAGTTGACAAAAGAATGGACAGAGATATCAAGACAAGAATTCAAAAAGCCAACTGCGTAAATTATGAACTTTTATCAATTTTGAAACTTAAAATCTACCCCATTGGAAACCAAAAGGCAAATAAATGCAATTTTCATGTCATCATTGTGTGATAAATTTCAGACATGGATACTAACCAAAGAACAAGAGAGAATGCTTACTACCTGTGAAATGGGGTGTCTAAGAAAAGCAGCAAACAGAACAAGTAGAGATCATGTGAGAAATGAATAGATTACATGAAATGCTGTAACATCTGTGGTCAAATATATTGAAAAACAGAGACTGAAATGGTTTGGACACTTAATAAGAATGAACCCTTATTGGTCAGCAGCAAGAGCATACAACATGAAATGGAAACATCCAGATGCAGAGGAAGACCAAGAAGAATGTGGATTGAAGAAGTAACCAACAGTCTTTCTAAGACATAACAAAATTACTGCATATCAAGTGACTAAATGTGCCAGAGCCCAAAAACCGATTGTCATTCAATTCTGTGATGCCTACAGCAAAATCAAAGACAATAGATATTCCTTAGGTATGTAAATGGACAAGTAGAATTTTTATGTTCTTTTTCCCCCCAGTAATCTCAGTGCCAGAGCAAGTTGCTGAAAAACTTGAACCCAGCGATGACTCTTCGGGTCCATCATATATTGACTATTCAGAACGGAGGTCTCTTCCTATATCCATCCCAGACTGTAATTTTATGGATCAAATAGGTGAAAGATATGTGGTAAGTATATGTTGCTGAATTGTGAATTTTGCCATTCTACATTTAGTCCTTTTGAAATATATATACGTGATGTTTCTGTTGTGTAGAATCAGAATGATATTTTATGTGAAGGTGTCATTGTAAGATTTTGTGACTCATTTTAAGAATACATGTCATCATGAAATGCAGATTATGTTTAAGGGAGATTATGTTTATCACAGGTATTTAACATCTACATGGCTGGTAGACATTTGTGTTCCCGAAGGTACAGAGAATTTGATACATTGCACAGCAACTTGAAAAGAGAGTTCCCAGATTTCAACTTTCCACGTTTGCCTGGCAAGAAACTTTTCACTTTATCAGAGCAACAGTTGGACCAGAGAAGGCGTGGTCTGGAGCAGTATTTAGAAAAAGGCAAGCTTGTATTATAATTTATTTACTACATTTTTTAATTAATATTTAATTTGGTTGTTAATAAAATGCATACATAATGAATCATGTCTTCATTTATGCTTCTGTATTTTATTGAAATAATTCATGTTATAAAGTTTTGTCTATGCTGTAACATAACAATTGTCTGCCTTGCAGTATGTGCTGTCCGGGTTATTGGTGAAAGTGAAACAATGCAAGACTTTCTTGCCGCAGGAGATTTGGATGAGGTATGCTACTTTTGTATGCGTAAAGAATGCCAATCATGTTGTTTTTATAATAAAAATATACATTTACATTATACAATATACAATTTACAATATACAATATACATTTTTTAAAGTAAGTTGGATCTGCAGTACAACTATACCTATAACTTCACATTTCTTTCCCTGTGGAGTATTGGTCCACAACAAATCTCTTTTGTCTTCTTCTATCTTTAGTTATTGCGTCCCTTTCCTTCCATTTCTCACTAACCCTTTGTACTTCTGTATCTAATTTTTTCCTTCAAGTATATTGGGATCTTCCTGTTTTCTTTTTTCTATATGAATCCAGACCAATGCCTTTCTTTACAGTGTTTTATGTCAATATTCTTAGTATATGTCCTATACATCTCTTCACTGCTTCTTGAACAACAATACATCAATCGAAGAAAAGTGTTTTAACTCTATGTTGCCTACAGACTTACACCATTGAAATGAATGATGACAGCGGTAAGTTCTCTGTGTTTTATGGCATGAAGATGCCTACAGAAGCGACCACTCAATCATAAGCCCGTTTCACCTATATACTTGTCACAACGTTTACATATAATAATATAAATGATATTATGGGATTCGCATGTAAAGCCATCATCGATAGTGAAAGTGGTCTTAAGAAATGAAACAGGTAATATCATTTACGTTATTGAGTGACCGCTTCTGTAGGCATCTTCATGCCATAAAACACAGAGAAACTACCCTTGTTGCCATTCATTTCAATGGTGATGATCATCATGGTACCTTTGATATCCAGGTCACTGCCCTCATCCTGCACCACTGATGACAGATTTAGGTACACTCTTGAAAATCTATTTATTTTTGAGTTTGGTATTCCTCAAGCCTTTTGCACTTTATTCTGAACATTCATGTGTTTAAATTTGTGTTGGTGTGGTCCTTATTGTATTACTATCCATGTTGTATTGGGTAATAATTTGTTATATCTGTTATAATATCCTGTCCAATTCTCAACAAAACCCACTTCCAGGACTACATGTTTCCACATACATCATTGTCAACTTGAACTTTATATTGTGTACATGTCAATAGTGTATCTAGTGCCTCTGTGGTGATAACATAGTTTTTACTGTTTTCATTGTTTTCCACTGTTTATTTTATATATTCTTGAGAAAGACCTAATGGTTTGAAATGTTAAAAATGTCTTGTGTATTGTCATTTGTATGTTTTCATGTTGACACCTCATAACTCCTTAGTCTTAGTAATAGTCCATCTGTTGTGTTCAAGTAAAACATCAAAAGCCTGTGTAAGTACTATTATTGTTCCGTTTCACTGCAGTATTACCTTATATTGATTGTTGTGTTATTCCTGATGTATTTTATGTGAGTACTGGTAGGTTGGAGCAAATAGAAGAAATGACCTCAACGTTATTTGAAGAAATAGAAGAAATGACCTCAAAGTTACACCGTGATAAAGTTTGTGTTATTTATATCAGTATTTTATTTTAATGCTTTGGTCTGTACACAGGTTTCCAATTTTGGTCACCTTTTGGACATTAAAGATACATCCTCTGATTATATTTGAATATATACGGTATATGTCTCGTTTTGCATCTCTTATTTTGAATTTTATTTTTCTATCTTCTATTTCATTGCATTTTCTCTTTGTGTGATTTTGGCACACTCTACCAATGGTTTGTAATAAAGCTTTTAATTCCTCTACAGTGGCAATGTTAATAGTCATTTCAACATGAAACAGTTGCTAGCTTGCTCATGTACATACTTTTGTCAGTCATTTTTCATAGTAAAAAACATGATATATGGACAACTCCAGAGTAACTTTCATAAGGTCCTAGTATTTTAACCGTTATCAACGCCGGATTAAAAAAAACTCAATTTTCCACGTCACCAGATTATTTTTTGACTAATTTCGTTATATGTGGTGGGTATTTGGAAAATGCAATAATTTTTCTGTTGTAGAGATATTCACATATTTTTACATGTAAACAAATAATTGAATACTGCATATATTGGTGTAAATTTTGTTTATGCATGTGTGAGGATGTTGTAAAGAATGAAACAATTTTTTTAAAATTAAAAAACATTTTTTTTTACCGATTTGGCAACCCTGATAAAATGCTTTTACACACCAAAGTCTATTGTATTTATGTTGTTTCATATTCAACCTAACATAATATCGCTGGGGAAATAAATAAAACATATAGATGTTACTTACCTTATAGAATCTATTGTTCTTGTTCTCTAGACTTAGACCTGCTGTCAGTAGTCGACTTCAATACTTTCTCATTAGGTGCATTCTTGTACTTCATAACAAAACCAACATGTGATCATTATCTACTTTGAAAACAAGCTTAATTCCCTTGAATTCCTTATCTTCAGAACAACAATCCATAATGATTTTATGTCAATTATACATTTTGACGGCCGTCAGAAACCAATTCATTCAGATCTGGACAGATGTCTCTGTATATGTAGAATTTCTTGTCCAATATTCCGTTATTCTCTGAAGACAATGGTGTAATTGAAAGTAGAATACTACTTAAACTGTGATTTGCTGATTCCAGTCACAGGACATTAGCGATCATGGTATCTAACACTACCAAATACGGTCATATCAACCTTCAAATACACTCTACAACAGTTGTTTGTAACAGGGAAACCATTGTTGCATGAAATCGACAATGGTGCTAAAGGTTAAAGACACTCTAAGAATTCATTGGCACTCAAAAACATTGGAATTCATCACCTCCATCCCAGTTGATCTCAAATAGTCTTCATGGAATCTTGAAAACAACTGAATAACAATATAGTTCAGTAGCTTTATCCTTCTCTCTAAAAAAAATGGAGAGATATTTTTTGGTGACAAATTTATATGAGATTGTAATGAACTGTTATTTTTCTTTCAAACAGGCAGAAGGAAATAATGAGGTAGAGCTAAAAGTCTTGTTACCAGACAAAAGTCTGTGCATTGTATCTATATGCAGATCAGACAACACAGATTCAGTATATAAAGTAAGTCTTAGATTATTGCTTTTGCTGATTTTTTTTCTCCATGTATTATATATAATTGCCAGAGATGATCAGATAAAGTGTAGACTGTAGTAACAAATACAAAAGTAGATATTGTCAATAAGTAACTGTGTTATATAAACCTACTACTGCTAATAAAAAAAATATAGAAATAAATAGAAGAAAGGATGAAGATGACTGATATTTCAATCTAAGATTTTTGTCAGAACAAACATGTGATAATAGAAAGAAAACAGAATAACATGGAAACAATTTTCAAACAATATTTGTAGTCCATGAAACAGCCAAGCAATGGACGGATTGATTATGAAATATCACACAAAACTGCCACAATATATTAAGGAACAAATTAAGGGTGCACGATGAAGAAATTGTGTACCATGAAGAAATGTACTAGAAATACAGTAGTAGAGAAAAATGTCTCTGGAATAGCAGAATAGGATATTGACTATAACAAAGATTAGAAGGCCAGAACAATAGACTAGGACAATATGTATATCACAGATAAAGAGTGAGATAATAGAATATGTCCACCAATGCACAATAAAGACAGTGGACTGGGAAACAGTAAATACAGCAGATACAATACTGAAATGATAGACTGGGACAAGACTACAGGTACATGACTATGAGACATCAGTATCTATCTATACCATAAACGCAAGTTTGAGGAAACAAGAATATATTTATAGCCTAAAGCAATATCTATACCACAGATATAACAGAGATAATAGATCACAACACTCTCTACAAATACATACAACAACACACATGCGCACTTACAGCTGCACAGACAGCCATACACACATTTACAGCTATACATATATGCATATATAAAAACACATATATATATATATATATGCATATATAAAAACACATATATATATATATATATATATGAATACACAACACATACATTTATATAAATATATAATATTTTACTTCATGTTTTCGATACATGAATAGAAAATATTTTATGAATATACTTGGGGAGGATCAATGGAAAGTACTTCATTGAATAATACTAATGTTGAATCAGCAAAATTCCCCATGAAAAAAAGTCATTCACAGATGACAGAAGTCATTCATGGCAGTAAAATTGTTCACATTATTTTCTACAATCTCCTAGTAATCCTGTGTTTCGTAATCTGGCACAACTCTTGTCTGATATGTTCCAAATTAGTTAGAATCTACTAGATAATGGTTTTAAAAGCCCAAGCTGACTGATGTTGTTCATCCATCACAAGTAATGATGACCATTTGTTACATCCATTTGTGAGATTCACTTAAAGATATGTCTATGCCTATAAGTTTGTAGGTGACTAATAAACCCTATTCGAGCCGCAAATGTCTTTGGACAGTCTGGGCATGGAATGACCACTGTAGACAGTTTTTGGTCTATCCGTGACTTTCTAGCTACTCTCCACTGTTGAGCTGCTGTATTTCTTCTCTGTTCACAAGATGATGCGCCCTTTTTTGACTTTAGAGCGCCATGTAGATCTAATTTGTGCAAGTTCTTCCCATGTATCTTGGTTTATTTCAAAGGATTTCAGTGTCTTTAACGAGTCCTTGTAGTGTTTCTTTGACCACCTTGAGATCTTGTACCCTTCTCCGCTTATCATAGGGTAGATTCTTTGGCACGCGATGATCTGACATATTTACCAGATGAGATGAGCCAAACGAATCTGTATCTGCATCAGAATAGTGTCAATGCTAGGGATACCAGATCTGTCAAGGACAGTTGTATCCGGAATCTTGTCTTGCCATCAGATGTTCATAACTTTTCTTAGACAAGCTGTGTAAAAGTTATTAAGTTTCCTCACATGACATCTATACACAATCCATCTTTCACTAGCGTATAACAGCACTGGAGTACTCCATCCCTCTCAATGAAGCAGCATGCTGCCTGCTGAGAGTACCACTTATAGCACATAACTCTGTATCTGCAGGTGATAATCTCCAGGAATCTCCCCCAAAAATTCCACTTCATAAACAAGACGATGCGAGCAGGATTCAAATTCGCAAGCTGACTGATACTCAGAGATTCACTGTCTTCTTTATTATTTGCCCATATAACCATATTGTAATAGTTTAACATAGTGGCATGAATAGGTGTCAACACCAGAATCAATCACCAACACCTGAATATAAAGTTGTGAAGTTACATTATTGCCTGAACAACAAAACATTGTGCTATTTAATTCCCACTCCCTTAAATGCTAGATTAAATGCTTTTGCCTCAACAAGCCATTAAAATAGTTATTTAGTCATTTCACTGAGTCTTGTAGATAAAGCTGTATTTATTCCATCAATAATTTGTGTTTGTAAAATGAGGCTTATCAATTTACTATTGGCCTTAGTGTAAAATAATCTGATTAATGCAGTTACTTACAGACAATTTACTAGAAAATACCAAACTACCCCACACAAATAAGGAACATCTATAACAAAAAATCTTTAGTCAGTGTAACTGTGAGTGGTCATATTTGTTTATATACTGAAGCACATTAAAAACGCACCACCTGTATAATCCAGGTACAGAGTGTGAAATGTAAATATAAGTGTTTACAAGTTGACATATTTGTAATCTTTATTTATTTTCCTATGAATCCATGCCTTCATTAATTCTTGCATTTGATTGTTGTGCAATACAATGCATGCTGTTGCAGGCAAGGGAGAAAACCAAAATGGCAACCAATAATAAAAAAAATCTTTCACACTAACCTCAGTATCTGGTATGTCCACTGTGTGCTTGCAAACAATCTTGGCAGTTGCTCCTCATGGAAAGCACAAGTCTCTGAAGGAAATTCAGAGGAATCGTCCCATTCACGTGTAAGAGCAGCTTCGAGCTCTTGCAAATTTGCTGGAGAACCTTGCCTGTAGACTGTGTTGAAGCTCGTCCCATAGATATTCTAAAAGGGGCATGTCTGGTGATAGGGCAGGCCAATCAATTGTCCCAATGTTCTGCTGCTGTAGATATTGCTGTGTAATGTATGTGGTGTGCGTATGTGCGTTATCCTGCTGGAGAATCTGTAAGCCTAGATAATTTGTGAACGTGGAACCAACCAATGCACCCAAAACCTCATCTCTATATCTCACAGCATTAATATTTCCATGAAAGATGTACAGAGGCAAGCGATGGTAAAAACTGAATCCTCCCCAAATGTGAATACTACCAACCTCAAATCAATTGTGCTCATGAACACAGCAATCTGCAAAGTGCTATCCACACCATTGCCAAATCCACATATGTCCATCAGCAAAGGAGAGGTCCAATTTGCTCTCATCTGTTAATAGGAAAGCATTCTCATGCAGTCTAGTCCATCGGACATGTTGCTCTGCCTATTTTAGGCACTGCTGATGATGAGTCAAGTTTCGCCCAACATAAGGTTGTCTTGCAGTAAGGCCTGTATCTCTAAGTCCGTCGCATGACTGTCATTCAAGAGACTTGCCCACATCTGCCCACTATTGCTCTTTCTGTTTGACTTGCCGGGAGGGAACGATTCCTTGAGTGACTCAGCACAATATGACAATTTTGTACAGGGCTAGTAACTCATGGTTGGCCACTCTGAAGTCTGTCCCAGGCACTGCCAGTGGTTCCGTAACGTTCATTGAGGCGTACAATACTGCTGTGGTGACAATTTATTTTCTAGCAATGGCCTGCAAGCTCATTCTGGTCTCTAATATACCAATGGCTTGTAGGCGGTCGTTTTCAGATAGTCGTGGCATTTTACGCACATGTACTGGGTGTTTTGTCTCAATGACCTTTTTATAGCGAGTATACTGTAACAACACCTATGCATTTTCAGGGTCAGAGCTGCTGGAAATCATGTTGAGCATGTAATATTGTTTTCGTGTAGTCTTTACACAAACCTGCAAATTGACATATGTACGTTTCATTTCGATGGCCATTCGCTCTCTACCTCATGACAAACACAGGGAAAATTCATTCTCACAATTTTTTGATTTCCATCTTCTTGGCAACAGTATATATATATAAATATATATATATATATATATAATAGTGGTGCGTTTTTAATGTGATTTAGTATATTTACCTAGATAAATATTATTTTATGTGATTCATATTTTTCAGAAGAGTGACCTAGCTATCCCTCTGTTAGAGGTTTATCCCTCTGTTAGAGGTTTATCCCTCTGTTAGAGGTTTATCCCTCTGTTAGAGGTTTATTCCTCTGTTAGAGGTTTATCCCTCTGTTAAAGTTTTTCTTGTTCATTTGATGTCATATTTAGGAGAATCTCATTATCTTACATCTATAACATTTTGAGCGTTTTTTCTCTCTCTCCTGGAATATGTGCTTCCAAGATCAGCATACCTGATTGTGTCATGTTACATACCCAAATATGCTAACTTGCATTATCAGTTTTTTTGGAAGCCCATCTTCTTCAATGTTCAGATCTTCACTTAGCCAATCATCTTTCTCAATGTTCAGATCTTCACTTAGCCAATCATCTTTCTCAATGTTTAGATCTTCACTTAGCCAATCAATCAAAATTAACATATAACTTTTTACATCCTATTTCAGTTATATCATTTGACTTTAATTTCTGAATTTTCAGGCAGTTGTATCCAAGCTTCATTTAGAGGATGTTGCAGAATATTTGTATTTGTTTGAAACAGTAGAATATAATTTTGGTAAGTTTTTATTTTATTCTTCTGGATAACAAAATGAGACACTACTATTACACCAAATGCAGGATAGGTACAATATGATGTTGATTTAGATTTCAGTGTGTTATTTCAAATAAGAGCATGTTTCTTTACCTCCAATATTTAAGTAACAATACATATTATTGTGTTAGATTTCTTTACTAATCATCTTCTTCTGTGTTCGTTCTAAAACTCCTGCAGATTAGCAGGGTATAGTCCATAGAAGGTAATGCGTTGTGTCATGGATTACAGCTCAGCTGTGATTTCTGCACCTTTTGGCCCAACATATACGGCTTCGCATAACATCTGGGTCGTTTTGACCATTATGGTATGGGACAGCCAGCTCCACCTTGCCTTTTACAACATGCATGGAAAGCAAAGTGTTGCTGCTATTCTTACTCCCCTTTCAGACCCAGCAACATACAGGTGACAGCCACTCTTAATTTTTACAGTGTTCCATTTTTTTAAACTGTTTTTCACCAAATTAATGCTTACATTGTTATCTGTAAAAACATCAAGAATATTATGATGATTGACTTTTATAATATACAAATTCATTGCACAGGTAGTCAATATACATTCTTGATTCTTGATTAGAATACTGGCCTCACAGCACGTGGGGCATTCCCATAAGTGCTCTGCCCTCTGTTCCAGCAGCCATTCGACTCAATGGCGTTTCGAGTCCACTGCCGCCGAAACAGACGTCGACAACAGGGCACAACTCTGGCCCCTGCGACAGTTTTCTTTGTTGTTCCGTCCACCCAACCTGTGCCCGTAACTAGTTCAAGCACAACGTCGGCATGTCGGAACAACATGGTAACTGTTATCGAAGGTTACGACTACGGGATTGTATAGATGACGTGCCATGAAGCTTCTGTAAAGAAGATAACCTCAATATAAAGGCATGTCATCTACTATGGTTTTCTGTTGCATGGTTGGTTTGTCTAGTGAGCCATTGGTGAGACCCACAGACACAACTGCATGCGCAAAATGTACAACAGGTAATCAATGTGTAGTTAGAACGGGTGTAGGGCTTTCAGACAAATTCTAAATACCTCTGACATGTGACAAGGATGTGTTCTATCTCCCAAGCTGTTCATTACATATGTAAATTGTAAATGTAGAATTTCCAGCACCATTGACGAAGATAACAAACTACTTTCTGAGTGAACTTATTTTTTCAGATGCGTGTCATGTGACGTATTCCTTCCAGAACGTTGTCTTCCCAATGAACTCTCTGAACCTCTCTCTGTCTTGGGCGATGTGGCTTGCATTTTCTAGCGATGTATTCATGTTTTCTTTAATGTCATCAGTCCATCGTCTTCTTGGTCTGCCCCTTCTCCTCTTCCCAGGTACTCTTCCCTCCATTATTTGTCTTTCTAAACAGTTATGTCTCTTTATATGACCAAACAGGCGTAGTTTTCTTTTTGTTATTGTGTTTAGTAACCAACACTCTGGAATATTCAGTGTGTTTATAATATCAGAGTTTCTGATCTTATCCTTCCATGATATTCTAAGTATCTTTCTGTAGCATTTCAGCTCGAAGGCGTTTCGATGATCAAGCAATAATATCGACATCAGAACTAAAACAACATATAAATAGATTTCAAGCAACACATAGGTAACATGAAGATAAAAACACAGAAAAAAAACAGAGGTAATGTTAATCACAAAAATAGAAAGAAACACTACTATTTTCATCAATGTCCAACAACTTAAACAGGTGAAAGAATTCACTTATCTTGGAAGCATTATATCATCAAATTGGAAAAACACCAAAGAAATCCAACATAGATGCAACATAGATCTTAGGGCAGATGTCTCCTATTTTCTAAAAGAAACATGTGAACATAACACCAAAGCTGAACTATATAAAATGATCATCATACCATCTCTATGCTACCAATGTCAAAAGAAAACATGTTACAACAGAAATGATATGTTATGTAGAATTCTCAGAATAAAATCACATCAAACCCATACATACTCTTCAGGGTCGTAGGGGTGTCACTCTGAATAAAACAAAAACATTTTGCCATGCCTCTCTATTATCAGTTCTTTGTTTAAGTGAGGAGAATCTCAATCGAGTAACAGTAAGAAACAGAATCAGAAATGAAATCATCAGAAGACTAACAAAAACACAATGCCAATCCTAGATAACATCAGAAGACAGCAGATTAAGTGGTTTTCACGTGAAAACTACCATGAGATAGTTCCCCTCAAAAAGTATTGCTATACAGATGCAATGGATACAAAGCCAGGGGCAAATCATGAAAAAGATGAATTACAGAAATGAGTCCACGAAAACAAACATATATGAAGTACAAAAAAGGCCATCTTCTACCACTGATGCTGCAAGACATAAAGGGATATAACATGAAAAAAAGAAAGAATATTACTGCAATGAAAAAGCTGACAGACTAGCTTCATAAATACAAATTAACTGTTACATTGGATATAGACTGGGTAGGCACAGTAACTATCAATGAAGTAGCTTTGTGGAGTATAATATGACATGAGCGGCAAAGCTATTGAGCTAGTGTGGTGACACTAGTCAGGTGGTTTCTGATTTAAAAATGGTTTAAAAGTCGTAGAGGATTAACTTAATTGTACTCGGTTTCCCATATGTACTCCGTCACTCTCAACATAGTGGCACACCACCTGCCAAAGAACCACTCATAGCACGTAACTCCATAGCTTCAAGTGAATCCACAGGGATCTCTGAAAAAATCCACCTTGTAAACAAGACAACACAAACCAGATTCAGCCTCATGGCCTCTTGAACAAAGGAGAACAGCGTAATCACTACGCTAGAGAGATCCCTTTCTGATCAACCACTGACTAGTCAGCTGAGCATTTATGGGAAACCATGTGCTATGATGCTGGTTCATAACTCATATTACCTTTACCTCACATCTAATTTCATTAGTTTTCATCTTTCAGGTTAGTTACTATGTAATATATCTTCTTCTTAATAGAACGCAAGCTGTTGCCACAGGAGCTCCCTCACAACATCTACATTCAGAACTACAGCACTGCCACAGCTACCTGCATCCTGCTTAAAAAGTGGCTGTTTACCATCTCAAGGGAAATGATGCTCACTTCAAATCCTGCTGCCTTGAAATTTCTCTTTTGGCAGGTTGTGATAAAATTATTCTCAGATTGTAGAATCAATTCATTATTGTCATCAAAAGTTTAATAAATAAGAACAATTTAAATACCCCACCATTCATTATTAATTTGTTAACTTATTTCACTGCATTAAATTGATCTAAAAGGGAAAAAAACATGCATATTCTTTCTTTTTTTTTGGTGAAAATGGCGACGTTTAATAGAAAAGTTAAGTGTTCAGAGTATAATTTTGACATTTGTATCTTCAACATGTGTGATTGTTGATAGTTTCACTCTAATTATTTATGCAAACTTTACAACACAGGCTGTTGATGATGTGAACAAGGGAATCATAAAAACTGGAGATAAACTGTATGAACTAAAAGCTCTCAGAGAAATTGAAAATTCTTTAGAGGTATGTGAAAATTGTGAACTGAATGTGTAACACTTTGCTGAATAAATTTGACTATTGTCTATCCCCAGGTGGATGATGGTCAGAATATCCACATTTGCCGTTAAGCATCAGTGCGTTGACTGGGAGCTTTAGGTGTCTATCCATGGCCAGATGTGTCTCCTTGGATGCATTGAATCTGTATTTGTTCAGGGTTGTCTTGATGTCATCTATCCATCTTTTTCAGATCTTCCTTTGGCTTTGTATCCGAATCTTCTTATGTTATATGTTCTTTTAGGTAGTTGGTTATGATTCATAAGGTGTCCAAACCATTTTATTTGTTGTTTCTCAATGTATTCTGTGCATGATCTTAGACCAATTCTTCTCCTGATTTCATAATTTCTCATTTTGTCTAGTTTGGTCACTCTTGCTGCTTTTCTCAGGCATTTCATCTCACATGCAAGTTTTCTCTGCTGGGTTGCATTGGAAGAAAGTATTTGTTGCAATTAGTCCTTATTCTGCTACTGAAATCACCCATGATGTATAACTCGTCTTTATTGTTAATTCTGTTTAGGATCACATAGTGTATCAAAAAAATTGTTCTTTCCTATATATTATTATTATTTTTATTGCATGGTGCATAAACTTGTACTAATGTGACTGTCCTTTCATTCTCTATTAATTGTATGCGTATTATTCTTTCTGAAGTATATTCTATGTGGTTGGTTGCTGATCCATGGGCTCATGCCCTTTGACCTAATGCCATTAAATGGCATTATATTGCTGGAAAGTCTGTGGATTTTCGGCCCACCCCGGGACAGAGCCAGAGAATAGCTATCACACCTCCAGGAAGGTAGGTTTCAACCTATGCACTGCTCCTAGCCACTGTAGTCAAGATAGGGTTCACTGTGCTCATTCCCCGCCACAAATTGACTACTGGTTATGCTGAACTTCTCTACTGCTCCAGACATGCAACCAAATGTTCAAGTCAAAAGGATTGTCATGTCCTGAGTCACTGTGCCTCTATGATGGGTTTCAGCCATAGGAAAAAACAGTGCTGTCAGTTTCCTCCTCCTCAGTGCTGCACAGTACATCTCTGGCTCCCTCCCAACCACAGAGGGTGCATACATATATATTCAGGTAAACATGAAACACATTTCAACAACAAAATAAAAGCATAATTGTATAGATGACGTGCCATAAAGCTTCTCTAGAAGATAACCTCAATATAACAGCATGTCATCCACTAAGGTTTTCTGTTGCATGGGTGGTATATCTAGTGGGCCATTGGTGAGACCCACAGATGCAACCACATGCGTGTATATTCTATGTCTGTGATGTACTTGGCTTTTCTTGGATGTAACAATAAACCTATGCCATGACTAGCTCGAGAGTTCTTATCTACAGCCCTCTATATCAAAGCATAGTTAATTGTTTTTTAATGTTGTTTCCTTTTTCCTTGTGTCCGCAATGCCTAGAATCTCTGTGTGTTTACTTTCCATCAGTTCTATTAGTTCTGCTGATTTTTGGTCTAGTCCACAAACTTTTAGTGTGGCTGTTCAGGTTTACATTGTCACTCCCAGTACTTTAATTATTTAGCAAAGTATACACACTGCAAATTGGTCAGCCTGTCGAAGTTGTGGAGATGTTGTTCACTGACTGGATGGACTGGACTGGATGTCATGTCAGGATATATCTTCTTCTTATTGAAAATTAATTACTAATATCACATCCAGATAGAATCACACAGTTGTAATTTTAATTTTCTGATTGGAAAACACTTTTGTCACTTTAACCGTTTCCCCCTTAGAGCGCCTCTGCGCTAATTCTACTGGCTGCCTCCTAGAGCGCCTCCAAGATGCTTTTTTTTTTGCTTGTTTCGTTGCGATCGATATGACATTTTTATTGTGTGCCGGGTCTATTAGAAACCATGACCATTGCGTAGATCCGTGGTTTAGCTTCTGTTTTATGTTTTAATCGGAGCAATCGGAATAAAAAATTTTATTGCGATTATTTTAAAAATTAGTGGAGTTTTAACCGATTTTCGAGTCACTGCCGCTCAATTTTTGTTACTTGTTTCGTTGCGATCGATATTACATTTTTAGTTTGCGCTGGGTCTATTAAAAACCATAACCATTGCGTAGATCCGTGGTTTCGCTTCTTGTTTTATGTTTAATCTAAGAGATCAGGGGGAAAATGAATTTACACCGTAGTTACGATGGAAATATGCACGATGTAGGTAATTTGCGTCTCAAATATAACGTGGAAAGTGAAGTTCTTGTTAGATAGTCCTAATGTTTCCGACAAAGAGATGGACATGCGTGACACTAATTGTGACATTGCAATTTTCGCCGTAGTGATGTAGTTTTTCGAGTAGAAGTTGAAAGTTGTGTACAAAACATTGCGTCTGTACATAATCTTGATGAGATTGCCACACGTTATGAATACTTTAGCATCATTGTCAACGATGAGTTTATCAATTTGCAGCCGATCAGACAAATTTGTATGTAATATAACGCAAAGAACAAACAAGGAAAGAAGAGATGCGCTGAACATCTGCAACCGCCATTGAAATAAAACGTCATTTTTTAAATTTATATTATGATGGACCTGTGTATTCTGTTTGAGTATGGCATGTACTGGAGTACATATGACAGGCTCAACGTTTTGGGCATCTCACTCTGTTTGGAAAAAAGGGGATTTGAGAATATATCTCAATATTTTTGTCTCAATATGACTCCTCTACTCAACCCCCTAAAGGTAAAAAAAAATAATTTTTCCCACATTATGTCTAGTTTGACAGTTTATTATTTAAAACATATATGTATTAAATTATCTTTGATATAGGTTTATGCAAGACTATTCATTTTTCTGCTGATCTGCCAAGTCTGAGTGTGATATGATGAATAGTTTGAAAGAAAATGCAATTTTGTCATGATCATATCCATATTTTGGAGGAGTTGTGCCCCTTGCCTTAGGGATCAGGGATTGACAATTGGGAAATCTCATACGGGTGAAAGGGTTAATAAAACAATGCATATGAAATGTGAGAGTTGTAACAGTTCAGCGGCAAACCCGCCGACCATGTCCAGATTTTCTAGTTTTTGCAAAATTTGACTATTATCATCAAATTTATGGTATATTTCCTTGGTGACAAAATTCTACGATAGTAAAATGTGTTATGATATATCATAAATATGGCAATAATACTCATGTGTCTTCCCACGAAAGTACTATTTTCATACAGTTTTACTAGCAGTATTACCTTTTATTGATTGTCAAGAAATATGGCAACTGTAGCAATAGTATTACTAAAAATAGCTAATCGTAGAAAAGTGCACCACTTCAAAATTGCTGCACCCACAAAATACAGTCATTCAACTTTGGATACCTGTCAATTATTTATTAAATTTAAATTTTAGATAGAGAAGTTTGCATGATACATTAAAGTAATGTAAAACCACACGCAACATTATAATAATAATTATGATTTAGCTTGAAATAAATTTGGGGTTTTTAAATTCATTCAGAAAACACAAATATTTATTATAACACATATTCAATTTCGAAACTCTGAGACGCAAGTTTTGATTTTATACAAATTTCTCAAGACGTTGCTGACAGTATTTAGAACATTTGTGAACGCACTTGATAATGTGAGATAGTACACTGTGGATGCTGGTCAGCAGTGTAAATATCCTTTTGGAAAGATGCTTCATGACTAGTTAAACTCATTGACCTGCATAATTAGTCATTTGTACAAATCAATAGAGATAGATGAAGAATTGTTTTGCTTTTAATTTGATATTTGTCAGCGTAAAGTTGAGGTATTGAGTAGATAAGAGCAAGGGATAATCTTGAGGTTGTGAACAAACCATAACAGGCTTGAAGATCTTGAACAAGTTAAAAATAAAATGTGATAAACTGTGGCACTGAGAAAATTACAATTGAACTTCTGTTACAAAATTCACAGCATTTGGATGCCTGAAAACTCTTATGTGACTATTCATTCTTCTGTGTTCATTTTCAAACACTTGCAGAACAGCAGGATGTTGTCCTGAGAAAGAAATGCACTGTGTCATGGTTTACAGCTTACCTGCAATATTGACACCTTTCAGCTTGACACATCCAACTTCAGCATGGTTTCTGGGCCACTTTAACCATATATGGGATGGGACAGCCAACTTCACACCAAAACCTCTTTAGTTGTATCTTATGACATGCTTAGAAGGTAACAATGTCACTATCTTTTTGTTCCCATTTTGGGCTTGGCATGACGCTGGCAAATGTGACTATTACTAGTACCATTTTTAAAGCAACATGGTTCGTAGAGATCAATCAAAAAACCCGTAACCCTTCAGGGTCGTAGGGGTACCACATTGGATGCTTCAGCACACAGAGTCCTCCATCAAATTCTATCCTCAGCGATGCGGATGAGTGTGGAAATATCTTGCTCTGTCCATTCCTTGAATCTGAATAGAAATTGATATAAAGAAGATACAGTAGATACTCTGCAACAGCCTTGAATATCAAGTCCAATAATTGTGTAGTTTCATTTTTTTTAAAAATATGCTTCTAAAAATATGGATTGCTCACTAACAAAATATATTTTTCAGTATTTGAAAATGGTGCGCCATCTTGAGGGGTATTCAGAAGTTATTTTTCCTCACTGTGCTTGTGATTCGAGAAGGGATGGACATGTTGTGGCTATCATTGGCCTCAAGGCATTCAAACTTCAGGCATGCTCAGAGGATGGAACACCAGAGGTAAGAATAATATGATGGTAGCTGCATGATTTTCCATGATAACTTAGTTATACTTGGGAGGCAGAAAACATGAGGTTTTACAGATCACAATAAATAGACTGAATCAATGTTTTGTCCAAATTGTCTTTATCAAGCAAACATCACAAGTAGCAGACAAAAAAATTCACTATTGACGAATACAGACACAACAATGTTATAATTCTAATGGAAAAGTAGAAAAATTGGAGCATGTCAGAAGTAATCAAATGATGGTAACTGAGTACTGATAATTAGAAAAAAATGTGAAGGAATTTAGTATGCAAGTGATGTTTCATTTGTCAACATCATGATGAATACTTTCAAATACCTCGAATCTAGCATATGCCGTGATGGAAAATGCAAAGCAGAATTAGAAATAAGGCTGCAGATGACTTTAGCGTCTATGTCAAGGCTAACGGTGATTTGGAAAAGCAACATCAGTGCTAGACTGAAAATAAAACGTCACTGGTGCTTACTGTTGTGCTGTATGGTTGTGAGAGTTGGACACTCACTGCGGACATGTCTCTCCAGGTTTTCAAGTACAAATGCTACAACCAAATTCTACAAATTTCCTATAGAGAGCATAAGACCAATTTGTACATAAGAAATAAAATAGAGATGTATGCAGGTGTGCAAAAACAATTTTTTTAACCTTTATGCGGTCGCAATATTGCGCCTATGAGCACAGCTCCATTGTGCCTGCGGGCGCAATCCCGCTACATAGGACATTGCCCGATTCCTGAACTTCACGAAGTAATGATCCAGTGACGTATAAAAACCGCCAAACAAAGCTAGGAATACGTCACAGTTTAAAGGTCAAATTCCTTTACTCATTACGATTACAAGAAGAGAGAAAGCTAGCTAGTTTTGTCAACGAATTTCTAGAGCGACGTTGGCCATTTTTTAGCCATATTTTACTATTAAATTGAGTACCGCGTGGCATGGCTAAATGATCATGAATACATGTTTTAATTGTTGTTTTTGTGTTTAATATGTTGTTATTTGATAAGAATGTTTGTGTAGTCATTAAAAAACACAACAATAATATGTATCAGGGGTGCCACGTGTGTGTATAGACAATAATTACGCTGCGTGTCAGGCTAGACCTAGTGTTTACCGGACGGACGTTATATGCGATTTCT
Organism: Meghimatium bilineatum; assembly: GCA_034231615.1. Taxonomy (NCBI): domain Eukaryota; kingdom Metazoa; phylum Mollusca; class Gastropoda; order Stylommatophora; family Philomycidae; genus Meghimatium; species Meghimatium bilineatum. The sequence continues at coordinate 20,071,138 of CM067299.1, forward strand.
TCACGTTTATTAGTTTTTTTAGTTCATATTATATTAGTTTTGATATAAAACAATATATATAAACTAAGTATAAGTATTTATGAGGATTTTATCAATGTTTCCACGCATTGCTCAAGTATTAGGGTCGTCAAGAAGTTATGTGTGTGATTTGAAAATGGCGTTTTGCTATTTTTCCCCCAATTTTTCAACTTCACAACTTGCTCACAACTGTCATATCATACATACAATAACAAAAAAACACGACTATATTCACTATTCACTCCTTTATTTAGATATGCAAAAATTATTTTGATATCTTTTAAAACAAAAAAGTTATCACGTTTTCAAAACACCCAGCATCAATAAAGCAAATTTTCCAAAAAAGAATTGAGGTCCAAGGGGATGTTTTTTAATTTAGGGCCCTAAAGGTTAAACAGTGAAACAACGAAAACTAGCATGGTTTGGACATGTATGCAGATATGACTCCTTGTCAAAAACAATACTGCAGGGAACCGTTAAAGGGGAGAGAAGTAGAGGTGGGTAAATAAAGATATGGACAGACAACTTCAAGGAATGGACACCACCAGATTTTTCCTCACTCATCCACATTGTTGAAGATAGAAATCACGAGAAGACTCTGTGTGCTGAAGCATCTAATGTGGTATCATTACGACCCTAATGGGTTATATATTTATAGTTAGATGTCTCATTGTAATGTGTTGAGTTTAAATGCAAAGCATAATAATCTGAAGTATTTTGGACATTAGGCAATATCCATTGTATGTATGTTGTCTTCTTTCCACTTGGATCAGGATAAATTTATCCCCTGGCTTCCTTCTTGAATTTACTTGTATGAGCAATTATTTAAAGCAAAATTGTACTGTCTATATATGTTATCCATGTTCACAAGAAGACCTATTGGCCCTTGTAGAACTAATACAGATGATATATGTTATATGTTTCTTGTTACTGAGGATACTTCAATACCTGTACGGGATGTGTTGTTGTAATAGTCCTTGTCTTGATTGGTCCATTCTCAGTGACTTTAGTGCATAGTTTGAATGTCTAGACAAAATCACATCTTTTTTTTTGGAGATGCAGTTAGTCAAGTACACAGAAAGCATGTAAAATACTAACAAATTTAGCTGGAACAGGTTACCCACATAATAAAGTGTGATATTGTTTGCTATTGTATTCAGGCGCAGATTATTGAGTTCAACTGGAAAGATGTCAAGTCATATCTAGTAGATGATGAGGGAATGTCTTTCAATTTTGAGTATAACCGACAGGGGAAAAAGCCTAGACTAGTCAAAATCTTCACGCCACATGTAAGTGTTTCCTATCATTCCATTTACCAAACTCAGCTATTTTGAAAGTACTGTATTATGTATTTTAAAAAGTAAAGTTAGCCAATAACATTTAACTGTCATACGGGTGTGAGATGTTAGTGATCTCACATTTTGGTGGCTCGGCTATATGAGGGCACTAGCCATTTACTCTCCTTCACAGTCTTTACTTCCCGGACTGATCCAGTACCTATTTATTATCTATGTCTATCTATTCGCTAAACCCTTTGTTGCCTTTCAGCGTCAGGGGTAGAAGAGTTTTCTGGAGACGACCCTCGTGTATGCTATTGTGGAATTTGTCACTTTTTAAAATTCGGTGGTCCATCGTTTTCGTGGTCTGCCGTCACTGTATCTGTTTAGCATAGCTTGCTGTGGTATACTGTCTGATGGCAATTTGCTGATGTGTGCAAACCATTTGATCTGTTGTCTCTTAATATATTCCAAGATTGGGGTGGTGCCGGTTCTTTGTCTAATGTCCTTATTCCTCACTCTGTCTCTTAGCAATATTCCTAAGATTCTGCGTAAGCATGCCATTTCAGCTGTCACAAGTTTACGTTTGTCTTGTGCTGTCGTTGTCCATGTTTGGCATTGGTAGCACAGCTTTGACATAATAATTGTTTGGAATAGTGTTTTGGTATTTAAATCTACATTTGTGTTTCTGAAGATAAACAAAATTTATGAAAATTTACTAAATTTAGCGACATATTCCCTAGGGTTTGGTATGCTTTACTACATGTAACGACATTTAAAGTTAACAGTTAAACATTTATGAAATTGTAGTATTATTTACATTCCTATTAATTTAAAATAAATGTAAACATACATTGTACTTTCCATAGTTATCATAATTTTTGTCCTAATATGAACATTGTAAGTACCAGTGGTGGCATTCTGGAATCTTCAACCAAAAAAATTTCTGAGTTCATGTTACAATGTGGAGAAATTCAAAAATGTCCAGCCTTTAATATTATCAGTCCAGACCTTATGTTGGCCACATCTATTTTGCTCTGAATGATTATTTTAGAGAGAAAATCATTTCTCATCATATGGCTAAATCATGCAAGTTTAACTATTGTCAAGATGGTCTTTTTGTTAAGCAAGGGTATTTATTATATATCTCATATCTCTTTACAATGATAGATATATCACTTCAGCTGTGTTTGTTTTCATATTTTAAAATTATCTAAACCCTTCTTTTCAGTCTGCGCCTGTCCTTGTTTCTAATTCTTATTTCTCTATTCATAATCTGATGAATTGTAAAGATCGGTAATTGTAGTTGGTTGAATGAAGCTTAACTCATCTTTCTGCCACCAATATTCTTATTCCACTTTCTATATATGGCCTTTACATTTTGTCCAGAATTCTTTGTCATTGACAGAGAGCACAGTATATGTGATTTTCTGAACATCATTAGGTTTGAAGGTTTTATTTTCCTTTGCCACTGCTTCCTTAATGTTAGCCCAAACAATTTCTATTGGATTTGAATGGTACAGTAGTACATTGTGGTAGGAAGCGTCCATAACTAGACAACGCTTTATACTTAAATTTATACTTCGCCTAGCAACCAATGAAGAGTTGGAGAAAAAAAAGTCAACAAATAAGACACATTTCTCCTCATCGACAGAAAATATGGTAATTTCTACTGTAAATCCGTCTACTACTATGAATATCAACAAACAAGTATTGCTATCTTAAAGATGACATTCATAGCGAATGCTGCGATAAATCCATTTAGTCTAGATAATAATTAGTCATCAATCTTTACCGTGGTTATTAAATAACCCACTCATGCAAAATATGAAGTCCATGCGCTTAGTAATAACGGAGATAATAGACAATATCATCCGGTGTTATGCACTAATTCAGTGTTATGCACTAATTCAGTGTTATGCACTAATTCAGTGTTATGCACTAATTCAGTGTTATGCACTATCATTCAGCTTTGTTTTCAAATGTTTTATTAATTTTCTACTTGTTCATCACATTTATTGTTTTTCATGCCATGCTCATCTTTGCTTGCGAAGGAGGAAAGGAACATCATCATCATCCAGTGTTATGCACTATCATCCAGTATTATGCACTAATGACAAAAATGGAATCCATGAAAGAATCTTTATAAATAAAGCACTCATATATATGCACACTTTGATGAATTATTTTTTGAGGTTTCCATGTTAATGACTCATTGTTTAACTCATTTCAGTTTAATTACATGAATGACTGCTTTGATAGAATATACGATGAGCAGCAGTGGGAAACATAATCTTTGATTGCCCGCTGCTATTGTGACAGCCAACATCGGGCAAGTAATGACCATCATGAGCAGTATGATGTGGAAACCTCACTTCTAACAAAACCTAGATATATGCACTGTATTTTTCTTTTAATTCTTTATTAAATTTGTCCTTTCCTTCTATTATTTCATTATAGTTTATGCATTTGTTTCATTTTTACAATTAATATTTATAGTTTTCATACAACAGGCCATTTCCATGTTTATTGTTTCCTTCATTTCTCCCTAAAACTTCATGTTTTTCATTATATCATAAAATATACAATCCATAGATGAAAGATCCGTAACATATCTGGTTTTTATAGTGCTGCCAACAGCAGATCACTCAAAGCTTTATTTCTTGTACAGTAATATCTTGTCAAATTTGTTGCTACTATTTAACAATGCACATCAAGTAAATATTTAAAAAACCAAAAAAAACAGGGTGTTGTCCCATGAAGTGCTCTTGTCACAGAGAAAACCTATATTGTTATTTGTATACTGTTGCTTTCACATGACCAAGAAGTTCTTGTAAATTTTAAATTATTGCTGAATGCTGACATGTGAAGGAGTCAAAAGTACATATTGTGTTTTCCCTACATTGTGTGTATTTTGTCATATGAAAACACTGGACTGAGGATATTCTCAGTCTCAGGAAGTTAATAGTTAATAAGTTGCCTTGTCAGCATAATTAATCTATATTCATACACCAAAGAACAATATACAATGTATTTTATTGGGGTGGGGGGATGGGACTGATTGTGGTTTCTGTTGAAATTAATGTTTTTCATAATAGCTGCTAGCCCTATGTACGGTATCATTATCCATTGATGCTCCACTGATATACTACTGTGGTAGTATCCATTGATGCTCCACTGATATACTACTGTGGTAGTATCCATTGATGCTCCACTGATATACTACTGTGGTAGTATGGAGTGGTGCTCCACTGATATATTATTGTGGTAATATCCATTGATGCTCCACTGATATACTAATATGGTAGTATGGAGTGATGCTCCACTGATATACTAATGTGGTAGTATGGAGTGATGCTCCACTGTTATACTAATGTGGTAGTATGGAGTGATGCTCCACTGATATATTATTGTGGTAGTATGGAGTGATGCTCCACTGATATATTACTGTGGTAGTATGCATTGGTGCTGTTTAGCTTCTTCTCCCCGTTAAGGGACATGGGAATAAACTTGAAATACAACTGTGATAGATACAGAACAAAAATATCCAAGAAGTATTATGCTTGGTTTAAATAAGCAATTCTCACGTCTGTACAAATAATATAAGGAAGATGGTCAGATTGGTCTTCTTTAATAATGAATTGTGATAGAGCCTGTATACATTGTTGTGGAATAACAAAAAGGATGAGTTTCAATACGTTGTCTTGCCAGTATTTTGTTAAGTTGTGTGTATTTATGCTCTATAGATTCACGTATATATGAACAGTGTTAATATTTCTTGCATATATTAGAAGGAAATGCACACTTTCAGTATCCTTCTATTTGTTATCCTCTGCATATTTGCATTTAAATTTATACAGTATCGTGGATCAGTGTTATTATTTTATTGTATTAACTGATGATGTCGGTTGTCATACTTAATGTATTTTAAATTCTTGTGTAACAGGGAATATCAGAGCATGTTGCAGATGACATGTACAAATTAACAAATTCTTGTGCATCAGGGAATATCAGAACATGTTGTAAATGACATATTAAAATTAAGAAATTCTTGCATATAATGAAATATCAGAACTTGTTACATATGACATGTTAAAATTTAAAAATTCTTGTGTATTATAGAATATCAACATGTTTTAGATGAAGTTAAAATTGAAGAAATTCTTGCGTATTATGAAATATCAGAACATGTTGCAGATGACATGTTAAAATTAAGAAATTCTTGCGTATAATGAAATATCAGAACTTGTTGCAGATGACATTAAAATTGAAGAAATTCTTACGTATTATGGAATATCAGAACATGATACTGATTTAAGTTCTGAAATTCTTGTTTATCAGGGAATCGATAAAACATGATGCAGATGACATGTTTAAATTCACGGGTTAACAAATTCTTGTGTATCAGGGAATATCAGAAAATGTTGATGATGGCAAAGTGAGATATATAGATATATATATATTATATTAATGAATACCTGTCATGAACTGACATATCATCAGACTCATAGCCAGACTTTTCCCTCCATAAAAGTACTTTTTTTAAAATACACAAATGATCAAACGTTAGACTTCTGGAGTGAACAAAATATATAGCTCTGTTTTGATTTTTGGATCCTTCTGAAAGAATTTTATTGCTTAATATTATTACTGTATATTTTATGAATTTGTTTCCACAAATAGTACTTTTAAATTATTGTTTTATGGCAGAAAATCAACTTATTTTTGCATTTTATAGGAGGCTAAAAATACTGTTGTTACAGTACATGTATGGTTAAGATATCAATGTAAAAAAGATTGTTAAAGGATGAAGAATTTATATGCTTGTGTCAAAACACAGTATGCAGGCTAGGTTTTTAAATTGTTTCTTCAATCCCAACTTGTGGTTAGATCACCGGCTTTGCATATGAATGGTCCTGGGTTCATTCCCCAGTTGAGGTGGAAGGGTTTTATCAGACCACACTAGTTCCTGTGTTGACCTAACTGTAATTGAGTACCGCATCAGTCAGGGAAGTAAAGATTGCGAGGGAGAGGAGATGACCTCCTCCTTTATATAGTGGAGCTTCTGAAATATGAGATCACTAACATCTCACACCCCTACTGCAGTTAAATGCTATGGATTATCTTTACCCTATAGCAGGATTTGAACCTGCATGCTCTAAATGGAGTACTGTATGCCATCCTTCTTTCACTGCAGTAAAATTGTGAAACAGTGGTTGTATGTGTTATAGAATTTAATTAAAAGTCATAGTTTTCCCATAATTACATTTGAACCTTTGAAGATATATTTTTTCAAATATAACATGCTCAAAATAAAAGTTAATGTTGATGGCTTTTTGTGTCATTACAGATGGTCAGGAAGCAGGTCAGTGTAAAAGTTATGTATGGACTATGAAACCTTTAAATTGAAGCAAAAATTAGTTCCAATGTCACTCAATATGTCCCTGTATTAATTTGACTCTGTGACTGAGAGGTAGTGAACACATCTCAGATGGCCAATGTACCTGGAGCAATTTGAGGATCAAGCAGTTTAGCTTTTGCACCATTCTGGACCTTTTGAAGGCAATGGCAACTTAATAAAAATTCCTAAAAAATCACTACTTGCAAAAAAATACTGTATTGATCACTATGCTCCAAACAGGATATTCTAACAACAGCAACCATACAGGCCTCTCTCCACATCAGAATTTAACAGTTTATTATCTAATTAAAATTAAAACTCTTGCATTGTTTAGCATAAACTTGAATATTCCCTTGAAAACATAATATATGTAATTAAAATGTAGATATCTCCATTCTAAATACCAGAACTTACTTACCAGGTTACCAGAGCGTATGAATGTGTGCAGGGAATGTAGAGTGTGCAGAAAAACCAAGTATGAGAAATCTGAGATAAATACTTTATTTAAGATGTATGTGATTTATTTTGAGAAGACAAGTACTTGTTATGTGGCTGCTATAATAGGATATTTTATGAGTTGTGTTACTGGTATACATGCGAGTAACTGATTTGATATTTGAACAATTAAAAGTAAAACATTCTATGTATGTATGTGACAAATAACTACTTTATATGTAAGAATTAAACTTAAAATATCAATTGCAATTATGAAGCTTTTATTAATTATGTGTGTTTGTGGCAATGAGAGTGCATAGAATTGAATAAACAACAATACTCTGAGAATTGGAGAGATGGATAAAAAAAGATATAACTGCTTATTGATAAGGACTCTGCATTCTTGTTTGTCCTTGCATTCTTGTTTGTCCTTCATAGTCGATGATGATTATTTGTGCTGAAGTGGTATGAGGATGGTGATGACATTGGTATGTATGACTGTGATTAAGGAGTCCTATGCTGGCCTGGTATCTCTTTCTGCACTCTGAAATTGTGGGGGTATGATGAGTCTGTGAAACATTGAGCATCACTTGCCCCTAGTTGAACAACTTTGGCATCAAATGTAACTCAGATAGAACTGAGCACATACAGGATAAACTTGATATGGACAGTAACTGCAGTAAAACTGAAATTCAACAGGCAAAACTAAGAAACAGGGTGGTGAAGTTCTGCTAATCACTGAATACACACATGATAACACGAGAATCAACATTTTGAACAAAAGGCCTTTGTCAAGAACACATTCACATCACTAATGAGTAAAATTGACACAGTACACATTCACATTTTAGCTGTCATATGAACATATACAGTGCTATTCCAACTTACAATCTTCATTTCATTCATTTTCCTTTTACGCTGAAGTTATCACATAGGGCAGAGATCAGATCTATCCAATTCCGTCTGTTCAAAGCTATTCAGTGCAGTTCTTGAATAGTATGGATATTGAATGAAAAAGAATTGGAATGAACTGACTTCTGTTACAAAAATTGGTCTGGACTTTACAATGTTAGTTGATTAATCCAACGATCGTCGGAATTCCCCCCCCCCCCAAAAAAAATCTACGACAAGGGACACAACTCCTCCAAATTGTCAAGTGATGTTAAAAATGCATTTTCTTTCCAACTGTTCATAATACCACACTCAAGACTTGGAAGATCTACAGAAAAACGAAGTCTTACATAAACTGTATCAAAGATAATTTAGTAAATATATATTTTTTTAAATAAACTGTCAAACTCAACATAATGTGGGACATTTTTTTTTTTTACTGTTGGTGCTGAATACTGGAGTCATATTGAGAACAAAATATTGAGATATATTCTCAAATCTCCTTTTTCCTAAACAGGTTGATATGGCCAAAACGTTGAACCCTTCATCTGTACTCCAGTACATGCCATACTCAAGTAGAATACTCAGGCCCATCATAATATAAATATAAAAAAGACATTTCATTTCACTGGCAGTTACAGGCATGTGTCTTTTTTCCTTGCTTGTTCTTTGCTCTATGTTACGTACAAATATGTTTGATCGGCTGCAAATTGATAAAACTTCTCTAGGACAATGATGCTAAAGTATTCATAATATGTGGCAATTTCATCAAGATTATGTACAATCCCAACGTTTTCTACAAAATTCTCAACTTCTAATAGAAAAACTACATCGCTCTGAAGAAATTTGCGATGTCACAATTAGTACTATGAGTTTTCTTCTCGTTGTCGGAAACATTAGATCTATCTAACAAGGAAATTCTCTGTCACTTTCCATGTTATATTTGGTACGTAAATTACCTACATTGTAAATATGGCTGTCATCATCAGTGTACATGCGAACAATACCTTCCTTTGTGAACAAATTAAGTCAAAACTCAGCGAATTTTGAAAAATTAAAACAAATCAGTCAGACATAATATTTCCATGATGTAAAAAAGCAGAGAAAGCATGCACTGTGACCTACATAAAGGTCACAGCCAGACATTAACCCAGTGAAAACTAAAAATGTAATATTTATCGCAATAAAAAAAGTAAAATAAGCAACCAGCAGCGACCTTAGTTTTCTACTAGTAGAAGCGACTAAGGGGGATATGGTTAATATGTCCAAAGTATTAATTTGCTTGATTTTTATTTCTTTAATAGTTCTTTTTTCATATTCAGTAATGTCAGAACCTTTTTGTTTTCTTCTCTTTCCATGAATCTAGAAAGCTTTTATCACAAAGATCATGGGATTTAAGTTGTCAATGTAATATTAATGTCACAACCTCTGCTAAAAGTGAACTCAGCTAGTTCACAGAACCTAACACTTTTATAACATATTGGCTAAGTAAAAATACTCTGTTGTATCACATGATTTGTTCTGAGAATATTAATATTTAATGTGTACAAAGACACTTCATATTTTTCAACACTGCTTTATGCTGCGTCTTACTGGACTGTCTATGTGAGACACGCTCGACAGCTTACCGGTAACTCTTTTCACCTTCGGTGCCTACGAAACCTCATGGAAGTACGTCGGCAGGATCTAGTACCAGACATGGAAATCCTTCAGAAGTCCCGTATGCAAAGCATCCATGCCCTACTGTCTACTGACTAGGTCCCAACTCCGCTGGACTGGCCACATTGTCCGTATGCCAGACAAGCACCTTCCAAAGAAATTATTCTATATATATAAGGGGAGCTGTGCGAACGTAAACGTTCAAGCGGAGGGCAGAGAAACCGCTTCAAGGATCACCTAAAAAACTCTCTCAAGCATTGATCCTTGCTCCTGGGAGACTACAGCACTTGTAGTCTTGTACAGCTTTTTATTTTACACACTGTATATCACTTTTTACAAATAAAGAAGTTGTACCTAAAAAAAATGTATACAAAAAAACTTATAAATATTAGTATAGGACTTAAGTTTGCTCTTTTGTGAGCGCGTTTGAGAATGAGCCTTTTGAAAAATACTGCCATTAATTTAAGAATAACTTACTGCTGAAGTTGAGATTTGTCATAATTTGGTGCAAATAAAAAGTCAAAATGTGTCTCCATTCAGAAGGTTACATCCTGCTGGACCATCTAGAGGGACCATTCTTCTGCTACAAGAGAGATCCAGCGGAAGTTTGAAAATGAAAATTTAAAATAGAATTACAAAAATTATTAAGAATATTACCGGTAATAAATTATAAATAACAAAATCTTCAAATGTATAAATGAAATAACCTATTTTGAAATCAGCAATTGAAGAACAAAAAGTTATGTTTACTTAAAACTTGAAGTTTATGGCACTCTTATTTTAGCAGTGCACAACTGTTATAACTTTCATACTGTTATAAATATCATTAACTTTTGTTTTCTAATACTAAACAATCTTTCAAAAATACTAGCAAGTATTTAATTATGCACTGATTGTCTCAAAAATATTTGATCACTATTCAAATTTTATATTGGAGTATTTCTTTGATACTAATTCAGTATGAAAACCTCTTGATCAGTGTTATTATTGTGAATGATGTGTTACATTAGTAAGTTCAACAAATTTAAATGCAAATATGCATTAAGTAATAGTCAATATAATTTTTCATAGTGTCCTGTTGAAAAGTTAACCTGATGCTGTTTAACTGGTTCACACATTAATCATTAATTATGATATATTTATTATTGGGGGATTTCCCTGATATTGTGGTTAAGTCCTGTGCTCAAGAGATCATGAGTTCAATTCCAGGAGATGATAGCTTGTTCCAACTTTAGAAAATGCTATCAACATACAGAGTACAACAACATTTAATCAATTTATGCAAGGACATTTATACTAATAGTCAATGTGAAGAAAGAACAAATACAGGAGTGTCCAATAAGTTTCAAATCCAATCAGGAATTTGTCAGGGGTGTGTCCTAACCCCCGCCCCCCCTACTTATTATAACATATCGAACACATCTATAAACTAACAATTACCAACGAAGAAGATAACATGAATGACAAATTGAACGAACTACTCTTTGCAAATGACCAAGTACTAATAGCAACATTAAGAAGAAAAATTGCAAGAACATATGAACAGACTCTACACAACATGTAAAAAATTCAACATGAAAATTAATATTGAAAAAACCGAAATAATGGCAATAGCAAAGAAAGAAAGAAATATTACTATCTCCAGAGATACCAACACCATAATCCATTAATTCCCTTAGCAGCTGAAATCATTGGCTATAAATACATTAGCATAGCGGTCGTTCTCGTTGGATTGACACACAGTTTTTTTGGTTGATGTCTGTTACCAGTTCCAACCGAATGGACATGTTAAATTTAGCACTGTCATGATTACCAGTAATGGCAGCCTCCAGTGTTGTTTTCCGATCGTTTCTAACAGCTGTTGTTTCCGAACTGCATAAGTTTTATTATGACCTTCAATTTTTGTAAAAACTTGGTAAAAATGGACCTATTTATGATTCAGATGATGTTGATATGCAATTTTTAAATGGAATTCTAGAGAACGTGAATTAATCAGATGTTAATGTGGTAGTAGTTCGTATTTAGTAGGCCTAGTTGAAATTAACAGCGATGTGTAGTGTAGGTCTAATTGATGATTCCGCCCCACACACCATAGACCTGGTAATGATTGAGAATAGTCAACACAGCTGATCTATGTCAATATTGATCAATTTCACAAAAAATCAAGTCCTTCAAACGATATTGATCAAGATTACTCTGCTTTTGAGACTAGCCTGAGTCTTCACTATTTCTATGTGTCATTAGTTGGGAGTACACAAATTTTTCAGAAAAACAAGATCTGCTTTGAAACCCTGTTTCACCAGATATGTAGGGCTTTCTGTATGTGAACTGGGCCTATATGTTTAAAGTAGTTAAGAGTTACAGAATGATGTTGTCATGCTGTGCAAGGGAGACTGCTTTGCAGATTTCTTGAACATTTACTAGCAAACAAATTGACAAAAGTAAATAAAGCCGACATGAAACTGGTGCTAATTATTTTTTCCTATCGTATGTTAATGACAAATAAACTTATTTTACATGATATTTACAAAGACATGTTCACAGATCAGTACCTCTTTCATTTATCTGTTAATCGGACTTTGAATCATACAAATTTATTGCAAATTGTATTTTATATTACTTTTCTTGCACTGATTTGTGCAGTTATTCCCTTTGCCATGGGAATTAAGCCTGGAGTTTTTCCTGAACAGCTGGTATTGAAAGGGTTAAACAGGTAAAGGAGTTCAATTACTTAGGAAGCATTATATCGAGAGAAGGGAAAAACAGTAAAGAGATACAAAATAGATTCAACAAAACATACCAGATCCTAGGACAGATGACACATATTCTTAATAACAAAAATGTATACATAGACACTAAAGTTGCATTATACAAGACTATTATTATTCCATCACTGTGCTACCAGAGCCAAACCAGGACAATGACAGCACAAGACAAAATAAAAATAGTGACAACAGAAACGACATATCTACGAAGAATACTCAGAGTGTCATTAACAAATAGAATTAGAAACGAAAACATCAGACAGATAACCAAAACAATACCAGTATTGGAACACATCAAAAGACAACAGATCAAGTGGTTTTCACACTTTCAGACTACCAACAGATAGCACGCCACAAATGGCCATCACACAGACATCACGGCTATAAAGCCAGAGGCAGACCATGTAAAAGATGGATCACATAAATCAAAGAAGCCACACGAACAAGCTTACAAACAGCACATAAGAAGGCCATTGCCAGAGAACTCTTCCACCCCTGACGCCGCAAGTCAAACAAAGGATACAGCGTATAGATAGATATTCTTATTTTTTCAGAATGTTGCCTTTTTCTGCCCTATTCTACATCATATCACTGTCTTCTTTCTATCTGATGTTATTATTGTTTTTAAATAAGCCAACTTGAATTGTTGGACTCCACAGAAGACGGATGTGTAGCTTTGGCACAAATAAAATGGGGACAACACATTTCCATTCTCTGGACTACATCCTGCTGGAAATCTAGCAGAACCATGGTCCTGCTACAAGGGAGATCAACAGGAGTTTGAGAATGAATGCTGAAGAAGAAGAAGAATTGTTGGACTTGTTTTAGTATTGAATCACTAGTATCTTGCATACTGGGAAATTTTTGGCACAAACTTTGTTGTTTCTTACAAATAAGCATCACTTACTTGTGTAACTTGTTATTTCAGATAAGGCTTTTCTTTTCTACTATTAGATGTTGATACTCAGGAATAAACAACAAGAATAAATGAAGCAAACATTTTTAATGATTTTGTACATAAAAATTTATTGTATATTAATATTAAATGTATAATTATAGATCATACAGCTGCTCAACTAATATATATGACAGAATGAGTAGTCACATAAAAAAAACAGTGGCTAGCCTTGAGTGCTGGTTGTTATGTCCGAAATGGCAACTAAGGCAAGAATAGTGAGAATGCCCCCAGAGAAGTACAATTCATCAGTTGAGTACATGCAAAGTGCTAGAAGGTAGTGCCATGTGCAAGAATATGTGAGAATATCGTAACCGTAAGCAATGTTCCTGCTAGAGAACAAGCTTTCAGCTGTGCTCTGGCAATAAGGAATGGTAAAGGCAGGATACCATACCAACCTGGTATGAAGAAACGTGGGTAGAAGCTCAGATTTGGATGAGGTTTTCGCAATGTTGGTGAATTAAAGCCCGGCTAAGAGGGCATACTAACCCTAGATCACCTTTACTGATTGAACAATTACCTTTACCAGAGGAAGCTTGCAGTTGAGATAAGGGCTAGTACTCAAGGACAAAGGGGGCAATGTCATCTAATTACATGAGATAAGTTCACTAACAACAGAACGCCATGTGAGAGAGATAGATGTAGTCGAGCAGTCTAAATCTCTGCTCACAGTTTCCCCAGAAACTGCCACCCAGGGACATGTTTTGGCCCGCAAAGTCCAAGGGCACAGTGGGTGATAAACCATCATAACCAATTATAGAGCAGATACTCATTCAGTCTGCCTGGCAACAGATAGGAGAGCTATCACGGGCTAGGAAAGCTCACCTGAATTAAACGCATGCAGAAACAGATGTGCCGGACCAGAAAGAGCAAAATAATGCAGCTCCACTATGAACTAGCAGCACAATGTATTTCATGCTTCTCAGTGAAAAATCACATCAATTTTGTGTTGCTTATCAGAAAACAAATGCAGAAGAAGAAGAACTGCTTGGGTTAAAATACTCGTAAAATCGACTTTGAACATGATGTACCCGGTAATAACAGTTTACACACACATCCTTTTTTCATCCATCTAAAAATCCAGTTGGTGATACTCTGAACATAATTATGTAGTACCTGTAGTAACAATGTTATCAGTATACAATTTATTATTACACGCACTAATGAGAGTTGTGAAAGATAGATATGGGATGTTATATGCTGTGTCTTCTTCTAATGTAGCTTCTCATACTTGTATTGCATTTTTCTTATTTACCATACTTGTTTTTCCATTTATGTTAGGTTATTGAAGACTACATAATTCTATGTAGTCCACTTCTATATTGGTGCCCTTTTCTTTGTCTGGCACATATGGATATTTTAGATGTACGGAGATAAGCTCCTCTAAATAACTACTCTTGCTTATTTAATATTCATTCATTCATTTTCCCTTTGCGCTGAAGTTAGCGCAAGGGCAGAGGTCAGATCTCTCTAATTCTGTCTGTTCAAAGATATTCTGTGCAGTTCTTAAATAGTATGGATATTGATTGTTTTACTTTCTTTAAGTATTGTTCTTCTGAGTGTTTCTTTTGGTCTACCCCTGGCTCTTTTGCCTGTAGGTATCCATTCAAGATGCATTTAATATAGCCACATGTAAACTATTTTAGATTTACTGGTCAACATATTTGTAATATCTTAATTAAGAAGCTGTAAGACAAATTAAAATACAATGTCTGGTCATTGAAACCAGATGGTAAATGAGCATGGCATATCAATAAAATAAGTGTTGTAGAAGGCATGAAATGATATGTAAATGCTGCTACATCTATTCAAGAGAGAAAATATTTATAGATGAAATATCAATTGAATATGAGGAGTAATGTTTTGTTAAATGCATGATGATGAAATAATCCCTTTAGCTGCAAGCAGGTAGCTCTTGGCAGCCCATAGCCATTCTGATAAAAGCTTATGTTCTTCTCAGTTATGTAACCGAGACAACATCTGGACTCATATTAAGTTGTCTCAAAGGCATGGTTGTATTAGAGGGGCTTATGGATGCATGCTTAGTGCCTGAAGGGAGAAATTCCAGTGCAACAGTATCCCAGGATTATCATGTCCTGCCAGGAGCGAAATGCACATTTCTGAATCAACTATCTCATCTTTCTTTTGTCAGATTTGTTGACCCATCCATAGTTATAGCATATATCTAGCATTCCTTGTTACCCAAGTCTGCAACAAAAGGACAAATGTTCAATGTCTGCTGGCTTGCATCTCTTCGTCATACATTGGGATCATTTGACTGAAGACAATGTAAGAAATTGAGACAAAACATGAAGTGACAATAGTTTCCTATCGCCCAACTTTTCTTGGTCGCCTCTTATGACATGTTGTAAAAGAAGACATTGGCTCTATTCTTTGCACCCTGAACTAGAAGTTCAAGCTCTGGTTTCCGCATCTGCAAGTGTTAAATGCATGAAATATGAACTTTAAAATATGTTTATATTCATAAATTAATTGTAACATGATACAGAGAAATTTAAATGTTACAAAAATTATTGCAAGAAAACTGTATGAACTACAAAAGACAGTGAGTTTTATTAAGGAGACAGAATTACAGATATAGACATGTTTCAAGTGAACGAAAGAAGAAGAAGAATTGCAAGAAAAGATAATAAAGGTAAGTCAGTCCACAAAAGTAACAGAAATGTGTGCACTGTCTTTTCTTATTTTTCTACAGCCTTCAGTCGTGTTAAATTACCATGAAAAATCTCTGAGACTAGGCAGCAGCTTCATTTCTATTCAGTTACAGTACTTCTGATAGAAGGAACACCATGATGATAGAAATTGTTCCGTGTCCTTATCTTTCTCTGTATTAAAAGAAAACCCGTCAATATTGCATTTTTCCTGTTAGGAAGTTGCAGGAAGTTTGCAAGTTTCGTGTGTCATAAAGGTGGCAATCTCTTGTTATCACCACGTCATGTACAGGGTGAGTTTTTAAATTTACCCTCCCAACAGAAAAAAAACCCAGTCCTTATCGTATTTTGTATTATGATATACAATATATCATGCTGGAATGATATATTAGTGTTTTTGTTACGTAATTTAAAAATAGTATTGACTGGTCTCTTTTTTTTAGTAAGAACAGAGAGCATAAGACAAATATGTACGTAAGAAATAAATTAGAGTACAAGTCCACACGAATTACTACTTTCAATAGTAAAGTGATCAAAACCAGCATGGTTTGGATATATAAGTCAACATCATTCCGTTAAAAAAATGATCCTGCAGGGAACAGCCAAAGTGGAAGAAACAAATAAAGAAATAAATAGGACAATATGAAAGAATGGATCATTCACAATTTTTCTACTCATCCACATTGCTGGAGATAGAAATTATTGGAGGACTGTAATAATAAGACCTATAACCCATCATGGACGAAGGGGTGCCACACTGGAAACATCAGCACACATAAAAAACTTTTCAAACACCTCTATCCTCAGCTATTCAGAGAAGTGTAGAAAAATCATGCCCAGACCATTTCTTGATGTTATCAATCCAGGATTTTATTTGTCTGTCTCTTCTTACACCGTCAACTGTACCTTGAAAAATAATTTTAGAAAGTGAGTATGTCTCGTTACATGTCCAAACAAAACAAGTTTACACAATATCACCACTGTCAAAAGTGGAGTATTGAGGCATCAAATTCAATACCTCTATGACCCCAAAGGGTTATGGGTTTTATGGTTGAATGTTTGCATATCTTTTCCATTCTTTGGGTGATATTCTATATCTGAAAGCAAGGCATGAGGTACATAACAGTGAAGGTACTGCCTTCTCCAGTCAGTAATATTTAAACTGTGACTATACGAATATGTGTATGCATATGTAAATGTGAGTGAAAAATGTAATTGTATATACATGTATACAATTATTTTGACTTAACTGCATAAAATAGAGGGAGAATAAAAGAAACAATATATGATGTTGTTTATACATTAATCACTAGAATAGTTATCAGAATTAAAACAATAACAAGAGGTGAAAAAAAGAGTGGACAAGATAATAGAGTACAATTTAGTGTAAATTATTGGTTATGGTGTAGAGCAAAGAGAATAACATAATATAAAAATGGAAAAAGTCGATCGAAAAGGTTTACACATCAAACATAGAAGAAAATTTAAGACAATGAAAACATCATTTATGGAACATCAAATTAATACTTTGAAAAAATATCATTTCTAATTTGCTATTAGAAAGTATGTCTTTATTAAAAATATATTTTAAATTATATCACAATAACTGAAGATAAAATTTAAACAGGATACAATCACATCCTATAATACAAGAATCTTCCTTCTAAGAAAAAATCACCGGTAGTAACACTTTTAGCTCTAAGAAATTATTTGTGATAATCTTGGTTCTAAGAAATTATTAGTAACAATCGTGGCCTAGGAGATGATTAGTGATATTCTTAGCTCTAAGAAATTATTAGTTATAATTTTGGCTTTAAGAAATTATTAGTAACAATCTTTGATCTAAGAAAAGATTATAACTAAAAAAAATATTTCTCAATTGTATATGAGAACAATATATGCATAGAAAAAAATTACATTATGCAAAAATGAATAAAAGTATATAAAACCTGTAAATATAAGTGGTTACAATCTTTTAGTAAGTGAAACCCCATTGAATTTCATGTCTTACAGATAATGACCAATCTACAGAAATATAGGAAAATAAATGTCACAGCATCTGTTTAACAACAAAATGGTTTTTTGTACTTTTGCCTTTGAAAACAAAACCTGTGTGCATCATTAAATAAAATTAATATTTATAAAATAAATTTTTATAATCCTTGGCATGTTTAGCTGTTTAATTACCCTCAGCCTTCTTTTCATTATTGTCTTTCTTTCCAATACTGACGTTCCCCCATGCCAAGTTTATCCAATACCAATTCATATACTCTGCCATCCATGAATGTCTGTGCTTAATTTTTTTTCCCTTTGTCTTATATAGACATTGGTATAAGGGGTGTGTCCTTGTTACGATATACAATAACCGCGCACCACTTGATGTCATGCCTTAATGTTGGAAAAATCTAGCAAGAATCTTAAGGTGATGGATCTTTATTACACCATAGAACCTCATAGCCTCATTTTGGATTCCTTCGAGGACGAAAACAATTTCTGGAAAAAAGGTGCATATATCACAGCCAAGCTGAAAACCATGGCACAATAACATAACATTCTGACTACATCATGCTAACTAGCAGAGGTTTGAGAATGAGTGCAGAAAAAAATATACACTTTTTATCTAAAATATTCACCACTCTATTAGATCTATGATGGACCTATCACTTCAATGATTGTTCTTCTATACACGATTATTATTAGATTTATCATGCTGAGACGTGATCAACAATAACACTGTTCAATCGGATACACTTAATAACTCTGGCACACACAATAAAAATTGTGGTTGCTCTAAAATGTATAATAGTTAATATAAAAATTTCAGTGGAAAGCTTGTAAATATTGTGAGCAAATCCACTATTCAAAAGTGCAGTTGTAACACAGTATACATATCCTAACATTGTTTGCGAGCAAACAGATATGTGTGAAACTTGTACATTGTGGGTCAGTCAAAAAAAAGCCAAGATATCAAACTTTCCTTTATCTCTCTGAGCAGTGTCTTATCAAGACGTACCTGGATAATGAGTAATGATCATTATTATCTTCATCCGATAAAGTCTGCTGGAGATCCCCAAATGGACTCTGGGGGTTGCGGGGGAGGGGGGAAGAGAAATCAACCTTTCCGTCTGCAACATATCCTAAAATTGCATGAGAGTCATGACAAAGTCTTAGTATAAATCTTCCCTGTTTATGCTATTGAATACTACTGTCACATTGAGTTAAACTATCCTCTATTTTATTTGAAAAAACACTTTACTGTTTTTCCTTTCACTCAATATAATGCTTCCTAAGTAAGTGAACTCCTTTACCTGTTTAAGGTGTTTATTATCGATGGAGATGGTGATATTTCTTTCTTTCTTTGGTATTGCCATTATTTCGGTCTTTTAAATATTAATCTTCATGTTGAATTTTCTTATTAGTTTACAGATGTGGTCGATATATGTTATATAAAGTAGAGAGCATAGGATACTCCCCTGGCAAACTCCTGATTGGATTTGGAACTTATTGAACACTCCTGCATTTGCTTTTACGTCACACTGGCTATAGTATAAATGCCCTTGCATATATTGATTAAATGTTTTGTACTCTGTACATTGATAGTGTTTCCCACAGTTTTGTCTACTTTGTTGAAGGCCTTTTCTTGGTCGACGAATGCGATGTATAACACTTGAGTACTGTTTATGTACTAAATCAGGTTCTTATTTTTTTGGGGCCTATTGCCCCCCGCAATCCCACCACGTGGGACAAATAATTTTCTTCCTGCCCTTGTACCTAAAAAAATAAATAAGAAAGGTCATTGACTTTCCTTACAAGCCACCAAGGTTTTTTAAGCTTTAATGCAATAAATCGTGTTGCTTATCAATCATGTAATCTTTCTGAAGACCCCAAATTATAAAAATGTTTCTTCGTGACCCTCCTGCAAGTCTCTGTGGCTCCCAGGGGGCCATATGGGGGAAATTTGAGAAACAAGTGGTTTATTATATAAAAGCAGATATAAAAAATAGATTAATCCGAAGTATAATGGAAACCATCAAAACTAGGCACAAAAAAGACAAATTAACCATAAATTATAAAATACCATAACTTGGTACTAAATGCAAACATATTCTACAATTGATCTTGTGTCTCTATGATTTAGTCAGAATCTTCGTCATCCTCATAGTCATTGCTAGAATACCTTGATGACTGAACACCAGCTGAAATTGAATAAAGAAGAATTGATGAAGAACAATGAAAGTCAGATAATAAAACACTACATCTCTCCTATCTCATCATATGGTTGAAATGGTGTAGAGAATTTCAATCTTCCTACAACTTCCCCTTCCTAAAAGGCACACCATTATCTGGTCCTTGAAATCCAATGATTACATCATGTGAAACACTGTACAAGGGACATAACTTATGGTAAATAATTATCCATAGCTGCATATAACAAAATTCTGTTATTACGTACATATTCTGTCACTCCCGACCAATTCATTGTAATAGGATTCTACTGTAGTTACTTCTAAATACATTATGGTAGGGTAGGAAAATTTTTACTGAGATTAGTTAAAGTAGCAGAAAATAGTAAAACAGAGGAACAATGTTCTTGTTCTTCTTCTTCTTTCCTTCCTCTTTTACCCTTTACGGATGTCGGGGGGAGATACAATGTTCTTGTTCTCGCTTTTCTGGCAGCTTCAGATAATGTTATTTGGTGTTCGTGTGATGTCTCTTTGATGTTGTCGATCCAGCGTACTCTAGGTCTACCCTTGGCTCTTCTTTCTGCTTCTCCTCTCTTCGTATATGCTTTATAAACTAATGAATCACACTGCGTTCTTTCTAGATGACCAAACCATTGCATCTGTTGGTTTTGTATGTATTGTAGAAGTGATATGACACCCACTCTTTCTCTTATGACATTGTTTCTAATTATGTGTCTTCTGGTCACTCCTGTGGCTTTTCTCAGACATCTCATCTCTGTTGTAACCAGTTGTCTCTTTATGTTTTGTTGTTAAGGACCATGTTTGACATTGGTAGCAAAGGGTTGGAATGAAGATACTTTGGATTAGATGGTTTTTTTTAACATTGGTAACAATGTTCAGTTTACTTTAAAATCCGACTCAATATTTAAATATCACACATTATATGATTAACTTAAAACTTTGAGGTCTTTGTTATCTTGAATATTTTATGGTAGTATGTTCTGATATAACCAAATTGTTGTCCGTCTGTAGAAAGGGCGCACTTTTCCACACACACAAAAAAAAAGAAACTCATAACCTACCTACCAAATATCACAAATAATGTTATGGTTAAATTCTCTTACACAAACTGACACTTTTAATGTACTCCCTTCAAACATGTCTTATTTCACAAGGCAATTATTTACTGATAAGTGATTTTCTGAAACGCAGCTGTGCACTCCAATCATCCATATGGACGTTTTGTCTCTTTTTAACATATGATTAAAGGTATGTGTGTTGGCTGTTTCCATATCTATTAATTATATAACTTTCTCATCCTATGCCTTAATCACTACTATCTCTCTGATCAATTTCAAACTCTTTCAATCTATTTATAACAGTCTTATCCATCACAGTGTCCTCATTAAAAATTATAAACAGGAAAGTACAGATTTTTAAAGAAATTTTCAATTATTTACCTGCTTGTCGAAGGAGTGCTGCTACTTCAGGATCTTTGGTGAGGTCAACTGGGAGCTTACCTTCATTATTTTTAAGGTCTACTCGTGCCCCTTTAGATTAAATACACACATAAGTTGAAAAGGTGTAGAGGATTGACTTCATTGTACTCAGGTTACCTAATATGTACTATGTCCCTATCAATAAAGCGGCACGCCACCTCCTGATAGTAATTTTATTACTATGCATAGGTCAGGGATCAATTCAAGGGAGATCAGAAATTCCAAGAGAGATGAGAACTGACTTAAATAAATTAGTAGAGGTCTACACATGCACAGCAATCCACAGAAAGAATGAATTTTGCAGACTTTTGTTGGATATACTGCATTAGCATTGAATAATTCAGTAGAAAATTCAAACAATTTCTGTGATGATTTTCAGTTGTACCATGGCT
This sequence comes from Meghimatium bilineatum, assembly GCA_034231615.1. NCBI lineage: Eukaryota > Metazoa > Mollusca > Gastropoda > Stylommatophora > Philomycidae > Meghimatium > Meghimatium bilineatum. The sequence continues at coordinate 20,093,286 of CM067299.1, forward strand.
GTCCAGAGCTTCCCTTCTCATTCACTGAATTGTCACCAAGCAGGTAATTACACAGGCAGCTGGCCAATGCATGTCAGGTTCAGTCATGCCTACCAAAGCAAACCAAAGTATGAAATTTATAACGGGAAGGAATTGCAGTGAGGTGGGCAATAAATATGTCAGGTTCAGTCATGCCCAAAAAGACCTCTAAGTGATCAAGTCCGTAACTACCAAGTTTCAGACGTGTGTGATATTTCTGGCTCAGTGCAATGCTAGCTGTACTCAGAATTTTGTCACAACTGGGTTTCCTTTGAGTCACTTTGAAATTTTGAGTCGATATTAGACTTGACTTAGATTGTTAGGGAAAACGGTGGTCTTGCTCGGCTGTGAATGAACCCAGCCAGGCTTACTTTTTCAACCTCATGGCATACTTAAGCACTATCTATATAAAAAGGGCCTTATCTTGATGCAGTTTCAGCAAGCTCTATAACAATTAAGTTCACTTATATTTCAAATAATTGGGATTTGGCACCCTCCAAGATGCAGAGTAAAAGATTTTTGTGAAATAAAACTCACTAAAAAGAAACAGCTTTGTGAATGAGGATCAAATACATACCTAGATCTAAGTGTCCTAAAATAATCAAATCTGACGATGTTTCATAATTACTCATAGTCTTCTTAGATCAGAGTATATACATATGATTCAGCAGAGGAAGTAGTCAGAAATTGTGGTGGGGATATTTATATAGAATGGTTCAATGGAAGCAGGCTCAATAAATCAATAGCCACTAGTGTTCATTCTACAAATTTCTAAGTGGATTGTGAAACTATCAAATAAGCACTAAATTTGCTTTGATCATCCTACCTGGAAGAAACAAAGATAGTGATCCTAACCTATGTCAAATCTGCCGTGCAAGCACTTCAGATTCCAACCATATTTCATCTAAATGCCTTAAAATCACTCCTATCCCAATTAAACAACCAAGCAAAAGAATTAGCTCTCAATTGGATTCCAGGTCATTACCACATCAGAATAACTGAAATAGTTGATCAGCTAGACAAAACTGGAAGTCACTGTCAGCGACAATAGATAGATGATTCAGTATCCTTTCCAGAAACAAAGTCTATCATTAATAATACCATAAACATGAAATGGAACTCAACTCACCATGCAGCAAAAAAATAGAGATGATACCATTCACAAGCTTGGAAGAAAGGAATAAACAATCATTTTTAGATTGAGAACAGGCCATAACAGACTCAAACAAAACAACACATGTATGGAAAGTTTGAAATTGGTGACACCGATTTGTGCCTCTGTGGAAGATCTGCAAAGAAAGGACAGACCATGTTTTACAGACTGTACCACACCACAAGAAGAAAACTGTAGAAATATGAAAAAGTTCTCTCTGAGGGACAAGCTCTATAGTCCTTTCTGAGAGCTTTTAACCTGTAGCCACCCTCCGTCAGTGTATGTCACATATATCCTTCCCCAATAGAAACACAAGGATGGTGTATGTCACATTCCAATTAGCCATTTGTTGTCATGGTAAAGAGTATCACATAATCTTTTCCGATCATGATTTTGTCATAACTCTTTACTAGAGTTATTGTTTGCTCTTGAATTTTTCAGCAGTATATGACAGACCCGTACATTATATTTTGGTCTATTACAGTTAGGAAGCAAAGCCACATTGTTTACTTCACATAGGCCTATTCTTCTTGGATACTGATTCGCAGGAGATTTTGAAGGCTTGTGATTTTGGAGATGTTAGTTACTGTATATTATGCTAAAATAATTGAAATGTTGATAATATTTAATAATAATAGTAATGTAAATTATATTAGTAGTCCAGGTTTTCTGGCTGTGATCATCCTTGTCTCCATGAGTGGACTAGGTCTAGACTAGGTCTATCAGAAACTGTAAGTAATTATGTGTTTTGGTCTATGTTTGCAGTCCCACTGACACATACAAACAAACAACACCACCATATCCAGCATCCACTTATCTCTATTATCTCTGAATTTGAAATCAATAACTCAATAAATAAAAAAGTTATGCCAAAAAAAAAATCAAACACCTGACGTCATAAACAAAATGGCTGGGCACCAGGGAAAGTAGGCTATTTTAAAATCTGGGTTGTTACAGGTTAACCACAGTTCAGTTCATTGAAGAAATCCATATCTGTGTATGACCACGAAAGGAGAACAAAAATGAAAGATATTGTGTTACTGTGCTCATTAAAATTTATAGACTTGTTTTACAAGTGTTCAATACTTTCAAGCTATTTTTGTCTCTTATAAATCATCACCAACTATGACTTTTTCCTATTTAAACTGCAACCTTTAATTTTACCTTATATCAATACGGTAATAATCAATATCTATAATACAGATTATTTTAAAAGATGATTGCATAGGGCCTATCCTAGTTATAGCTTCACAATCAATGCAGAATTGTGTGCCTGTAGTGATTTTCTAGGCAATATAAATATGCTCAGTTTTTTGCCAATGCTTTATGAATGTTCCAGATGCACAGCGGACAGTGGCAGAAATTAAACATGGTACCTTGGCTGTCAGAGACATGCTCTATGTTTTGCACCTCTCTGCTTCAGAGCTGGACAATCATTTAAATGTCACTATATAGATTGTGTGCATTACAAGTTTGTTTCAAAGAACATAAATAATGAGTGTATTTGTCAGAGAAAAAAATACCACACTTGTGGAGCAGCAGGAAAAACTTTGACAATAGTAATATGGTGTAAACCTGCATGGTTTGTGGTATGTAATGAGACACCATTCACCTTCAAATATTTCCCCCCACTTATTCATATGACTAATGATAGGGTTGTTGGTTGAGCTTTTTCTGCTGATGGATCAAATATATCACACTTATGACTAACAAGTTACTGGTTTCGTTAACATTATTTATACATGTAGTGTCAGCCTCAGTGGTATAAGGGTTGTTAAAGCAGTATCACAAAGCCAATATGATATCCAATTCTGCAAACTGATCAATGTGTAATCCACAATGCACTGGCAAAGCAACAGAACATATAAGTGGAGTTTACAAATTTGAGAGTAGTTGATAAGCAATGCATTCTATTTTTATCACATATTTTATTTACTGCTACCATTGGTTTATTTTACAGGTAAAGGATGTATTTTGTGACCTCTGACATATGCATAACACTCTATTGTAGACTTTCCCTTGAATTGGGTATTATGTTCTGACAAAGAAAGACAAAGTTTTAGTAGAATATTGCTTTCTTCTTCTACTGTGAAACCAAGTTTCAGAGTAAATATGAATTTGCATATAAAAATAATTCTTCTTCTTTCATTCACTTGAAACATGTCTATATCTGTAATTCTGTCTCCTTAATAAAACTCACTGTCTTTTGTAGTTCATACAGTGTCCCATAGAGCTTTGATTCCAGTGTTGTTTCCTCTGGCCAATATGTATGCCTCAGCATTTCATGCTCAGAACACTATAAAAATAATAATAAATGCAGAATAACAAACCCCCACCTTTTTCTAATAATATTTCAATAGCCTTTGAATGTCCTTTCCAAGCTGCAGCATGAAGAGGTGTGTCTCCTAATTTATTCTGAAATAAACATTATTAAACTAATTAAGTATAGAAAGTTAATTTGGTACTTTACTGGCAGTTATGGTCACTTCTTAATGAAACAAATATGTACATTATTTGATGGAACAAAATGTCAATGAAGACACATTTCACGGTACATATGACTATATATACACACCAGTACATATACTGGTGGATTCAGTGAACCACCCGCTACACACTGAAAGTTGTGGAGATTCATTATTGTTAATGCCAGGATTTGTAAATACACAAGAGAGAAAGAAAGAGAAATGTGTCTCAAAGTTCACCAAGTACCTGCACATTGACTTCACAGTTATGAACATCTAGTAATATCTTCAGACAATCATTGTGCCCACCATGGGCTGCCCAATGGACAGGAGTGGAGCCAGCTTTGTCTAGTCCATTTACTGACACCTGAAATAGCATGAAAAGGAAATACACTCAAATACTGTTAATCTATTCATAATAAGCTATATCAACTCACAATAAATTGTAATCTTTCTGTTATTAGCATTCTTGATTTCTCCACTTCAGTTGCAGTACTGAGACTCTACTGTAATTCAACAAAGAAAAGGATTGTTCCAAAATCTTTATCTGCTGTAACAGATGTGATCTCTAGAACAGATTTGACGGGTTTTAATTCCACGCTATTAATAACAGGTACAACTGCAGCACAACTATTATGTGCCATGAAAATTGACGACACAGGATAATGAAATTTTCAGAATCATGTGAAGCATAGGCCTACTGAAAAGCACACACAAATCATTTGGACAAAAGGCATTTATCAATAACACAGCATAGTACATGAGGAACTAAGGATGAAACTACCTATGATCACATCCACGTATTAAATGAAAACACAAAATGCCAAAAAATGGATGACTAATAAATGAATACAACAAAAACTGGAGACAGAGATGAATTGACAGATGGCAAATTGACAGAACATAACAGGATATCTATATGTAGGAATGAACTATGTTAAGAATGAAAGGCTGCAGGGTAACAAATTGATGGATATACTCATATCTACATACTGAGTTAGGTCAATCAAGATGCGAGATTTAATGGCAGTCACCAAGACTGTGACCCTTTACTAGTCATGTACTATGTTGTATTCTTGAAAAAAAAAGACTTTTGGTCGAAGCATTTGTGTTTGTTTTTCAGCGTACTTCTAGTGATTCACAAAACTTCCATATTTAACATAGATCCGGGGCAGTTGCTACATGCTGAAGGATATAGCCTATTGAATATGAGATTGAAGCACTTATGGACATAACTGGAGTGCCATGATGATGATGTGATGAGTTTTTAATTATTTCTTATTGTAATTCCATGCATATGTACCTTTTGGTCTTTCTAAACATGCTTTGTAGGGTGCAGTGATTATAGTATTTATCCAATCTTGATTCCCAGTCTATAATCAAGTACTTCTTTACCCATACTGCACAGGCTTCGTATATGAGTGATCTTGGTTCATTTCTCAGTTATGGGGAAAATTTTATTCAGATCTCAATAGTTCCCGGGTCAACTCAGCCTTAATTGGGTACCGGTCATGTGGTGCGTATGCCAGACCATCATCTGCCAAAGATACTTCTCTATGGTGAGCTGGAGAAGGGTACACGATCTCAAGGTGGCCAAAAGAAGCACAACAAAGACTCATTAAAGAATTCACTGAAAGCCTTTGAAATAGACCACGATATATGGGAAGAACTTGCACAAAATAGATCTACATGGCGTTCTAGAATCAAAAAGAGCGCATCATCTTGTCAAAAGAGGAGAAATGCAGAAGCTCAACAGCGGAGAGCAGCTAGAAAGTCACGGATAGACCAAGATCCATCTACAGTGGTCATCCATGTCTGAACTGTCCAAGGACATTTACACCCCATTAGGGCTCATTAGCCATTTACGAACTCATAATCAAGGACATAACTGTAGTTGAATTTTTAAAAGTGGATGTAACAAATGGTCATCATCACTTGTGATGGACGAACAACATTGAATCAGTGATGCTTTGTGGGTGGCAACAGAATCTCTCAACTTTTATTTATGGTCAAATTCAGCAGAATTATGTCACAGGTTCACAAATTCATTTCAATCTCCAGTTTTATGCAACAGTTAATTTTCTTACATCAGATTTTAGTATAATTTTACAGCTACGCACATAAAAAATTCATGTCACCTTTACTAAGATCTTAGAAATGCACTTGTCAAACACCAACTCAGAACATTTATCTAGTATGAAACACATACACATAAAATTACCCGGTTGTGAAGACATTCTCGCATGAAATCTGTGTTGCCTCTTTTAGCTGCATCATGTAAGGGGTGGTCAATAGATTCTGTGTTTTCTTCAACTGTTCATAAAAAGGATAAACAACTTCTTAAAATATTATGATATGAATATTTCTCCCATTCCTTGCTACTTCCAAATAATGGCTTAAAGGTCCAGATAAAGGTCCAGCTTCTATGTACGGTAGTCAGCTATCAACACTACTATAAAAAAAAATATTGGTGACAGATTTGTTTCTGATATATTATTGTGACAAATTTATTTGTAAATGTGTTTAGTTTAAATTTATACATGCACAAATTAATAATTCAATTGTATGTAGCGCATTGGTTGCTGCTAATATCTGTTGTGAAAAGGAGGTAGGGACTTTTCATTCCCTAATAAAGTATCCATCTCTCGTCTTTTCTCTGCCTTTGCTGTAGGAAGTCGCAGGATTTAATTACCATTGCTTTTTGGGATATTGAACGACTGGTCACTTGATATGCAGTACTACTGTGATGACTTAGAACATTGGTAACTACTTCAATACACCTTCTTCTTGTTCTTTCTCTGACACTTGCTGTTTCTATTTCCATATTGTATGCTCATGCTGCTGGCCAATATGGACTCATTATCATAAAGTGGCTGAACCATCTCAGTCTCTGTTTTCAATATATTTGACCACAGATGATGTTCCAATCATTCTTGTAATATCTTCATTCCTTACATGATCTCTTCTTGTTATGTTTGCTGCTTTTCATAGACATCTCATTTCACACATAGGATGTAGTAAGCTTTCTCTCTTGTTCTTTAGTTAGTGTCCATATCTGACATTGATAATACAATGATGGTATGAAGATTGAATTTATGATTTGCCTTTTGGTTTCCACTAGGATAGATTCATGCTTCAAAATTGGTGTAAGTTCATAATTTATGTAGTTGGCTTTCTGAATTCTTGTCTCTGTCTCTCTGTCCATTCTTCTGTCATCTCTTCTTCTTCTTTCGTTCACTTGAAACATGTCTATATCTGTAATTCTGTCTACTTAATAAAACTCACTGTCTTTTGTAGTTCATACAGTGGCCCATAGAGTTTTGATTCCAGTGTTGTTTCCTCTGGCCAATATGTCTGCCTCAGCATTTCATACTCAGAACAATCTTGAAGTATATGCTTTGTACTCTGTGCTGCCTGTCCACATCTGCACATGGCTGTGTTGCCAACCTTGAATTTTGTTTACAATTTATTGCAGAGTTGGTTGTGTCCTGTTCTGAGGTGTAAAATTACAACTTGTTCTGATCTATTCATAATGTGATAGTCATCTTGCGCTGATGTTTATGCCTTTCTTATTGACTTGATAATCTGTTTTTTTATGGTAGGTGATTAGTACATCTGGTTGGTCTTCGGCAGTACCTTCCTTAGCCAGTTGGTCTGCTTTTTCATTTCCTGGTATTTCACAGTGAGAGGGTATCCACTGCAAGGTTATCTGTCATCTGTAAATATTTTTCCAAGATATTTTAATAAATGATAAATATGGAAAATATGAAATGACAGTTTTTCCATGATGAAGTCACAAAACACAAAAGCAAAAAAACAACCAATGAGCTTTGATCCGAGTAAAACAACATACAGTAAAGTAAAGGTAATATAATATTGCAGACTTTTGAAACATTAAAACCCCACACAGTAATAAGTTTTAGAATTTTGGAAATAAAATTGTTAATTTTCTTCATAACATTTTCTCTTTCCTAAAACAGTGAGTCTGATAGTCAATGCTAACTCATAACACTAAAGTATATCTAAACCAGGAACAGTTTCAAATAAAAATAAAAAACAAAAAATGTTGTAAAAAACACCTCATTTCACACTTTAAACATTTATGGCTACAGTACTGATATTGCTAAATCCTCTTACCATAATTACTAGGAATAAGGCCTATGTTTATTCCACATTTAGCCTTCCACCAGCCTGAATCTTGCATATCTAGGATATATAATGTGTCGCCTTCATCAAAAGTCAGTTCATCAGGCTGAAAATTAGACAGATTTAATATTAAACTGATAAAACAGAACATTAACTCATCATCATCAAGTGCTGTCTCTGCAGTGAAAACTGACTGCAATGAATCTACAATGCCCTCTGCCTCTTACCTTTGAAATTCTAGACAGTATTCTATCCATTTCATGATGTTTTCCTCCCACTTGTATCTCTAGCTATCTCTTGATCATTTCCCCTCAACTTTACCCTCAAGTAAGGTCTTCAAAAAGGCGTTATGTCTTTTTAGATGATCTAAATATTTTATTTATTTCCTTTAACAGTTCTTTTTTCTTATGCAGTGTTGTCAGAACCTCTTTGATTGTTTTCTTCTCCTTTCCATTAAGCTCTCCCTATTCTTAAATTTCAATATAAGAATATATCTAATATATTTGAGATATATCCACATCTCAAAGGCATGAATTATGTCTTGTAGCTGTTTGTTCATTAAACATGTTTCTGAGCAAGACATTAATTTAGAATAGGTGTATAATGTTATAATTAAATTCATTATCATTAACAAATAATAACTAAATTTTAATGCAGATTTTAAGTAGTAAATCAATTTGAATGTTAAATAAATAGTTCTATGCACATTGTTCACAATAGTGATAGAAACACTACCGCTAAACTATAGAGTACGCATGTGGTTGCGTCTTAGGGTCTCACCAATGGCCCACAAGACAAACCACCCATACAGCAGAAAAACTAAGTAGATGACATGCTGTTATATTGAGGCTCTCTTATGGAAGCTCTATAGCATGTCATCTATACAATTATAGACCCCTCTGAGTAGATGGCTCCTTCATTAGACATTGCACTAACCAAAAGCTGAAATCTCCTGGGTATGAAAGAAAGCTCAGAAAAAACCACCCCACTGCACATAGGAAGTAAAAGCTAATCGCTTGCAATTCCTGGGGTTCTCAAACAAACCATAGTGTTCACAGTAGAACATAGTGTTGCAATTTTTGATCTTCACTTTTTTTATATAGAATAGTCTACGATTATTCTATGAATAGTCATTGATATTTCTAGCTTCATATTATAACATAAATATTTAAGTTACAATTTTTATTTGCATATTAACTATCATTTTGTCATAAAATGTGTGTGGATAGTGTATGTAACTCAACTGTATTGCATGAAGTATACCTTACATTACTTGGAATACAAAATGTTATCTCAAAGTAAATGAAACACAAAATATAATCTCGTAGTACATGGAACACAAAATATAATTTCATAGTACATGAAACAAAATACATTCTCATAGTACATGGAACACAAAATACATTCTCATAGTACATGGAACACAAAATACATTCTCATAGTACATGGAACACAAAATGTCATCTTTAAGTATATGAGACATAAACACATTGATTAACCATACCTCCTATGTACTGTTGGGCTTAAAAAGGAGAGCAAAGAGTAGCAACACTGTTACCTGCCATGTATGTCATACAAAACGAGTAAGAAGATTTGGAGGTGGAGTTGGCTGTCCCATCCCATAGTGAGTCAAAGTGACCCAGAAGCCATGCTGAAGTTGGATATGTCAGGCTAAAAGGTGCAGATATCACAGCCAAAATGTAAACTGCAAACCATGACACAACACATTCCATTCTCTGGACTACATCCTATTAATCCGTATGAGTTTGAGAATGAACAAAGAAGAAGAGGAAGAAGAAGATTAACATGCATAGGATAAATGGTAACATTAGCTGAGAAAAACAGCAATGCATAAAATAAATCATCCTACGCAAACAATCTTAGTAGAAGTCTTTAGTATAACAAGGAGCCAATCACATTCTACAGAAACTATTTATGGGCAGTAAACAAACAAAGAAGAAAATTAGCTGAGACCACGAATATATGGACGTGTATAGCAAACTAAAGGTAAAGAAAAGTTTACTATTCTAACTGCATGTTCCATCCTTCTATACCTTTTCTATATGATTTTCCTTAATGACAAAAGAAGTTCTTAAATGTATGGTGGAGGGATGAGGAGAGGAAGACAAGAAGGCCAGAAGAAGACATAGCTAGATAATATGAAGGACTGGACAGGATGTGAAGTATCCAAACTCATTAGGATGGTAGAGAATAGAGATGTGTGGTGCTCTTTTTTCTGCATCAAATGTCTCAATGTGATACCCTGCTAGATTATGGGTTTTATTATTATTTTATTATATAATTGTAGAGAAATTCATAGTTGTTTTGTTCTCTACCACAAATGTGAAATACTTTTGCAACACTTGGCCTTTGGCTTTCTAATGGTCAGGTGACTGAACACAACCAAGATAGACTCATTCATGATTGAAAGGGCATGCTTAACAAAATAGTCGTTATGATAGAAAGGGCATGCTTCAACAAAATAGTCGTTAACTCCCCCCCCCCCCACACTCCTCTCATCCCTTCATTAAAAATCTATTTTGTAATTTGGTTAGCTCTAAAAAAGTGCTCAAAAGGCATATAGGATTGACTTCATTGTACTCAGGTTAACTATACGTACTTGAACCTCTCAACGAAGCAGCATGCCACACACTGATAGTACCACTCATAGCATATAACTGCGTAGATTCAAGTGATAATCCCAACAGATCTTGGAGAAAACACACTATATAAACAAGACTATGCAGGCAGGATTAAAAACTGCACTTTTTTTAGCACAAAGTGAATGGCTAACCACTATACCAGTAGCTATCTATAACAAAATTTGAAAGTATAGTAAAATAAAAATAAAAATTACAAACATCCTAGATTTAATTAGTGAAAAATGAGGAGAACTCTGTGTGTGTCTACATAATCAAAAGTGGGTTCTTATTTGGAAATCATACTCCCGATGTGATTATTTCCCTTGGCAATGTTTGTAAGTTTACATTTATCTTTTATTAATTTTAATATAAATTTATTTAGGGTTAGTTATGCAAAACAAAACATCTCCTAACCCAAACTCTAAGCATAAAAAAATTAATAGTTAGATTAATAATTGATAAATATAAATTGGTAAACATTGCCAAGGGAAATAATCAAATTAATAATCACATCAGGGCATTCCAAACCAGAACCCAAAAGTGTACTAGTAAAAATACCTTCCAAACACATGATGATGAAGAAAAAAAAATAACCTTACTTGTTGAGCTTCGTATCTGTACATAGCCCGAACAACTTTAACTTGTCCTGTTATAAAAATATATAATAGCAATATAAAAAATATATAATAGCAATATGATAACATTTTGACATCAGCTTAGGAAGATTTTTTTCAATTTTTTTACAATTGAAAAGCCCAGATATTGCAGCCAAGCTGTATATCATGACATAACACATTACGTTTACTGGACTACATCCTGCTAATCAGTAGAAGTGTAGTAACAAATACAGAAGAATAAAAAGCAGGTGGCACAGTAGTTATTTTCATAAGGACATATATCTCCTGGGTGGCCAGGAGCAGCTGTCTAATACAGTGTTCTATTGAGCACTTTCAACAGATGTCCTAGTAGGCCTATACTACAACCATGCTGTCACTGACAGTATCAATAATTTAATCGCTGCTGACCACCTCTCTACTACTGCTGCGGCTCTCATGTCTCTTCAAAAGCAGCTAGGGTAGGCCTATAGTTTACATGCTTTCCCAAGATCCATAAATCATTCATTCTTGTAGACTTATTGTATCTGCTTTCTTCTGTCTTACAAAATATGTTTGTGACTTTCCTAATAGAATTGTATAATCGTTTGTTGATAATTCCTTCATTCTTGAATGATAATATATTTTCAAATTGTAAAAGCATAGGTACATCTAGGAGACAATAGAGTTAGTCTATAATTTATTCAGTAATAAACCATAGGGCGGGCTATTTAATTGGTGGCCCGTGGGCCAAATCCAGCCCGCGGAGACCTAGCAAGTGGCCCACGGATCATTGCTAAAATAGTGAAATAGAGTTATAAAAAAAATAAATGTATAAAATCATTCAGTGTTTTTTATAAATCTATAAGAAAAATAAAAACTATAACTATACTCCTATAGTATGAAATATAAATAATATTTTTAGGCAGGGATTTGGACCTCCGGCCCATGATGATCCCCATTTTCTACATTTAGGCAACCCCCCCCCCCCCCCCTGAGTAAATATAGTTGAATAGCCCGGCTATAGGACCTACAGTTATAGAACACTGATTTGTTACTTGTGGCTCACTTTGACAGGAGAACCTAAACTTCAACCTTTCCTATTATTTTTAATAGCCATACTCTCTAATGTAACCAAGAAGGATTTCCACCCATGATTGAAAAGGGTGTTTAACATCAAATATAGACTTTATTATAATGAATGAATCTTCCAACCATCCACCAAAAATTTGTTAATGGTCACATGACATGGTACAACAAAAGTCGGCACACGTTTGAGGTTAAAATATGTATGCCTCACCGTAAAAAAATGATTGTACTCTGAGAATTATTCTTCACCCACCAACCATTTATGCACTGATTTTAATTTAGTTCTAAATAGTAAATAAAACTAATATTATCATTTATGCATTCTAAAGTAAAACACTGCAAAACTGTAATTTACTGGCCTGGCTTGGGAATAGGGGGCGGTGGTCGGGATGGCTTCGACATATCCGTAAAATGAGTGGCTCTTCCCTTAGGCAAAGTCAAGTTAAATTAACAGCTGTACTGTCCTTTTAAATGAAGCCTGATTTCTTTCTATTGACCAGTGACAACTTTGGAATACAAAATTTAGAAGTCTTCTGCTAAACTTCCTCAATCAAAAGTAAAAACTCGGAAGCGAACAATAATTCATAATCATGTGTTACACACAAAAAATATCGCGCGTCATAAACACCACACACGTAATGCATTACAAGATATTAAGACATATATCGTCGTATTGTGTTTATGTTTATGAAGGCTATTATTAAATAATGTAAACAGAAGTAGTGAATCGTATTATGATTGTTTTGGATGAATTAGTGTCACCGGAAGTGCTGAAATTTTTCTATGGTGACGAGCAACAATCGCGGGACCAGTCCAAACATGTAAACACGAATATCTTCTCAGGCCATGAACACTAACAGTTTATTTTCCAGAACACACTGTGACTGCGATCGTAAAAGTATATTATGTTTATTAACGACACGAAACCAAACATTGTGTGCACGTGCATTCGGTATATGTTTAGAATAATAGAATATTAAGTTGAGCTAATGTGTCCATGGTTCACATTGTGTATGATTGTCTGCTGCATGTTGACAATGACTGTCAGTGACAGCTACAGCCTACACTATATAAATATTTCAATAAGATACATGGTGTAAAACTTCTACATTTTATTCTCTGTACGCTAATCAAAATACGGATTATACGTTTGTGTACTAGAAATAAAATATAGCTTACTAATGTTCAAAAGACAAGCCTATGTGCTGAAAAACCAAGTTTACATACACTGTACACTGTACACTATGATGCGTTCTGAGGGAATGCTGGATGTGTTGTTCACTTTTAATTTTAGTAGACTATACTGAGACTAAAACTAAACCTAACTAAGATTGGTGAATGACCGTTATTATTGTTTTTTTTAAGGTAACCTCTTCCCCCTCCCCCCAATTTTTTCTCTATTGAAGATGTATTTACGACCATGAATGCTACATATATTATAACTAAGCACATAAGTCTTCGGTCGATGTTTGTTATTTACAAACTACCAGCATGATTACTCTTTAAGCCCGTAGAGAAGGAGATTAAGGTAGGGTGGTGTGTTCACATGTTCAAAAAAAAATGCTCTTGCTTCACATATGAGTGGTCTTGGGTTTATTCCCCAAATAAGATTTTTTCAAGACCGCAACGGCTCCTGTATCGACCCAGCCTGAATTGGGTACTGGATCTTTCCGGGAAGTAAAAACTGAGAGAGAGAAGATGGCTACCGCCCTCATATAGGAGAATAGCAGAGCCACTGAAATGTACGATTGCTAGCACCCATACAGCAGTTAAATTCTTTGGGTTAACTTTAACTTTTAAAAAATATAACATGACTTCTAGTACTAGGAACTTAGGCAGCTAAGAGATGTGTAACCCTGCCCCTCCTTTATCTACAAAAGCGTCATCACAAATTGAATGAAAAAAGATGGACTTACAATGAAAATAGGTGAACTGATGTTTTAAAAAAAGCATAGATAAACCTCTGTGCCCCCCCCCCCTTTAATGAATTTGTATCTATAGCCCTGCTGCTCTTGAAAAAAAAGAAAAATTATGTCAATCTTCAAACTTGATAAATAACTTACAAAGTTAATGTGACATTTCGTTTGATACCTCATGGCAAATTTATGTTAAATGTTCAATTAGAAAGAGTTCTACTTGATAGATTTAAATAACAAATGTAACTAAATGAAAAAGAGAGGCGTAGCTTGTTGGGATACACAACACTCTGGTGGTTAGATTTCTCTAATAAAAAAAATAACAGTTCCACAAGCTGCTGGGATGAGAACTGTTTGAGAGAAATAATTTTTCATACTACATGTCAAAATGTAATCAGTGCCTTTTCTGTTTCTGGGGTTAGAAATGGAACAATAATGGAGAATAGCAGTACTGTGACCTGTCATAGGAGATCACTAAGGAGGTTTTGGAAGTGAAGTTAGCTGTCCCATTGCATAGGTCAACATGACACAAAAGCAACAATGAGGTCAGACTGATAGCTGCCAACATCTCAGCCAAGCTGTTAATCATGATGCAGCACATTCTATTCAGACTCCATCCTGCTACCAGCAGGAGTTTGAGAATAAACACAGAATAAAGATATTTAATTTCTCACAAAATTGACTTTGTAGCACATCTGTGGCAGAGAGGTACAGAACATATCTCAGACAATCAAGGTACCAGGTTCAAACTCCACTGTATGCAACTATGCATTTGAACCATTTAGAAAGCAATCACAACCCATTCAATATATCTGTGTTGCTTATAAAATCACTACAGCCACAAAATTATTATGGGTTGATCTCTATGTCCTTAATATAATATGCCATCAACTTTTTTAACATAATAAACATGCCAGACATAAACATGTCCTGTTAGTTAGTTAGTTAGTTAGTTAGTTAGTTAGTTAGTTAGTTAGTCATCGGATCATCATCACTGCAAACTGGACACATCCATAGTTGCTCCGATCTCTCCTTGAGTGTATCCGCCATTACACTTCTGCTGACAGTACCGATCATATGCTGGTTGACCATCATTCTTCTGCGCCCTCCAAAATGTTCACCTCTAGCAACACCGCATTTCAAACCCTGATCTTTAATCCTGGCCATTGAAAAGGAATCATCATCCACATTAGTCTCACTCTCGCGTGTTATATCTCTTAAGGAGTTTAAAACGTCAGCGCGATCCATTGCCCCATCGCCCTGTGCCACAATCGCACACGATGCCAGTTGATCCGCTCTTTCATTGCCTCGAACGCCCACATGTCCTGGCACGAAAATAAATGTAACCGCTTTCAAGCTCGCATTTCTCAAGGACTCAATCCACTGTTCGCGAACGAGACCCACTTGTACCTTCTTAATCATACTCATAGAGTCACTCAAGATGCATACCTGCGTTACCTTCTGTGTGCGTAGCCACTCAAATGCCTTGGTCACCACCATAGTCTCCATGGTCATACTACTAAATAATGTCCTGTTTTTAGTTTAACATGTTCACACAGAAATTCTGCTTTTGAAATCTGCATTTGAAAGTTCCTCAAGACTCACGTACATCTTTCTATGGATGTTTGTGGGCCAGTCCTCCACCTTCAACTGGTTCAGTGTAATGCAGTCTTGCAGAATATGTTCCACAGTCTGTCCACATGAAAACATATTGATGGAACCAGTTTTATCTATTTAAGTGATGCTAGAAATAAACTATAATATAGACTTATTAAACTTTTAATGAAAACTGTTCTTATGTTGATATAAATTAACAAATATGATACAAATTAATTTAATAGTTGATAATTCAGTCCTCTGTAAACTTAATGCGGATATTATCTTTAACAGAAAGATGTTCCATGCTGATTGAGTTAATATATTTATTTGTGCAGGATTTTAAAAAAAAATATAAATTAAAATAATTTGCTCCCGTTAAGGTCAGATCCTTGCTGCAGAGACAGGACTTAGTTCAACTAACAGACTAAACTAAGATCTGCCAGGCCCTCTTATAATAGAGAAAATCACAGTTTGCCATAGCAAGTATAAGTGTTGAAGACAGAGGAAACTAGCCAAGGGGGGAACCAGAGCAATCAGGATGCCACATACCAACCCATGCAATGAGAATATGTTTATATCTGACATATGTTATAGTGCTTGTTATGCGACAGACATCCGGGAAGGGATGCTTCTGGGCCCTATGCCTCGAAAGGGTCTAACCCAAGCTACTGCTGGAAGGTCTTCTCCATTGCCCCAAGAGCCAGGAAGAATAAGAATAGAGCAACTGACCACTGATCAAGACGACTGACAATAATGCACTACAATTCTGAAGACGTCAACAGCAGTAAAGAGAAAATCAAAAGTATCCTGAATAAAGAGCAAGGAAATGTATGCTTCTTTCAAGAAACCTATCTCACCAAGAATACAACTTTCAAAATAAGAGACTTCCAATGCTGTTTATTCTATTCTATAGTAATGTATGGCTCAGAAACATGAACACTAAACAAACAATTAGAAGACAGAATTGATGCCCTTGAGATGTGGGTATTTCGAAGAATAGGGAGAACATCATGGAAAGAGAAGAAAACAAAGAGGTTCTAAAAACACTTAATATGAAGAAAGAATTACTAAGAGAAATAAAGATCAGGCAAATAAAATATTTGGAACACATTAAAAGACGACACCTTATTGAAGACCTTACTTGAGGGTAAAGTCAAAGGGAAGTGAGAAAGAGGTAGACAGAGATACAAGTGGGAGAGTAATATCACAAGATGGACAGGTACAGTCTAGCAGAATGCACTCCAAAATAAGAGACAGGGAATGTTGGAGGTCTGTTGAAGCCAACCTTCGTTGTGGAGATAGCACTTGATGATGATGAATGCTGTTTATAAGATTGAAAAGGCAGAATACTTAGCTTGTTATGAACAATATCAGTGCGCACCAGTTAGAAACATATATGGAGGGAGAGGAGTATCAGATACTCCACCTCAGGTTAGAAGGTACAGAATATCAACTCTTTAGCTATGCAGTAGATACCATTGCATCATAATTTCATGTCATTTTGTTTTGGTGTTTGTGGTTTTATTATTGATTTGACTTTTTTTTTTTCTTCTGATAGTAAGTTATTTATACATCTGGTTGGTCGTCTGTAGTACTATCCTTAGCCAGTTGATCTACTCTCTCATTTCCTGGTATTCTACAGCATCTTTACCTTATGATGGTTACACAGTTCTGTCATTAGTGTTTATAGGTCTGATAGTTTTTCAGATTTGAGTTCTGATATTATCTTTATATGAGTATTTACTTATTGTGACACATCACTACTTACACTAAGACATTAGATAAGGAAAGGGAGTGTTCATCCCTCCACCCAAATGTCATAATACTGTTCCACCACTTTCTGCTAGAATGAAGCTCTTGTTGTAATTGATTTCATGTTTTTGTTATTTTTCAGTGCCAGCAGTAAATAAAGTTTGAAGTCATTAATTTAGCATAATGTGGACAGTAACAGTGGATTCAAATGTGCCATTCAAGACTACAGCATCATTAGAATCAGACGGCTTAATTTTACGCAAATGCCTAAAAGAATGTGGGAAGGATGGTGATGTTGAAAAGCTTCTTGGGTCTCCATCACCCATGAGAACTAGGTCATCTAGTGTAAATAGCCGTCCTCCTCCATCAGCTTACACTTCTGTTCGTAGGTCAAGGTCACCAAGTTTCAACAACAGAAAACAAGCATATTCATTGGAAACTGTTACATCAAAGACCTCAAGAGATCAGCAACAACAATGGGCACCAACGAATGCTGTTCATGAAATAGTGAGCAATTTCTGTTTTCCTGCTTCTACTTTGCTGTATCCATTTTTTTTCATCTGTTAAATATATTTAAATAAAATATCTCCCAAATGATATGTCAGTATGGAAGTTCGTGGAATAATCTAATTATGAGATAAAAAACATTTTCTACCAATGATTGATAGCTTGAACTGCCAGAATGTTGCCAGATCCCAAAGGAAAATATAGCAACACTGTAACCTGTTGTATATCATGAGAGGTCATTATTAATAAGGTTTGCGGTGGAGTTGACTGTTCTGCCCTATAGATCAAAGTGATTCAAAAGCAATTCAGAAGTCAATTATGTCATGTCGAACAATGTAAGGTAAAGGTAAAGGTATGTCCCATGGCAACAACCTGCCGTCAAGGATGAAGATAACTCTTCATGTATTACTCTGCAGAAATTATTAGATGGGGGTGGCCAGGTTCCTTCCTTGCTGTGTTTACCTTCCCCAACTCAAGCGTCAGGTACCCATTTGCAGCTGGGTCTACTGAAGGAATGGTCAAGTCAGGCAAGAGATCACGATCAAGATTGTTTTTGTCTGGAATAGTTTCGCACTTGGCACAATCTGTAATCTGGTGACAGTAAGCAAGCTCACTATCAATTAGGCTACCACACTCTGGAAAAATGTCAGCCTTTATATATTGCTGCCAAGCCATGAGACAACACATTCTGTTCTTTGAATCTTACATCCTCCTATCCAGCAGGATCTTAAACACGATCACAGAAGAAGTAGAATAATGAGATAGTTGCTGAATCCACATGGGTGATGTAATAAGAGATTCAGGCTGAAAAGATCATTCAAAAATCTAAGAGGATTGACTTCACTGAAGTTGAGGTTTACCATATGTAAATCTCTCTCAGCAGAGTATGCATTGTAACCAGATTTAGAATGTGCAGCTATGTGAACACAATTCAAATAAATTTCTTGACTAATTCACCCTAAAGACCCAAATTTCCAATTAGTTTCAGCTATATATATATATATGTATATATATATATATATATATATATATATATATATATATATATATATATATATATATATATATATATATATATATATATATATATATATATATATATATATATATATATATATATATATATATCTTCTGGGAGAAATAATTGTTTCTTCCCAACAAATCTAAAAGGTCACATATTTATAGATATGTGGTGTGATTGATGTATGTATGTATGTGTGTATATATATGTATGTGTGTGTGTGCGTGCGTGTGTGTATATATATATATATATATAAATGAGGTGCAAAGAGATTTGAACTGCTTTAAATCAATCTTAGGGTTAGCAGATAACCAAGATCCTAAAAGCATGTTCTCGTGGTACACCCTGGAAACATTTCCAGAAAGCTTGTGTGAAGCAATGGAATAATGCTTTATGGATCATGCCCAGGCAGTGGAGACTAAGATTGTATGAGAATTTTTTGCATAAGACAAGAAATATCATGAAATAGCACTTCTTAGCACCCATAGCCAAAGCACTGTTGCAGCACGCTATAAGATAATGACTGTCCTGGAATGCCAGGTTGTGGGTAAACAAAATAGTGAGAAAGTTTGTTTAGAAGTAAGGCTCGTCCATTGAGTACATACAACAAAGGTAGCACAGCACCAGAGGACAGCCACATGTAAAGAATAAATGTGAAAATCAAAACCATAATGAAAGCAATGTTCATGTTCATGATCAAGCTTTCAGATATTTTCTGTTAGCACGAAGTATGCAAAGAAAAAGCAGGAAAAAATTTCATCCCTGTATGAAGAAATATGTGTGTTGAAGCTCAAATGTGGATGAGGTGTTCACAATGTTGGTGAACGGAACCTTGACTTAGAGGGCGAACCAACCTTAGTCCTACTTTACTTTTGACCATTTATCTACACCAGAACCATGCTCATAGTTGAGATATGGTCAGTACCTGAGGGTACAGGGACAGTGAAACATTTAATTACACAAGACAAGTTCACTAAAAGTGGAACATCTCATATGAGATATAGTCAATCCGAGTCTAAATCCCTGTTTATCATCACCTTGTAAACTGCCACCTAAGGACATATTTTAGCCTGTAAAGTACAAAGACACAGTGGATTATAAACTATCATGACCAATAGCTGAAACACACTCATTGCCTGACAACAGATAGAATGGCTGTCACAGACTAGCAAAGCTTATATGAATTAAAAGCATGCTGAAATTATATGCTCTAGTTATACATGGTGCAAATCTAATGGTAGCACAATGTATTTCATGCTCCACTCCCACCCCCCCCCCCCCCCACGGATATCGTGGAAATGGTTATATATATATATATATATATATATTCAACCACGATTACACTACCATGCCATAGTAAAGTTCCAGATGTGATGTTCTTATCTTTTAAAGGATAACATTGGACACAGAAATAGACCAAACAGTAAAAATGATTCAGTGATACACCAGACTGCTGTTTATGGTCAGTTTGGTATTGCTGGAAGTCAACAAGTTCCTGTCAAAGTTGACCATAACATGTCAACATCACTGCATCAATCATATAAAAATATGAGGTAAGAAGTTATATGTGTGTTAGAACAGAAATAAACAATTAGACATTGCATTTTTCTGTTAAATGAAACTGACCATTATATTTGTTACTATTGATTTTACTATTAAAAACACCATACTTAAACAAGGGCATATAATACGCTGCAAGACAATACAAGAACTAGAACTGCAGGCAGCAGACCGCAATACATGGAGAATAAACCTCTGCCCTATGTGCCGCCTGTGGCATGAAAGGAACAAACTAACTAACTATTGATTTTAAATATTATTATAGACCTAAATATAAAGATAGAGCATTATGTTTAGGTTATATGTTAAAAGTATGTGTATCCAATATATCACAATCAGCATAGCTCAGTAGCAGTAAGATGTATGTATACCCAGGTGCATGATAGTGTACTGTTATGTAATTTTAATTTGCTGAATCATCATGGAACTGCTGTGTAAGTTCTCTAAAGGTGATGCTTTCAGCTAGTGGTAAGGTGCTGAGAGTGACTGTATGTGCAGTGACATAGATTCTGTCCAGTTTAACCAGTAAATATTGACATATTAGCTGTTCCTAGACTTTGAGAAAGTTCACTAGCAACCATTTTCTTCAACATAATACCCTGCTGTATTTTTTTAACTAATTAATTATCTGTGCCCTCTTCAGATGCACTCTCACTTTGCTTATACATGCAACATATAAAACATGCAGATTAGAGATAGTAATACCAACGTTTCAATCCATAAGTCTTCATCTGAAACCTAGAACACAACAACGCTCAGGGAAGAAACCCTTGTTGATTCGATCATCTTTAGATTATGGAGAAATTTCGTTATTCTTTATGCCTTACCCTGTCCCACCAATGTATACATCTTTCTATTTATTTACAGCTGTGGATACTAACAGTATTGCATGCTGCATACTCTTCATCATGTGCTGGAAGAGAGCAAAAATCTATGGTTTTGCCCAGAGTGTGTCAATGTTTATGCAGAAAACTAAACTAATATCATAACATACAAGTTGATTGTGGATATGTTGATGTGTAATACAAGAGTTTGGGTCCCACTTTGGGAAAATGTGTATTATTTGAATTTTCTTAACTAGTTTCTTCTTCTTTTGCATTTGTTGTGTAACTCTTGCAGGTTAGCAGGATGTAGTCTGAAAAATGAAATGTGCTGCCATGTTTAAGAAAATACAATATCTGTGCCTTTTCAGGACAATACATTTGATTAACGTGACAGCTGGGTTATTTGACCCTCTGTGGATGGGACAACCAACCACAGCCTCCCCCCCCATCTCCTTAGTCACCTATTACAATATACATGACAGGTTACAGTGCTGCTTTTCATAACTCTCCTTTCAGACATCAACAACTTATGAGTGTTCTTAATTCATGTTCTTCATGATCTTTGGTTTTATCTAAAACTTACTTTGCCCATGTGGCAACCAGGACCTTTACTTTTAGTTTCAGGGTGCAAAGAATAAGGTCACTGTCTTTTTTTCCAGGCCTTTTGTAGAAGGCAACTAAGGAAAGTTAAGATATGCAGATAACCTCTCACCTGTGAAAAAAATATTCATTTTTACTTTCTTATTTTTGTCTACCATCAAACGATCCCTATGGATGGCGAACAGATGCAGGCCAGCGGACAATGCACTTTTGTGGCAGATTCCTGGATTGCAGAGAATGCTAGATGTGCCATCACTGCGGATGGGTCAACAAATCTGACAGAAGAATGATAAGATATTTGGTTCTGAAGTATGTACTGCACTTCTGTCAAGACATGATGATCCTGGGATACTGACGCACTGGAATGCCCACCTTCAAGTACTTAACATGAACTCCTCTAACACAACAATTTCATTGAGACAACCTTATATGAGTCAGACTATTGTCTTAGTTACACAACTGAGAAGAATCTGTGCTTTTGTCGGAAAGGCTATGGCCTGTCAAGAGCAACCTGTTCACGGCTAAAGCGATTATTTCATCATCATCATCAAAGTTTACTCGTACAAAAACGTATAATTGACTCTGGTTCTCATAGCCATTATCGTATATGCAGTGTATTTAGCTATGAAATACATGTGATGTAAATTGTTAATAAAGTAATAGGCCTAATTAAGTTGAACTTTGCAGCTCCAGCATTACTCCAAGTGGTCATCTGATATCTGATGATATGAGGCCCAGTGCAATGTACAGGTTAACCAGATCACGGTCATTGTCACACTTAAATAGATCATTTAATGGAGAGAGTGTCTTACCCACAAGTAGTGAGTGTGATACACATGTCAATTACCGAGATGCAAAGGAGACAAAAAGTGCCTTAGGTCTGTTTACTTTTTTAAATAACATTTTTGTGTATTACACAGTGATCATATACTGCTAATTCCTATATTTATTGTCATGTTTAACCAAAGAAATTAGCGAAAAGTGCGTCAGTGGTATATTATGCATTTTTCTCATTAAATCTGATCTCTTTTGCGTATATTTTTTAAATAGCATTGACTTAATTAATCTTCAGCTTCCCTTACCTTCATATGTTACACCTATTCTTTATTTATGTAGTCAAAATGTCTTCGGAGGTCATGGTGATTCGATTACCAGGATTACCAGAACGGTGACCTCCAATTTTTTGTATCTTTAAAACTCTGATTTAACTTAACATATATGGTTAAAAATAGCATACATTACCATAGGAGGACTCTTGAAAAAGTCAACAACTTCTCATACCTTGGCAGTAAGATATCAACAACAGGATATTCATCATCAGAAATATTAAACCGTATTGCATTGGCTGCAAATGCATTCAATAAACTATCAAATATATGGCATTCAAAAACGCTATGAAACAACACAAAACTCAAAATCTTCAACTCCTGCATAATTCCAACATTAAAATATGGATGCAAAAGTTGTAAAGGAACATCAAACTTAGAAAAAAGACTAAACACCTTTGAAAACAAATGTCTTAGACCAGGGGTCAGCATCCTTTTGCGAAATGTGTGCCAACTTAAGGTTTAAATTATTCAGAGTGCCAACATCACATATCATTTTATACAAATCGAGGCCAATATTTTTATTTTACCATATATTTTATTTTTATATTTTAATTAATTAATATATAGTTATATTCAACAATATGTAAAGTTCTAAACAACATTAAAAGAAACAGAGTTTCTTGAAAGATTATTTTAAAAACTTTTTATTATTAATGGGAGCCTTGCCCTTGCATGGTCTTGGCCAGTTGTTCAATATTGACAACATACTTTGTCACTTTGAGTTTGACACAATTTTCTGAATGTTCAGGCTTTAGGCAAGTGTCGAAATGAGCGAGGAAACCCTGCTAATCGATTTATAACCAACTTTATACAGGAAACGTGAAGAGTCTGCATGTCATTTGAAATTACTTGGCGTGCCAAGTGTGATACGCGTGCCATAGGTTACCGACCCCTGTCTTAGACGACTACTAAACATCCACTGGTCGGACTTTAAATCAAACACAGTCATCAGGCAAGAAGCAAAACAAGAATATGTATCCACCTATATTAGAAGATGTCGCTGGAATTACATCGGACACACACTGCGAATGGATACCAAAAGACTCCCCTGTCAAGCTTTGATGTGATCATGTGATCATTAAGGAGCAAGGGAAGACCAGGAGAGACCTTATGTAGAACTATTACAAAAGAGCGATTCACCATCGGTATCAGAAACAATGAAGACCTAAGACAAATTGCAATGAAATGCGAGACATGGAAGTCTGTGACATCAGCCCTATGTGCCGTCTTTGGCCCTAGAAGAATAACTAACTAACCATAGGAGGCACTTTTTATTTAACTAAATAGCATATTTCTTATTAATCATTAATCTTGATCTTGAAGGCAATACTCTTATGGCGGGTGATACTACACTGAAAGAATCTGTAATACAAATGATGGAGTTTACGAAGTGTGGGATTAGCAGGGAATCTTGAGAGAGGGGGAGAAATATATAAGTAACATGTCTTTTGTAGAATGCTGTACTCACTGCCATTCTGTAAGCCTCTCAGTTCTGTGCAAGCTGCTCTACTTCTCACAGCAACATATTCACAAGATCTTTGATATGCTATGTCCATTGATATCTATTGTCTCTTGTTTTCGTTCCTGACATTTCCTTCCATGATTAATCTTTCTAACCCATTAACTCATTACCGGTATGCTTTTTCACATGTCTAAGTTATGTTAGCTTGATTTATTTTCAAAGTGTTTTTAGAAGTAAAACTTTCCTTAATGTTCAAGTATTTGTGGACATCTGTGTTTGTTTGTCTCTCTCTATCACTCTCTCTCTCTCTCTCTCTCTCTCTTTCTCTCTCTCTCTGTCCATGATATTCTTAGGACCTAATGCTGATATTTTTTTTAAATTGTGGTTTTCGTTACCCATGACTTGCAGTCGTATGTAGGGGAAGAATTAGGCACATGAAAAACCAATACATAATGAGAATAATAAGCATATATAGTATCACTATCTGCTGAAAGAAACTGAGCTTCCATGGGTCTGCCCTGAATTAAATAAAGTCACTTCTTAAGTATTTGAATAGCCTGTCTATTGTCTGGGCCCAAAAGGCGAGTACAGATTAGCATTGCTATGACCTGCCATGCATGTTGTAAGATGCAAATCTGTTTGACTAAGCTGCAAGTTAACAGAGCAGTGGTACTCCAAGTGCTGTTATATGCTAGTGAAACATGGACTGTGTAAAGATGTCATGTGAAGAAACTCAATCACTTTCACACAACTTGTCTCAGAAAAGTTATGAACATCAGATGGCACGACAAGATTCCGGATACTATAGTCTTTGACAGGTCTGGTATCCCTAGCATTGACACTATTCTTATGCAGACACAGATTCGTTGGGCAGGCCATCTGGTACGTATGCCAGATCATCGCCTACCAAAGATACTTCTATATGGTGAGCTGGAGAAGGGTACACGATCTCAAGCTGGCCAATAGAAGCGCTACAAGGACTTGTTAAAGAACTCACTGAAAGATTTAGAAATGGACCAAGATACATGGGAAGAACTTGCACAAAATAGATCTACATGGCACTCAACAATCAAAAAGAACACATCATCTTGTTAAAAGAGGAGAAATGCAGCAGTTCAACAGCAGAGAGTAACTACAAAGTCACGAATAGACCAAAATCCATCTACAGCGGTCATTCCATGCTCAAACTGTCCAAAGACATTTATAGCTCGAATAAAGCTATTACGGCTCAAATATTAGCCATCTACGAACTCATAGGTAAGGACATATCTGAATTTCAAAAGTGGATGTAACAAATAGTCATCATCACTTGTGATGAATGAGCAACAAGAGGCAAATAAGGAGGTTTGACTTCCATCCCATAGATCAAAGCAACTCATAAACAATGCTGAGTTCAGATGTTTCAGGCATAATAGTGCAGATATCGCAGCCAAGCTGTTGACTACGATACAATATATTGTGTTCTCCAGACCACATCCTGCTAACCAGTTGGAGTTTGAAGATGAGAGCAGAAGAAGAAATACTTGAATATTTATTAATTTTCACCTTGTTTTACTTACATCTGCTGGAGTATATATTTCAATCTAATTCACAATTTCATCTTGTTTATGTTAGATTTTCTTTGTATTTCTTATTACCTCAGTAATCTTCACCTTCCCTTACTTAAGTGTACTGATAATATATATTCTGTTATTTCTGAACATCTTTTGTTTATGTTAGCTGTACCTTGTATTTCTTATTAATCCTCAGTTCTCCTGACTTTTGTCAGCTGTTCCATATATTCCTGGAAGTTTTTCTCCAGTCATTATTTTCTCAGAGGATAATAATCCTCTGTGTATTGTATGTGTAATTGCCACTGTTCTAAAATCCCTGCAAAAGCTATAGGCCTATATAGATTTACCTGTATGTATATGATTGCCTGTATGTGTGCATGCATTTGTGTCAATAGGAAAAAGTTGTATTCTTTTCTAACACTTGAAGAGGTCACCAAGTACCACACAGGTATTATCACAATTTAATTTATTTAAATATATAAAAAGAATGATAAAAAATAGAAAAAGGTATAAATACAGTATAAGTAGATGCCACCACATGTTTAATTATTTCCCTTGTCTATGTTTGTAAATTTTATGTTTATCATTTAATAATTGAAATATTTTATTTTTTTAGTGTTGGGGTTAGGGCTAGTTACGTAAAACACAACTATTCTAATCCAAACCCAAAAATAAATTAATATTTAAAGTATTATATGAACATGAAATTCACAAACATAAATAAAGAAAATAACTCAATTATGTGGTTGCATCTACTTGTACTACACCTAAAAGAATTTAATTGTTTGAAAAAGATGTTGAAAATATATTGTTTTGTCCAGAACCAATAAGTATTAGGTTCAATATGGGGAGAGGTGCCTCCATTTAAACATTTTAATATTATGCACAGTTTCATTGCAACTTTGTTATAGTATCCACAGCTTCCATGTTGTCACTGACAGCAAAACAAAACAATTTATTTAATCAAAAATGTCTGTTTATTGAGCATGCCAGCTACAGATATGTTTGTTACAAACTCATGGGGATGAAAAGATGAAACAAAATGAAAAGGATTAACCAATGGGGGGAAGCTCTCAGTGTGTAGCGTGCAGATCAATGCATCCGGCAGAAGTTGTAGCAACTTTATCGGTATTTATGCTAACACTGCTTATCTGTACTTATTTCATTTTTTGCAACATTCCAAATTTTAAATATTATTTCATGTTCAGCTAAATAATGTAGGCATCTCTCCCCGTATTGTACCAAGTATTATTTGTATTATCTGCATTAGCATGACAATTTGAAAAAAATTATAATATTGAAGGTTAAAGTACTTTGAATGTTTAATTAGTTCCTCAGGCAAAAGTACACAAACATGCACAAACACACAATTTCTTTCAACAAACATATGAGCTGAGTCCATCATGGTCAGGATTCACATTGATAAAGAACTTGTTTTTCTTCATGATGCATCTTAACCAAAGCTTGTCTGGTTAATGAAGCAATGATTGATATATCTGTGCTGTGATGAAATATGTTGAAGACCCATATCTGAAATGCTGTCAACCTTTTTATATTCATCATATCTTGAGGTGGCAACAAGAGAGTCCTGGCAAAGTCCCCTCCAGAGTAGGCTATGCAACTCATGGCATTGAGCACAGCCATATTGAGTAAAAGAGTTAACTAGAGTAAAATAAAACATCTGAAAACCCAGCAATCCAGAACAATGCTGGGAGAAACATAATCTGATACTGAAAGTAAAACTCTTTTCTTTTAACCACAAACAGAAGACAGTGAATCACAGCGAAAACTCTTGATGCTTAAACTAAAAGAAGCACAAGCCACTCTTGAGTTACAAAGTGAGCGACTAAGAAAAATTGAATCATCGGCCAAAGATAACAGTGTTCTTGTGGAGAAATTAAAATTGAAAGAAAAAGTAAGTTCTGTTATTCACAATCACATTATAATAAAGCAACCAGTACATCATCTTGCTCTTGATATAACTGGAAATTTGGGAGAAAATAAACAATGGTATATTGGAAGTTTACTGTCATTTATTATTGTTATACATTTTATTGATATTTTTACATGAAATACTTATTAATCTTCACCTTGTCTTACATAAATTTATACTAATTTTTTTTTATAGCAAAATAACAAATTTTGCTAAAAGTGAGTTGTATTTGTAACAAAATTCTGTGCGTACTTCCTGATAATGTTACAAAAATCAGAGAATTGACTTCCTTGTACTCAGTTTCTCCATAAAACAGTATAAAATGTTTCTCCATAAAATACATTACAATTCCCATCTTTCACAACAGAGTAGAAAACTGTCTGCCAATAGTATCATTCAAGTGAATGGACTTCTAAACAAGGCATTGCACTGCGATATCAAACCAGCAACCTCGTAAACACAAATGGTTTCACCCCTACTCAATTTACTGGAAAAGAATGGATGATGGATGTAATAATAAATTGGAGTACTTTTCTTGAAACCCACCACAAAACACAGAATTGTTTAGGGTGTTTAGAGAATTTAAAGGGTATTAAAGTATGCGCTTTTTCATACTAGTTTAATAACTTATGTCATTACTCTAGAAATATGCCTGCCACAATAACAATAAAACGTGAAGATCCTCTACTCTATCTTGAAGTTAAAAAATTTTGTATTACATTCCTTCAGGAACACAGTATTTTGCGTTGGTGTCGTGTGTCACAACAGCTCACATGTTCAGCTCCATCTTTCAAGACATAACACATTACTAGCCACCCATCCAATATGAATGAACTTAAGCCCAATACTTTATGAATACATCCATACATAATCATAATAGGCCACACCATGAAATTAATAAATCCATCAGCATCAGATGCCATGCCGGCTGGTGTAGGTGATCATGGCTCTCCACTGCTCTCTGTCTCCAGCATTATGTATCAAGAGTGTTGTTGCTTCCCTGCCGTGCTAGGCTATCAATCTGTCTAATATTTTCTGAAGTCGCCCTCTGTCTCTGTTGCCTTCATTCTTGCCAGTTGTGACTATGTTCTTCACACCTCCCTGTCTCATGAAGTGGCCAAAACATGAAGATTGTCATTTTTTTATATTATTGATTACGGTCTGTTTCACGTTTGACTCTTTCAACACCTCCACATTAATTTTTCTGGTAGTCCATGGCATTCTCAGCATTCTTCTGTAGAACCACATCTCTATTGCCTTTAATTTCCCACTTTCCTGTTTGTTTATTGTCCAAGACTCACATCCATATGTTAGTATAGGATTTATATAGCACTGCAGAACTCTCTCACCTCTAATGACAAGGTCATATTACACAATATATTTTAATTTTTGTAAATGTTGTTTTTGCCTGTCCTATTCTGGTTCCTATTTCTTTTGAACTTCTTCCATCTGCTGTAATCGTTGTACCTAAACGTTTGAATTGGTGGACTTGTTTTAATACTATATCATTCACTTTGATCATGCACGGTGTGATATTTTATTTCTTTGAAATAACTATTACTTCTGTTTTCTTTATATTTAGGAAGAGGCCATTCTCTTTGCTTTCTGTGACTACTACATTAAGTAAATCTTGAAGGTTTTCCTCACTTTTAGCAATCAGAACAGTGTAATAAATCCATATATCATCGCAAATAGTCATTTGTCAGCAAACATGTAGAATTTGCAAGTTATCAATAAACATTCACTTTTCCCACATGAATAAATTTCCGCACAGATGTCACAGTGACCTAGATATATGTCATATGGTTACTACATGGACTATAGGTGAAGCACCTCTAAATTACACAAAGTAGCATCACATCACTCCAACTGGAGAGCAGTGGTTTCTTCTCTATACACCGTTTTCGACACTAATGAAACATAGATAGATTATAAGTAGAAATAAAATGTAGAATTTTTTCAATCTATACTTGTTGTATTTTCTATTGAAATATTATTATGTTATTTAAAAAAATAACATTTCCCTACTTTTCTATGTTAATGTTGTCCAGAAGAGTAAAAGCTTATGAGCAGTCTTGACCACTATTTTTGTGAATACAGCCACATTTTACTAGCTAATCACCTCATTTTTGATCAACATAATTACAATGAGTTTTTCTTTCCTAGAAATACCGTAGCATTGTCAGTGAGCTGGAAGCATCAGAGGAGGAGAAACGGATGTTGCGAATGGAAAATTTACATCTTCAAGAGGGCATGCAGAATAGGTATATTATTTATATACAGTAATTTAGTTTTCATGTATTTTGTCAAATTTTAATTATTAAATAGAATGAAAATGTGAAAGAAGAAAGAAGTCAATTATAATAATGAAAATAATATCTTCTAATTTGCCGAAGACATATTAACTAATTGGGTTGCATGATACCATGGTTGCTGGTGTGCTTTTGGGACTGGTAACTCTGACTTCAGCACCTGTGTTTACTTGAGCAGGACTGGTCCTGTTTGATGTAAGGGATGGTCTAAACCAGTCTTAGTTTTCAGCCCGTGGATTAAGCCACATCACTTTACAGACTTGGCCTTGATGGAAATGAAAACAATATAAAAAAGGTGTTTTTTTATTGCAATCCCTATAATTTATGAGTACAGCTCTTCTATCATTTTGTACAATTTGGAAATGGGGAAGTTGGTTCTCCTAAGCAGTATTTCATACACAGAAGACTCCTCATCTGTGTGTAATACATTAAGAAGTCTCCTACTCAACTGAGTAAAAATGTAATTGTATATATGACATTGTTTTAAAGGCTAATACAAATGGAAAACTTCACTAATCTAGAGATCATCTACTATAGATTAGCTGTTGCATGGTGGTTGATCTGATAGATAACTGGTGAGACCTCCAGACATTCCACATGCAGAAATGGGGTTATTGATTGAAAGGGCTTTTCAACATGAACAAATACACGGTTGCTGATCCAACTGTCCATGGGCTCATGCCCTTTGACCTAATATCATTGTATGATATATGCATGTGTTTGTGAGCTGTTGTCTTGTTCCATATTAAATGTTTCATATATCTGACCTTAAAGAGAGAAGCATTTTTCTAACATCGTCCAGCACTGGACATTCAAAAAGGTGGTGGTTGACAGTTTAGTAGGGATAAGTGCACATCTGGCACCTTGTTTCAATCTCTCTGTTGAGTTTGCTATCCTCCGTAAATATGCTTCCTAGGTATTTAAACTCTGAAACTTGCTTGAGTTTTGTACCATTGACAGATACATTTAACTGGCCTGATGTTCTACTTATCTTCATAATCTCTATTTTAGATGTGTTTAGTTTCATGTTGTGTTGTTCGCAGGTTGTATGGCCCAAGTGTGTGTGCCGCTGTAATTCATCTTCAGATTTGAATATTAAACATTGATCATCTGCAAATAGCCGTTCGTTGAATGAGCTGTGATCTTCATTTGATGCTTCTGCAGGAGTGAATTTGGCCGCTGCAACTAGATTGGCAATCCAGCAGTGTGTATGTGTGCTAAAAATAGAAATAGAGTCCAGAAAAGAACGAGTCAACCAAGAACAAATACATTTTTTTAAAAACTAAACGACTATCATATAGAAATGTTCATCATTACTAATATATAATATTCAGTGATTAAAAAAAGGTACATTTATGCAGAGATAACAGACATTTAAAAATCACATGTGAAACGTCTATGAAATAATTTATTTATTACAAATTGAATTTTTAGGATAGGTGCACTGGAGTATCAACTCAGAAGCCTTAAGTCACAACACCACAGTACAGAAAACAAAAACAATAAAAATATTACGCTTCTGGATCATACAACTATGGCCTTATCATTGCTTGAGGAAGAGAGCTCAAAACTAAAGCAGGTCAGAGTATTTTATGTTTACTGTGTATGCTTTAAGCTGTTATCTTAAAAGATTATTTATTATAGTTTTATTTTTCAGTATCAGGTATAGCTTAACCCCTTAGATGCGGATGTATTCTTAATGATACGATGAAAAGCCACCATCATTTTGGAAAGAACCTCCTCTTCTATCTTCCCAGGAAAAAAATCTGTCTGGAAGATTATAGTAAATTATCCAGATGAATTGTTTCCCTGGGAAACTAATAAGAAGAAGATATCAGCAAAATGGCGGTAATACCTCATTATATCCTTAAGGATACCTCAGCAGCTAAGGGGTTAACAGATTAACAGTGTTTAGAATAGCCTTGCCTTTGATCCACCAATCACTGAGCGTTAGCTCATGTTAGAATATTCTATAAATAAACATTTGCATCTGTAGGTTTAAAAAAAGGCCCTTGGGTGAATTAGTTACTGTTATGATATTATGAGATGAAGTATAAAACAAGAAGAGATAAGTGATGACACAGATGCATCATGGCATGGGGAAAAGTTTTCTCACAATTCCAATTGATGTGAAATGAACTGAAGTTTGACATGTAGAGAAGTCTTGACACCCAGTCTTACTCTGGCAGTATTTGGTCACCTACTGGCTAGGCAGCTGAGCATTTGTAGGTAAAACTGTGTGTTATGATGCTGATTCAGTACTCACCTTTTCCTTCACATTTCTTCAATTGATATGTAATATATGAAAGTTTGATTACTGATAGTTCCTAGATATTATCATTTGAAAAATGTATTCAGATGGTGGAGAGGATTGACTTAATTATACTAGACTTTTTCAATATTTTGACCCAAGAGTGCAATTCCTAGCACATTATTCCATAGCTTCAGCGACAATCTCCAGGTATCTCCAAAAAATTCACTTTGCAAACAAGATGTCATGAGTGAGATTCGAACCAGAGACCTCTTGATCACAAGGCATACAGCTAAAGCACTACATCAGGGAGGTTAATTATCACTTGATTATCATTATTTACAATAAGTTAAGCTTTTCAAATAGTTGTAACTTTGTTTCTTTCTTAGGATAAAGAAAAGCTGCAGTCAGAGTTGATGTTACTCAAAGACTCTTTTGATGTGATGACAGCAAGATGTTGTGCTATGGAAGATGAAAATAGAAAAATGAAAAATGAGTCTGGGAAATTAAAAGAGGTTAGTTACTATGAGCTGGAAACTAAAACTTTATTATTGTTGAGAGAGTCAATAATAATTTCTGTGATGTAGAATCCTAGAATGATCGTACAATGACCTCTTGCTGTACAAGCTCGTCAGTAACAGAAGAGACATGATTGATGGCGTCCTGAGTAATCTAGAGCATTTGTCGCTCTGGTGCACTGACTACAAGGAAGTTATCAATCCCACTTAGGCAAAGATCGCCTGGTTCTTGCTGAATAACAACATAGTCACAGACAGTATCAGCAGCCACTTGCATGGGCATCAACATTGACAGGGAGCAGACTATGAAATATCTAGGCATCACTTTTTTTAGAAGTCTATCTTTCGCGATACATGTGGACAATGTCATTCAGAAAGCTGGGAAAGGTGTCAGTGCAGTCAAAATCATGGCGTCTGAAGAGATGCCGCAGTGAACCCTTTTTCAGATGATGAAGGCAGTGGTATATCTGTGTTGGACTATGGTTTAGGTTACTTACACTGTCGCAAATACAGGTGGTTAGATTGGAGAGAGTTCAAAATGAAGCCATGAGAACTGTCCTAGGATGCATAAGCTACCATCCAAGACATTCCTCTCTTAATATGCCTTCTTTTTGTGTTGTCTAGAGATTGGTGAAAGAGGTGAAGATCATTATTGGTGACCTTGAAGTATTCTTTAACTTGAGCTATTTTATGTCTTGCTTTGATGCTTGGTAGGTCTAGGAGAAACCTCATGGTTGTGATAGATGTATCTTTAGTAATACAAGAAATAAACATGTGTGGTTGGGGTTTCGTGGCCTACCAAAATGGCAAGAAATTAGCTGAAAAGTCAGCTGCAAATCCCACTACAACATTTGAGTATGAGAATGGAAATAGAAGCGGTGACAGCAGCACTTGGCTGGTGACACAATCACCAACAGACTCAGTGATTCTATCAGACTCTCAAAGTATGCTGCGTAAGATAGGAAAGTGTATCACTCAATGGGTCACTCTGCTCAATAACATGCATAGCATTACATGTATCTACTGTCCATGTCATGCTGGGGTCAGGGGAAACAAAAGAGCCGATGTGTTGGCTGGTAAAGCTTTGGTGAATGGCACCGAGATAAGAAGTGATAGGATTGAATTGATTAGAGCAGTCATGGATACTCTTCGAGGAGGAGGTTGAACGATATAATTTACATATTCAGAGAATGGTAGAAATGGGAGTGACTAGAGACAATGGGAGAAAGTGCTCCCTCTCCAGAAAGATCAGATTAACGCGTAATCAGACACTAACTGGGACACTGAGCTTATACACTTTTAGATGGCTGATGGAACGGCAAGCACAGCATAAATGGGAATTCCCCCAGTGCTGTTACGCTTGTTCCTAATCAAGAATCGTAGACTTTAAACTCAATAAAACAACGGTCATAATTAAGTGGATGATATCAGTAGGTACCTCCAATCTCCAAGATAGTATATGGGTCTACAGTTCTGTACACATTGGTGTAATAAGAAAACAAACAGGATGATTTAAAACAGCTTTAGTTGGTGTAACACTGATAACATCAGATGGAAAAAATTACTTAGGTGCTGGTTATCAGTACATACCAGACAAATAAAACAACAGCACATTTCTGTTCTCTGGACAACATCCTGCTGGAAATCTAGTGGTACCTTCCTACCACATGAGAGATCTAGTGGGAGTTTGAGAATGAATGTTAAAAATATTTAATTGAAATATTTATAAGAAAACCTTTTAAATTTTGTTTTTAGGTTAATAATACATTGTCAAAAAAAGTGCAGGAAGTGGCTGGCCAGATGGTTGAACTACAGGGTTTGTTAGAAGCAGTTAGAGATGAGAATGAACGTCTCTTTTCCACATTAAAAACATCCACAGAGGTATGTATTCCAGTACTACGCATGAATATTAACAAAGGTATGCATTCCAGTACCACACATGAATATTAACAGAGGTATGTATTCCAGTACCATGCATGAATATTAACAGAGGTATGTATTCCAGTACCATGCATGAATATTAACAAATTGAGTAGTTTTAATCTTCAACTATTAATTTATGTTAGCCATTAATTATCTTTAACTCTCATAGGTTTTTTTTATAGAATTTGTAAAACCAGTTTTCAGTTTTCCTCAATTTAATTGTAATCAGTTATTCTGTTAACCTTTAAGCTGTGCAATGTTACCTCTTGGGATAATTTGTCTTCCATGAAGCACATAGAAATCAAGTCAATATTAAAACAGTTTTAATCTAATTCACTGTTTATGAAACAGAACTTGGGTGCCTGTATCAAGTTGATAGTGATCACAACAGTGGCAAAATGGTTAGCATACTTACTAGGAAAACAGATACACAGATTACAACACACAAGATGACCTACTAGTGATGTCCACCATTCAGTAAAACAATTGTTAATACTGCATGTTTCTCATTAGGTAGTTGCAGGGAGGGGGTGTTTGTGGTTGTGATGTCATCCATCACAAGTGATGATGACCATTTGTTACATCCACTTTTGAAAATTCAATTTTAGTTATGTCCTTGATTATGAGTTTGTAGATGGCTAATGAGCCCTATTCGAGCTGTAAATGTCCTTGGACAGTTTGGACATGGAATGGCGACAGTAGACGGATCTTGGTCTATCCGTGACTTTCTAGCTGCTCTCCGCTGTTGAGCTGCTGCATTTTTCCTCTTTTCACAAGATGATGCGCTCTTATTGATTTTAGAACGCCATGTAGATCTATTTTGTGCAAGTTCTTCCCATGTATTGTGTTCTATTTCAAAGGCTTTTAGTGAGTTCTTTAACGAGTCTTTGTTGCGCTTCTTTTGGCCACCTTGAGATCATGTGCCCTTCTCCAGCTTACCATAGAGAAGTATCTTTGGCAGACGATGGTCTGGCATATGCACCAAATGACATGCCCAATGAATCTGTGTCTGCATCAGGATTGTGTCAATGCTGGTGTTGTATTGTGTTGTGGTTGTATGATAAAGACTGCATGCTTTTGCTGTCACTAATAAAAACCAATGAAATAAAATTAAACAGATCAAGGTAACTTCATGAATTCTTGCTTCACCGTGTTTTATGAATTTAGAAGTAGTAATTAGATTATATTAAATGGCATATTCTTTCCAGAATGTTGTCTTCATCATGGATACTCTGAACACCTCTCTGTGCTGGCAAGCAAGCCTGCATTGGCCAGAGACATGTTCATACATTCTTGAATGTCGCTGATCCATCATCTTCTTGGGCTTCATCTTCTTCTCTTTTTTGGGACTCTGCCCTCCAGAATCAGCCTTTCGATGCCATCATTCTCTTTAAGTATCCAAAATATTGTAAATAGATTAGAACATTGTTATTCACATCTCAATGTTATTTATGTTATTTCCTCCCACTGATATTCCTGGAATATTATCAATTGCTTACAGTATGTTTTCACTGTACATAGAGAACAGGCCTGTATGCCTATATTGTGAATGTACAATTTTTGCATTGGACAATTATAAAAAAGTCTTGGGAAAGGGAAATGGCATATTAAATGTGGTAAAAAGAGAATGGGGCAAAAAAGGTCAGGAACTGCTTAGATAGTGAAATGCTTGGATAAATCAGGTTAATGTCATTGCACTGGAAAATTCAAGAAGATACAGTTATTTAACTGCATGTCTTTCTTGTCACCTTCAACACAGAAGCTAATTTTGTTCTTTTCTGCTGACAGTAGCTCAAAGCAGATTTATGTTTTTCTTGTCTGCTAACAATAATTCAGAAGATTGTATTTTTGGTTTGTCACGGTGAGACGTGTCCACACATTCTAACTTTGTAATATTAGGCTTGATTATACAGCTTCTGTGATGTGGAGATAAAAAATGCACAGCATCTTCTACCGATCATTCAATACCCCCAAGGGTCTTCCAGGGGAGGGGAAGAGGAGCCCCTCAGTGCCTTGTGCGCAGTTCGATTGATGCTGTGCTGTATGCACCTTTAGTGAAAGTTTGTTTCGTTAAATAATGTATGGTTTTTGTTTTTTTTAAATGTGGACATAATCTCCCCATAATGTATCATATTTTTTGTTTCTTGTCTGCAGGCAATAACTCACGGAAGATTTTTTTTTTTCTTGTTGCAGACATTAACTCACAACAATTGTATTTTTTTTGTATTTAGGATAAATCTTCTACAGTTAAACAAATACATGGCTATCAGGATGCAATATCACACTTGAAGTCTCGACTGTCTGCTACCAGTGCTGATCGTGACCGCTTATTTCAAGAGAAACTGGACATGAATAGTAAACTACAACAGATGATGTTTGACAAAGAGCAGCTAATGAAAGTATGCATTTTCTTGTGTTTTAGTTTTTTTGTGACATCAATCAATTGACCCTCATGAGAGCATAGATCACAGACAAATTCTCTTAAGCTACCCTGTTCTTAGATTTATTCTACAGGTCTTTCCATATGATGCCAATATCATTTAGAACTTTCATTGTTATTCTTCTCCAAGAAATTCTAGGTCTTTCCTGTTTCCATGTAAATTCCATGTCAGTGTCTGTCATGTGATAAAGTTTTATGCAGTCTTCAGAATTTGCTAAATCCATGTCCATTTCCTAGTCATTATTTGTAGGAAAATTAGATCTTGGCCTTTACTCATTGAAACTTTTTCATTTCCGATTCTATCTTACTCTTTAATGTTTGAAATAATTTACTAAATTGTTTTGTTGTATGTTCCTATGAAAGTTAAGACTTATTACAATTAACGGCTCCCAGCCTATCTCCATGCCTACTTTTTGTAACATGCTTGCTGGTATTTATAGTTAGAAATGTATGCTGGACAGATAAAAATTAAGCTATGAAGTTCTTGATGATGTAGAAGAACACAGAAAAGTAATGAAATACAACTAGACTCATCTGACTGGGTCAGATTATGCAGCATGAGATATATAAAACAGAACCTATAGGAAGAGAAGAAGAAGATGACTGGATACCACCTTTATTGAATAAGCATAGTTAACATCTTAAGAGAGCCACTGGAACAGGGTGAAAATTTGTGATCATCATTCTTGAGACTATATAATCTGTCTCATGATAATTGAATGATAAGTGAATGATAATTGAGCAATTTTAGTCACAAAAATCTTGAAGTTACAACAAACAAAGGATTATGAACTGACTTAATTATACCGAAGGTGCTCAAGCAGATCCATAGGTTCTCAGTCTTCCCCAGCAAATACAATGGTTATGCATGCTATTGTTCCCTGTAGCTTTCCTGTTAACCATACTTAATTTGTCAATAGGTTTTTAGTACATTTGATATTGAATTCCCCAACTAATAGATGTTAGAGGACAAATAGCTACAAAAGATCCATAGTGGTGACAGATCTGATTTACAAGAATAATCTTAGCAACAAAGAGTTTTTCACATTATGTTCAAGGAATCACAGACCTACTTGTACCATCATGTACTGTTGTGTGTCTTAGATGTGTAGCTCTTGAACTATCACTTTCTTCTTTGTCTTTATAAATTCCTAATCTTTCCCCTTCATGCAGCGATCCATGGCATTCTTGTCTCATGATTCCATATCAATGCCTATATCATGCATATCTTGCTTGCACACGTCTTTGTACCAAAGTAGAGGTTGGCCCTGATATCTTTTCCCACACTGGGATTCTCCATATATTAGATACTCTGGTACTCTGCCATCTTCTATTCTCCTAGTGTCTCACAGTCATCTGTGCAGACTGAGCCTAGAAAATACTGTGGTATTACATGTTATTTCCAAATGTTGTTAGCGAATACAGAGATAGACAGTGTTAGTGACTTTGTCCTGCCACATAACTCCAAGAATTCTACTTAAGCGCAGCATGGGAAAGATATTTAGTTGTCTCTGATGATATGAATATGGTTGCCCATGTTTCACTGCTGTAGAGGAGGGTGCTGAGGACACAATCCTGGCAAACAAGAAGTTTAGGTTTTATAGTTAATTCATTGTTTCCCCAGATCATTTTAGCAGACAAACTAGTCATTTATAAAATTGTGTATTTTTATTATTAACTTTGTTCAAGTAATGAAGTGCTACAATGTTCAAGTAATGAAGTGCTACCATGTTCAAGTAATGAAATGCTACCATGTTCAAGTAATGAAATGCTACCATGTTCAAGTAATGAAATGCTACCATGTTCAAGTAATGAAGTGCTACCATGTTCAAGTAATGAAGGGCTACCATGTTATTTGATATAATCTTCTCTACTATTCATTTCATAACATGCAGGCAGAGATCATTCTTAATGGTCAACTTGGTGAGCACATTTCTAGACGTTCTTACTTATCAACTTCAGGATTCCGAAACAGTATGAAAGAAATGGAACTTGCCCAAGAACTTGCCTCTATGACTAAGGTAATATCATATTGGTAGCTACAAATCTGTACATAGGATCATCATCATTGCACTTTAACTGGTAGCCATTTGTCCTCCTGTGGCTTTATTGCAGAATGA
The DNA here is from genome assembly GCA_034231615.1 of Meghimatium bilineatum. NCBI lineage: Eukaryota > Metazoa > Mollusca > Gastropoda > Stylommatophora > Philomycidae > Meghimatium > Meghimatium bilineatum. The sequence continues at coordinate 20,132,792 of CM067299.1, forward strand.
TCTTAGTAACATTGTAGGATCAGATATGTGTCTCTACCTCATTTCCTTGCCATGTAAATTGTTGTGTGGGTTTTTTTTAATGTGATAATGTCTTTTTTATGGGGGGAAAAAAACCAAAATAATCTTTTTATGAAAAAAAACCAAAGTAATATTTTTATGAAAAAAAAACACTAAATGGATGTTTTGACCAAAAGTATTTTATTAGATATGACTGCAGGGTATCTTCAGTGCACTCTGGACACGTCTAAAGTTATTATAATCCATGTCTTAGTAAATCCATCAAAGTATTGCTACACTCTCACAGTTCCAGTTTGATGTTGATTTATCAGTCTCTTCATACATTTATCATGTTTCTCTTAGTTCTCCCCTTCCACCCTTCTTTCTGGGCAGTTAAAATCTTTATTCAGTTGCCCATAATTTTGAGAGTGACCATTATTCAAAATTTCTAAATCTTTTGCACAAACAAGATTACTCAGTTCAGTGACTGTGCCAGAACAATCCATTGATGTATATTTCAACCTGCCAACCACATGACTGGTTTGATTTCCATTTACAATTTTGTGGTCACTCTTTACATGCAAAACAACTGTCATCTGATCAATCTAATAACCAGGAAATTTATTTCAGGACTCGAACTCTGAAGGTTTGAGAATACCATCTCTACAGAGTATGTGCTCAAGGAGGCACTAGTATTGCAGTTTCTGATCCCAGCTAGACAGAGGAACACTTAATAGTGACACTCTGATGCCAATACATAACTCAACTTGCATTACCTATAAGTTATTTTTTAAATATATACACTTATATTTACAGATTATTTATGTCACAGAACATGCAGATCTTGATTCAGATAGTTATGTTTTATGTTATTTTCACCAGTTGAATGAAGAGCTGAGTGCAGAGCAGACACTTGTGAAAGGCTCGTATGAACGTGCATTAGAACAAATAGCAGTTCTAGACCATAACAAGTCTGTGTTGCAGTCTTTGTATGACTTGTCAGAACAAGAAAAGTCGCAGCTTCAACAAGAAGTAAATAGACTTATTCAGGTACTCTCCTTCAGTTCTTTCATTTCTTCTTAAGAAGAATTAAATCACAACTACATTTTGTCATTAGTTTTATTGGACACATAATACCAAATATTTTAAGATATTCTAAACTGTAACATTTCGCTGAAAACCACATAATTCATTAAAAAAGGCAAGAGAAAGACAGGTAAAGAAGGAGGGTGAAATCATAAGGGGGGAGGGGGTTGGTAACAGATGATAAAACAGAGGTTTGTTCAAAAAGTATCAAATTTTTATCAGGAAAAAATAAAGTTGCTTATGTTTTGTCATTAGTGGCTTTTGCATAAATTACATTGAGACTCTGAATGTGGTTAAATACTGCATCAAATTGGGTGTCTATTATATTCTTAGAGGCAGGGTTAGTGTCAGTTTTGTGGGAAACATTGTATAACAGTTTCCAAAATAAAAGTTGAAATCAAAGCAGTTACTGTGTAATGAGGGATGTTCCTGCATCAGACTCTCAATCCATGATCATTAAAACTTGATATATACAACTATTCCGTGAGTGGATACAGTGCATTTGAGTTTCCCACCTGCAGGGATTGTGTAGTAATTTTGTCCTGTCATCCTGGATTCAAGAAAATGAAAAGCTGATATACTGGCTTTCATGCCAAAATCCTGGGCCAACAGGTGCAAATAAAGCATATCTACTGTAAAACTAGCAGCACAACATACTCATGCTCTCTGGCTGAAATCGCACACAAATTCCATGTAGATTATATGATAGTGAATTCAAAAGAAGGACAGATATGGTTTCAAAGGGACCAGCAGCAAACGTATACCAGTAATAAGTTATAATCAAATATAACAACTTGTATAAATGTAAAGTAATCATGTAAAGTAAAAACTTATTAGGAGTGTAACAACTAGAGAAATAGTTGGTAAAGTTATAAGTTTTTTTGCTTAAAAATTACGTAATTTGTTTTAAAGGTTCATATACATTTATACTTCTGATTAATATAAGTTTGCATGTAGGCTATTTACAATGAAATTGTAAAATAGTTAGACAATCATGCAATTCATTTACACCTTTAGATGTTTGACAACCAAAGTCAGGAAATGGACAAGGAAAGTCGGGATGAAATGATTATTAAACTTAGGGTAGGTAACAGTTCAGAGGTTTATTTTGAATTATAAACCCTTGATGCATTATTAATCGTATATCTATAATAGCATAATGGGAAATTATATTCTATCTATAATCTTTCACTGATAAATATGATACATATGGCAAAAGCCAAAACTCTTCAGTTGTTAGACCCATAGTTATTTGTTCTCTGATGGTTATTCTTATGTGTTGTTCATGCAATCAACACCTGACCAGGACTCTTAGTCCACGTACACTGGGATGGCTACTGAACGGAGAGCGGAACACTTATGGACATGCCCCACATGATGTGAAGCTAGTTTCTAATCAAGAATCACTGTTGTCAAAGTCATTGATTCTTGACATTTTTCTGCGTCTACATCACTTTCAACTTGACCACCGACATCCACAACATGTCTGTATTCAGAATTATTCCCATTATCCATGTACTGCAAACCAGCAATCTATCTTTTATGATTTCGATTTGTAAATATTATTTTAAAATTATTTTATTAAAATTGTGTTTTTATCCCTCATATTGAAGTGATTGTGAGCTTTGTATGCATTTATATATTAATGTGTTCCTTATATCAACTTCTGATTGGATAGTATTTTAATTTAATATTTTCATAGAACGAGCTTAAGCAAGTTACTTGTGAGAAGAGGGAACTTAAAAACAAAGTTCAGGAGCTGACAGACGTAAGCTGCCCCTTGACTACTTATAAGTCCCTTTGTGTGAAATTTGCTTGATAATAGAAAAGATGGAAATGTAATTACTTCTATGTAAATATTTGTGAAAAAATCTATGTAAAAACTCAGAAAAACAATAGAGAAAGTAAAATAAACAATATTCATACTTTTCAAGAACTGCACAGAATAGCTTTGAACAGACAGAATTGGAGAGATCTGACCTGCCCTATGTGCTAACTTCATCGCTAAAGGAAAATGAATGTATGAATGAAACATTTATGAACTTATTAGCGTCATTGTACTCCAGACAGACAACCCAAAGACTGGTGATAACATCATCTGATCATTGCAATCTTTGTGTTTCCATAATAGCTGTCCATCACAGGCGATTATGACAATAGTTGTGACAGACTTCTGTTATTGCATCTCTCTAGTATGTGTGGAGATGACTAAAGTCCAACAAAATCCCCTGCCACATTTAGGAAACATGATCAGAATTGGGCATCAGTGTGTTTGTTGTTCTGCATTTTTGAGCAGCACATTTTTCTATATCTATGAGATTTGATGCCTCTCTGTGATGCAAGATCCTGTGCTGATTTGCTGTGCCACACTGGGAAATTCTGAGAGGCAGACTCCCAGGAGGTGACGTCAATGTTAAAGCTCTTTAGAGACACATTGAAGCATTTCTTGTTTGAAGCATTTAGAGACACATTAAGAGTCCTTGAAGCATTTCTTCTGTCAACCAACCAGTTATTTTTCCTTGGGAACACACCATAAGCCAGCTGTTTTGGAATGCGTTTATCAGGCAAACACATAAAATGTCTGGTCCATGTCAGTTGGGCTTTCTTCAGCATTGTATGAATGCTTTGGATGTTGGATCTAGTGAGGACATCAGGCACTTTATCTTGACATGTTTCTGAGATATCTGAATGACTGCTGAACTAAATTTGTTCACCAAGTTCCTCTGTTTTTATTTTCTGTTTCCCTGTAGAGAATACAATGTTTATTTTAATCCCTAGAACTTATGAGCAATAGAACTCTTGTACACATTTGTGCAAAAGAAAGGTGGGGTTTCTATCTATCTATGCTTCTTTAAAGCCAAATACGGTGCATAGGGAAACCAGAGCTCTCCAGTTCGAGAAATGGGATGCTACTATGTGTAATTCTTATATGTTGTTCATACCTATAGCCATACTTTCTTGAATGGTTGTATTCAAAGAGTTTCTTTTGGTCTTCTTCTTTTTCTTTTGCTATCTGGTACCCATTTTAATGCTTGTGATGGCAATCTGTTTTCATTCATTCTAAGTACATGTCCGATATAAGTCTATCATTTTCTTCATATTGTTGTAGAAACATAGTGCTGTTTGGTGTCTTCTCTTACTTACTTTTACTTATGGGTTTCATTAGAGTTTCATTTCATACCCAGAAAACTCCAACGCTATGTGCAGTGTTTTGAAAAGATGCATCTACTCAAAAGGGATAAAAGCACAATTGTATAGATAAAGTGTTGTGGGGTTTCCATAAATGGAAAACCTGACTATAAATGCATGTCATCATCTATTAGAGTTTACTGTTGCTTGGTGGTTTATTTTGTGGGTCACTGATGATAGCTTCAGGCCTTCATATACATTACATAAGTGAAAGATAAAAGCGTAACAAGTCCAGATCTTGTTTTTTGGTAATACAAATAGCCAAATTTTCTATTTGTAAATGTCTCTGACAAGTATCCTGTTGTATTATGTTAATTTCTGATAATTTTGTTTCATCTTTGTCCTTCCAGTATTTTACATTACCAGTTATAATGCATCATCTTCTTGCATGTGTTCTTAGCTCTCTTCGCTCACTTCATTTAGCTCTGTGATGTAATCTTAAATAGTGCTGTCTTGTAATTGCTGTGCTATGTTGTGTCATTGATAAAGACCTTTTGGTTGAAACATCGATTGGTGTATGTTTCCAATGATTAGAAGGACTTCTTTACTGTGGTTTTGCCATTTTTACCTGTATTTTGGATACCCAGCTCATCAAAACAAGATCACAATTTATATTTTTTAAGCATTCGTTTAATGATAGATAGAAAAATGTGTGGTATATTTATTATTTGACTTCTAGTTTATTTTGGACTTTGCCTATCATGATATTCGTCTTCTCTATAAATGCAAATTCTTTATCTTTCTTTGTTGATTGAATCAGTTGTTTAATGACTTCATGGCTTGTGTTAAAAAGACAGTTTTCATCTAAATTTCCTCAAATATTTTTGCCTGCAAGCACAGATCAGATGAATGTTTGCTGTGGTTTAGGCATAAGAAAATTAATGTTGAGATGGCATTTAACTTTTTATTAGATCCATAGATTTAGATATTTATGCATAGAGCTAATATATAATATCAACCTATGGCTGGGAATCATGGATGATTAATAAATAAGCCTACTTAAAAATAAAACTGAAGGCCACAGAGATGTTGTTTTACAGAAGAATAATACATGTACCATGGACAGCTAATAAAAATAATGAGGTTGTACTACAAGAACCTAATATACATAGAAAGTTTCTCATAAGCATCATAAAGAAGCAGTTTAGTTTCTTTGGACACATTATTATAAGTAATAAGGACAACATGTATAGTTCATTGAAGGGGAGACAAAGAAGAAATGTGCCAGACACCCCTGTCAAGTGGCATGAAAGAAAGAAACTGATAGCCAAATCAAGGAATAGAGAATTGAGATGATCTATGATCATTAATTCTAACTGGCATGCAGTTGTTGCAGATATTCTAAAGTGTAACCGTTTTCTTTGTTACTTAATGTCCATTGCTTGTCCTGATTTAACAAAAATATTTTTCAGAAGAGTACCAGATTGAAACAGCAGGTGGAACATCAAAGGTTGGCATCTGATTCTGAGTAGTATCTTAGTAAAACTGTTTGTTATTAAGATCTCATAACCAGCATTCCTGCATGTGAAATGCTATTTTATGCAGACTATCTGGTCTGTCAGTCAATCATGTTGCATACATTTTATCAGTTCTGTTTGTAGTACATTTGATTAAATTTCCTTCTGTGTTACATTTTATATTAAATATCTCTCTATTGCATTGTATTTTTATCCAATTTTCTCTGTTGCATTGTACATTTTATCAAATGTTATTCTCTTGCACTGTACATTTCATTAAATTTCATTCTGTTGCACTGTACATTTTATCAAATTTCTCTATTGCATCATACAGTTCATTAAATTATCTCTGTTGTGTAGTACAGTTTATTTTTAATATTTTTTAACATTTCTGTTTGTAGTACAATCATTGAAGTATTTTTAATCTAGTACATGTTATCAGATTTCTCCTGTTCAATTACTTTCATTGAAGATTAAATTTACAGCAGTTTATACATAAATTATAAATTTATACACAATAGAGAAAATAGATGAGATCATAATTGAGTCCTCCTTCCAACCGGATGTCTTGTTTTATTTGTTTTAAGATATTCAACATAGTAGTTTTCCATCATATCTGAGGCTTAAAACCCCATACATATGGGGTATGGGGATTTTAACTTTTCCCGGTTTCCCTTTTCTCCCATAGGAAACAGAGCATGATAATTAACACTGTGGAAAGCATTAAAATAATTTTAATTAATCTCATATGAGACATAAACTGCTATGACTTTTGACGACGAGTCTCATATGAGACAGTTAGTATATGACATTTATCATGTAGTTTAAAAAAAATTTAAATAACCAGAAGTACTTCCAACAGGAAGTAAATACTTTCATTGTGAAATATGAAGTCATGGCAGAAGATTACATTCAATTAGTGTGTTTTATATTGGTTTTTTTTCATCTTATTTACAATTCTTAAAAGGGCAATAAATTTGGAAAATGGAGGTTTTGTCAGCAACACATCCTGTGTGTATGATTGCTTTTCAATCCCTCTTAATTTGTAAATAGTGAGGAATCTATGAATCCAGTAAACATAAGTTATGCCTAGGGCTATTGTATTGTGTTTTCAAAATTATAATACTTCTATGATGAAAGGAAAAGTTCTATAAATTTGTGTTACGGCAGATCCTCGGTAAGTGAAATTTATTTTCTCTCATTTCCATATTTTTCTATTGTGCATACAATTATTAGTTTAAACAGATTTAACAATAATGGTCGTTTAATAGTCTTCATATCTATAAACTAAAGCCATTACATTTTTATTTAAATGGACATTGGCTATAACAGAAGATACTTTAATCATATTTAAAGTTCATAATTTAAGTTTGGCTAACATATTTCTGTGTCATGTGTATTCCTGTGTATTCCTTCCAGAATGTTGTCTTCCCAATGAACTCTCTGAACCTCTCTCTGTCTTTAGTGATGTGGCTTGCATTTTCTAGCGATGTATTCATGTTATCTTTAATGTCATCAGTCCATCGTCTTCTTGGTCTGCCCTTTCTCCTCTTACCAGGTACTCTTCCCTCCATTATTTGTCTTTCTAAACAGTTATGTGTTTTAGATGGGCAAAGAAAGGTCATTTCACATTAACAAATGGAGAACTGTGTATTTTCTCCGGATCAGAAAATGGCGGGCGTAGATGTGTTGGATTCTACCTTTCCAAAAATATAAAATCTTCTTTATTGGGATATTACCCCATAAATGAGCATATAATCACGCATATAATCAGAATAAAGGGAGCAACAAGAAACATCTCTATTACACAGATTTATGCCCCAACATCAGCAGCAGACGAAACAGAAATTGATGATTTCTATGAGCAATTACAATTCGCGCTTGAAAAAATAAACAAACATAAAAATAGTATTGGGCGACTTTAACGCAAAAGTAGGTCAGGTCAGAGATCAACATGACCCAAGTCAAGGTACACACGTATATCTACAATATTCTAAAAATGTCTTAGTGGATGGTCATTATATGAGTTTGAGAGTCTTACAAACCATTATACAAATCTCAGTTTTGTAAAATGTAGTGTATTCAGAAGTGGATTACAAACAAAATAAGACCATTTAGAATCACAATTATTGTGGTCTGTGGTTCTCCATAGGAAAAACATTTTGTCCACCAACTTTGTATTTTAATTATATGCTTGCCTATATTATTTTCTGAAAATTTAGCACTACCTAGTGTTTCAGTCAACAAAATCATAAAGTTACTCCAATTTACTGTAATTTGATATATAATAAGTTATATTTAAACAATTATTTTTAGATTAAAAAAAAGGTTACATCTGACAGGTGTATGTGCGTACCATTTTTTGAGTTACAAAAATAATTCATTCCAGGCTAAAATAATTGCATGCTAAATCAGTTAAAAATTCTGTTCAAAATGAGCCAGTTCAAAAACTTAATAAACAAATTCTCACATGTTTATCTTGCTCTATGGTTTATCTATCCTTCAGGATTTCATTGAGTCTCTATATTTCATATGTGATGTTTTTCATATGACTTGTTCTTCATCCTCCATCTTCCAGGCTTTGAAGTAGATGGAAACATTTTAAATTTATGCATACAATATCTTATAGATGATTTGCCTTGATATATCATAGCGAGGCACAAAATCTTTTCCTCAATGCAAAAAAGATAAAAATAATACATATCAGCAGAGATGAACTCACACCTACTATAGTCATTGACAAAGAAAAACTAGAAAATGTCTGCAACTTTGAATATATCAGGTCAACCATCAACAACAAAGGAGATTGTTCTGCAGAGATAAGAAAGAGATTAGCAATGGCACTACAAAAAACATCACAGAGGAAAAATCTATGGCAAGAGGCAAACAGAAAAACAAAGTTACAACTATTAGGAAGCTATATCTTTCCAGTGGCAACATATGATTGTTAGATGTAGGCATTGACATCCGCAATGGAAAAGATTGAAAGGTAATAGTAGGTCCTAAGAGTATTATGGATGGAAAGATGAACCAATGCAGATGTCCACAAAGATCTGAACATAGGAGTAGTACAGCTCCTCAAAACTATCAAAGACACAAAGTAACATATTTCTGGCATATAAAGAGTAAAGAGACACTGGTTTATAAAGATTAATCACGGAGGGAAAAGTTCCAAGAAAGAGAACAAGAGGCAGACCAAGACTATGATGGACATATCAAAGACCTTCTGAACATGACACTGGAAGAAGCTGGGCTGCTTGCACAGAATCCAGAGGCTAGCAGAGTGGCAGTGAGGACAACATTCTGTAAAGGGCACGTCACGTAGAGAGAAAAATTTGCCTTGGAGTCTTCATCCTCTAAGAGTTCACCAAATACCACTTTTTGAGGATACCACCATTATCCAATCTTCTTATCAGCATTACTCCTAAGCAAACCATCAGTGTGTATGCAAACCTCGTTAAAAAGTATCACGCACAAAATTTCACTATTCTCTAAAATCTCTTTTTTAAAAAGATCTTCGAGTGCCACCTCAGGAACTTTAGTTTTGCACATGCAGTTTAGTAGTTGCCCAAACAGCTAGTCCATGAATGCAGGAAACATTTTAGAGGAAGCAAAGATTCTCATATGTCTTAGTCATCTCATTCATCTGCTGCTTGACTTTCCATCATGGAAAGTAACTCTGTATTACATAGTCCCTAGTATGATAGGAAAAAACATTAAGTTGCAGTACTTGGGATATAAATTATTTGTTTCATTAAAATAGCTTTCAAATCTTATTCTTTAGATTGTATGAGGACAATGAAAAGTTCCCATTGGAATATAGCTCTATGGAACATGTGAATGACATACTCACTTCTAAACAAAAGCAGTTTGTCGTAAACAATGGATGTAATGGAGGACAAGGTACACATTTTATTTAGTTTCAATTATATCAGATTTACCTACAGTTAATAACATATGAAAACTGTCATTTAAATCTTTTATAGTTTTAACATTGGATTGGGCTGCAGAAAAATAACACAACTAACATTCTTTAGAGTCTGCATATTCCCAGTGAAAATATATGAATGTGAATCTTGGACAGTAACCAATAAAGTGAGAAATAAAATTTCAGTGTTTGAAACAAAATATTTGAAAGAATCCTCATAATACCATGGACCCAAATAAGATCACTAATAAAGAACAGGGCTGTAGATATGATTACCATAACCCTTTCAATCCTGGTCGATCAGAAAAAATCAATGGTAAATTCCCAGGGCATGGGGAATAATTCTGAAAAAATAAGAAGTGATTGTTCATGAAAATGAATCAAAAATATAATTTGCAATCAATTTTTATGATTCAAAGTCCAATTAACAAATAAATGTAAGAGTTACTGATCTGTGAATATATCTTTGTGAATGTCATGTAAAACAAGTTTACTTGTCGTGTAACATGGGAGAAGGAAAAAAATGAGTGCCAGTTTCCTGTCAGCTTCATTTACTTGTGTCAAAATGTTTGCTGATAAATGTTCAAATGAAAAGCTGCAAGACAGTCTCCCTTACACAGCATGACAACATAATATCCTAGTCCATCTTTTATCTGTTAGTCTGATATTCGAGCATACACCTACACTTAATAGAGATATCCAGAATGAGGATACACAACACAAAATTTTTATTCCCTCATCATTGTGTAACATATTCTTTCCACAACGGAGTCTTCTTTATGGACCTTCTGAACACCTCACAATCCTGCCTCTTCCAGGGACATGTTTAAAATTTTTGTATTGTTTTTACTATTTATTCCCTGGGGTTTGTTTTCATATAGGTATAATGTTTGAATTGGAGTCTGCCTGTAAAAGCTATCATAGCTTCATCAATGCTAATACCTTGTTCATGCATCATACCTCTCTGAACTTGGCTAGAATAAGATCAAACAGACGTTCAATCTCAAAAATTGCATCTAGCACTTGTGGCATGAATTTGGTGTTATTATTGAGATGAAAATATTTGTTAATACTTTCAATTATATTTCTGGACAATACACTTGACACTACATTCACATTCAGCAGTTCACCATTAGACCACAGCATTCTGTAACTGTTAAAATCCAAACATATAGGCCTAGTTCACATAAAGAAATCACTTGATTTTATCTGGTGAAACAAGTTTCCAAGAAGAATCTTGTTTTTCTGAAAATTTTGTTACTGGCCTATGGTAGTCTGGGGCAAGACGACGTAGCTGTTTTTCCCCAAGCCTATGGGTTTTTCCGATAGCCCAAATGACTAGGTCAGATAGCAACATTCCAATCTTTAACAACAAAATTTGATAGATCAAGGATGAGTCCATTTTCAACAATGCGGAATAATATTTTTTCACTAAGTTTGATCTATTTTTTTTTGCAACTTCTCACACTCTGCCTGCTATTATCATTAGTTAGTTAGTTATGTCTCTAGGGCCAACGACAGCATATAGAGCAAATGTCATAGATTTACTAGTCTTGCACTGTTATCATTAACATCACGATTTTGTACATGTTTAAACTAAAACATATGTTGTGTTGTTAAGTTCTTAAGTACATTATCTTGTCAGGGTACTTTGTTTTTTCATTGGAATTTATGATTATTGCTAAAAATGTGATTTGGGAAAAGATGGCACATGTTTATTGGGGTAAGATGGCACATTCAAAATTTTTGAAAAAATGCTGATGTCATGAGGAAGTTGCTGATGCCGATCTAAAGCTGGTAAAGACCAATATATATGGTTATAACGATCATTCAACCTTACAATGGCATTTTTAGCTTTAAAACGAAACTTACAAACTATTTTTATTCGAAATTTAGTTTTTTAGAGTAAAGTTACGAAACTAGTTCTATATATTTATATTATCTATTCTTAGCACACATTTCCACACTGCCAGTGTGCTAAACCTATCACAGTGGCAATCGCCCTAAATTTTATAATGGTGTGTATTGCTTTTTTGCCTGAGCCATCTTGCCCCAAAAAATGGTGAAAGATATTTTTTTTACGTGTTCAATAAATATCATTCTACTGTCTACACGTAGCTGTATGTTTTCAATACTCTCACTAATGTTAGATGAATGGATAAACTATACACTGATAGCAATTTGGTCTCTCATAGTTAAGTCTGGTTGTCAGAATATGTTTAAAAAGTGCACCATCTTACCCCAGGCTACCCTACACATTGTTTTGTTCTGCATGTACCCCAAAGAATGACTCACATAGAAATAGTGAAAGATAGGTCTAGGCCCAATCTAAAACAGAGTAATCTGGATCAATGTCATTTGCAGGATCTGATTTCATGTGAAATTGATAAATATTGACATAGTCCAGCTGTGTTGACTACTCAACACCATTATTAGGTCTAGGTTGTGAAGGTTGTAGGGAGGGGGTACATGTCATCAATTAGGTTTACACTACAGATTGCTGATACTTTCAACTCTTAAATCTTTAACTAATTCCCCATCAATGTCTGATTCATTCTCTAAAATTCCATTTAAAAATTGTCTATCAACCTCATCTGAATCGTAATTCCATTTTAAGTTTTGAAGAAAATTGAAGGTCAATTAAAAAAATCAGCAGCTTGTTTGTTTGTTTGTTTTTCGTTCGCTCCATTGTAACCATCACGGATATCCGTGCGATTTCCGCCGGGAGCGTGATTACGTTGTGCCACCGTTATGCGCCTTGTAGGCCTAGCACATCCGATTTCGGCATGCCTTGACAATTCGGGTGGGCTACCCTTAGCCTGTGACAGCCTCTATATCTGTCTCCAGGCACGCGTAGTGGAGACTCTTTGCCCAGACGATTTTTTGCTCTCGTCTGACTCGAACGAGGTGTTCCACTGTCTATGAACTTGCCTCGTGTAATTGGACGTGCTGTGCCTGTGCCCATTGGGTACTGAACCGTTTCTCATCCGTGAGCCTGGTTCCTTAAGGGGAAGAACTCAACAGAGGAGTTGGACCCTGGCTCTTTCGCCCTCTTAGCCGAAGTGTCATTCACTGACATCGTGTACCCCTTGTCCACGTTCGAGTCTCACACCACGCGTTTGAGAGCAAGGCGTTCTTGAGCTGAGCATCCTTGTCCCAATAGCGCCTGAGCCCATCAGGTACTGAACCCTTTCTCTCTTCAAGTGTATTTCCGGTGTAGGAAAACCTGACAGTAGAGTTGGGCCAGGGCTAAATCGTTGTCCCTTTTGTGCCTGAGCGCATCGAGTACGGAACCCTTTCTCTTCGCAAGCATATTTCCGGTTTAGGAAGGCTCGACATTAGAGTTGGGTTAGGTCTTCTTGCTTTACCAAACGCCAATGGATGGGTCTGGGTCTCTGCCTGTAAGGAACACAGGTAACTAGAAGCTCGTCTCGAGCTGACGGAGCTTGTAGTTCCCCTTTCCTAGGGACTTTTCACTTTCTATTTGCAGTTCGCGCTGCCCTCTAGCGCTGTTCTGCCATTTCATTGTTTCATTATACTCGGTATGAAATCTATGTCTCTCTCGCCATGCATCTATCTTTACGTGCATTTTACATTGGCCGCCCCTCCAATGTTTGGACTGGACTGACTAGCTTCACTGTATGTCGACAGTGTCGCTATATGTGGTAATGCTGGTGGTGTCGGAGATATTGTCTGTCTCTTGTGCAGGAAAATCTCTTTCCATCTGCTACCTCCACATTCTCGGACACGATCCCCAAATGATTTGGCCAGAATCAGCTCGAGCTGCTGTATTTCTGTTTCCAGGGTGCACCGCGTGGAGGTACATTTGGGATCTTGGTTATCTGCTAACCCTGGGTCTGCCTAGAGCAATGCGTTCCCTTTGCACCCCTCAGCAGCTTGGAAACCACAGCTGTTACAATTGATCAGAAAACTGCTATATAAACCGCAATTTTTGCTAGTCATGTGAGGGCTACCTAGTGACATACCTAGTCACATGGAAACTATAAATCACTATATCGAAATAAGGTGAGAACGGCCTTTCTGGGAATGAATTTATAGCAGACTGTTTTAGCAAGTTTGGGATTGAGTGGTAAATTTCACTGTTTGATGACCTTTGAAAAATTTGAAGACCTCTTTGTGACAAATCGCTAAGGGAGGGGTTTTTAACCGATTATTTAGTTAAGTTCCTAGTGTTAAAAGTCATGTTAAAATTTGGTAAGTAGAGGAGGGGAGAATTCGAACACCCAAAACCCCCTACTTATCTACAGGCCTGATAAAGTAATTTGTTTGTAGAAGAAAATTGCTTAAACAACAAGGTTCTCTCTAGAAAATTACAATATTTTGGCCTTAGAACAGGCAATTACAGACTTTTTTTTCAAGTAGACCTATTCATTTTATATATTTCGTAAGTGCAGAAGAAGCTACATGCTTGTATTTTGTTTTTAAATCCAAAAAGAAAATGAAGAACTTGTAAAGTTAAAGAGAGAGAAAGATGCTGCACAGAAGCAGGTAGCCTTTCTTCAAGATCAGATGTTGTTGATGGAAGGTAGCAAAAAAACAGCTGATGAACAGATTTACAAATTGACCTCACAAGTTGAAGAACTAGTACAATGGAAAGAAAAAAGCAAAAGGTATGTTTTTATAAATACCTTGTACTATGACATAACTATTCTTTGCAGGACTAGACCTAACAGTAGATATAACAATTCCATGCACAAATAAGCAGATAGTGTTTTGAAAACAAGGTGATTCAGAAACCAAAACAAAATTCCCCATTACAGGTAGCAGCAATGGCAGCAGCAGAATAATATAATATATGATACACACAAGAATTAATATAAACATATCCAATTTTCTATGCTGAATAAAAGTTGGCAAAAATAGCACTCGCAGTCATGGATACACTATAAAATAACAAATAGGTGACTGAAATATGCAAATGTACATGTTCCAATATTGATAGAGATGAAAGTGAATGGACACAACAGACTAAATAGCAACTTAATTTTTACAACCCTGCTGGTGACTAATAGTCGCAGATGGATATTTTTCCATATAGCCCTGCTGGCAACTCTATCCACTAATTTATTGTACAGAACCACAAGATGTTAGGCATGTGTGACCACTACTTTGCGCCATTTTAAACTAGGACTATGTCACATCCTTGCTGCTCAGTTAGTCTCAAGTATAGTGTAAGACAGAGTCGGGGTGTATCATTTCCTTCATCTTTTCACTAGCAAATTTGACATCATTTTCATGAAATGTCTATGGATTCAATCAAAATCAACAGGCATAAATGCACGAGACCTGCAATCCTTGGCAACTGACTGACAGGCATGGAGAACTATTACATCTGCCCTATGTGCCAAACTTGAGGAACTGACTTGACTATTTCTTGAAACTAAATATATAATTGAAACTATTTTTTTCAAATAAAATATTATTTACACGTTATTTTTGAAGAATAAATCCAGACATTTCGATACAACATTGGATATAATAACAATTATCAGTGTGTCTGATTGAAATATTTCTGGACCTAGTCCGCAAAGGACAGGCATGGTTAGTGGCATAATGGGCTTATGTATTTTATTTGTTTTCCTAGCGTTTTATTTGTTTCAATATTATAAGAACATTAGGGAACCAAGATATAACTTATTTATGAAATAACATAAATACAAGAGGTCTAGATAAATGTAAGAATTTATCAAGGATGCCATAGATCAGCATTGAATATAATACGTTGTATGTCGGCCTAGACCTAATGTAGAATGATCAACATTGTAAGTGACATCTACATGTTTTATTTGTTTGTCCATATTATGTTAGTTTGGTTATGAAACAACATAAATACAATAAACATAGGTATATAGAAGGATTTTGCCGGTGTTGTCACACATTGCTCAAGTATAGATGCATCAAAATATTGTTTTTCTCAATATTTTATTAGATTTTTAATGAGATTTTTTCCCCAATATTCAACTTCCAACTTTCTCACACATCTTCTACATGTGCAAAAATTATTTATATCTCTAATCTCTAATAACAACAAAATTATTCCATTCTCCAAACACGCACAACAATATTGCAAATTGGCAATAAATAAGCCAGGCACAGTGGGAAAGGCAGGTTGCTAGAGGTTAAATAGAGTAAGACTGGTTCCATATCTCTGTGTCCAAGAGAGCAGGCAGCATAGGTCATGGAAGATATCTTGCAAGATTGCATTACACTAAACCAGTTAAGCTTTAGCAGTTCAGGTTAAATTTAAGCTATCCCCTGATACTGGATAATTTTGTGAAAATTTGGGTTATTTTTGGTGGGTGTTTGGAAAGCGTAATATTTTTGTTTTTAGAGATTTTAAAATAATTTGTGAACATTTAAATAAAGAACTGCATTCTGAAAATATGTGTATAATTTGTTTTTGCATGGGTGTGATGTAGTGAAGACCATTTTTATGCACACAAAAAAAACCAAACATGAGTGTTTCTGAACATGACAACTTTTTTGTTCTTATGTTTGTAAAAAAAATAATTTTTTTAGATGTAAATAAAGAATTGAATACTGTATATATTGGTATAAGTTTTGTTTGTGTGATACAAGAGGTGTGTGAAGGTTGTAAAAATGACGAAATGGAAAAACACCAACATCCAATAAAAAAAAACAATTTTTTTACATTTCTCACCTTTATCTATTTTTACATTGGCAACCCTGAAAAAAACATTGTGTTGCACACTGTAACATACCTAAGTCTATTGCAAATATGTAGTTTCATAACCAAACTCATAATGTAGCTGGAAAAATCAATAAAACATGTAAAAGTAGTTAACCCTGTCAAAAAAATGTTCTTAGACTTAATATCTGGCAATACATTAGTTCCATACTTGTTCATTGTCATATAATGAACACATCCTGTTATTATATCTAATTTGAAAACCAACACAATTCCCAAGAATTCCTAACTATCAGAATGACAATCTATAATGATTTACATCAATTATACATATTGCCAGCTGGCCATTGTAATCTTCTGATTTATTCTGAACTGGACACCTCTCGATTTACAACTTCTTGTCTGCACAATAGTCTTCTAACTCCATACATCACACTTATATCAGAAGTTGAAAACTACTGCAAACCATAAGATTCACTGATTCCAGTCAAATGACAGTAATGATCATGTGAAATTAACTTATCAGAATATGGTCATAGAAAATGTTGTATGGACTCAACAGTGGCTGTAAATATTGGGGAAAAATTTGGTGTATCGAAACGGCCGTGGTGTACTAAAGGCTAACCTTTAGGTTAACTGAAGGAGGAGCACTGGCCCATAGAGACAAATATCCACAGAGAGCTGTATGGGAGCCATGAGAAGCTTTCATATACAGAAGCATTTATCAAGAAAACCGGGCTTGCTGTGTAGATATGTTAAACTATAAACAAGAAGAAGAAGACAAAAGATATTTTTCAAGGTACGGTGAAGGGTTGAAGAAGACAAAGTGGACAGTAGAAGATATGGCTGGATAATATCAAAGATTGGACGGGGTGTGAAATTTCCAAACTCATCAGAATTTGTAGAGGATAGATGTGCGTGGAGAGCTTTCTGCATAAAATGTATCAGTGTGACACATCTGTGAACCTGACAGAAAGTTTGAGGGTGGCATTGGCTATCCCATGCCATATAGAATCAAAGTGACCCAGATGTCATGCTTCAGCTAAAATATACATATATTGTAGCTAAGCTGTAAACTATGAGATAACACATGCCTGACTACATCCTGCTAATCTGCAGGAGTTTGAGAATGAGTGCAGATGAGGAAGATATAAATAGGACATGTGATGAAGATAAAAAGTGCCAACTGGAAAATGTACCGGTAGAAGTTACTTTTTTAAATTCAATTTGTCGTGATAAGGGCCCAGTCCTTTTAGCTAAATATCATTTGAAAATATCAGCAATAATGCACATACACGTATGAGCATAATGATATATAGGGTCTAACATTTTACTCCCTAATTTATACATTTTTCATTTTGATAGACAATAGAATTAACCGTTCTAAGGTCTTAACTCCCTTAGTTGTGTTGATTGTATCCAGAACTCTGCTACGGCATCATGCAGACTAATTAGAATCTTAATGTCTGTTGTATGAATATTTCAATGCTTTCATTATTGTAGATACATATTCTGAAATTTTTACTGCTTTACACTGCATTCTACTTACAATTCTTTAAGCACACCTTATGTAAGTCATTTTAGAATTAATTGTTTATCATAAAAATCCTTTCAAAGATTATGTATTTCCCATACAGTTCCTCTATTGAAGGAGAACATTCGCTCGGGCAAGAAGTTGACATATTGAAACACCTGGAGAAAACTCAGAGAGACCAGAGATTGCAGAATAGTGTTACAGGAAATCCCAGCATGGTTAGTGATTAAATATCAGCAGTTTTGGGATAGTGTTTTCTGATTTGTTTTTTTATACAAATTTTAAATTAAGAAATAACAATTAATTATATTGTGTTGCGTGTTTTATATATATGGGATTCGCCATATCCCGACCTTTTTTTGGTTCTCTAAACATCATCTCACCTAAATTTTTGTCTGTTTTTACTAATCAATTAAGGACATTGACTAATGATATAGACCTACTATGCTAAAATATTGAGTTCTGGATTTATAGCTAACCTCGCAAACTTTCACCTGGTAGTAAAAATTGATAAAACTGCTAGTATGCAATTTGTTTGTTTGTTTGAGAACCCCAGGAATTTCAAGCGATTAGCTCTTACTTTCTATGTGCAGTGGGATGGTTTTTCTGAGTTTTCTTTCATACCCAGGAGATTTCAGGTTTCGGCTTAGTGCAATGCTTATTGAAGGAGTCTTCTACTTAGAGGGGGTCTATAATTGTATAGATGGCATGCTACAAAGCTCTCATTTAGGAATATCTGATTTCAGCTTTTTAAAATTGTTTCTAAAAATTCCATTATTTAAAAAAAATTAAAATTCAAAAATTGCTTATTGAAAATATGGGCTGTATCAAGAGCTTGTATTGATCTATCAAGTTCTGAATGTAAAAATATCAATGATGTACCCAGTGTATGATTTATCTATGTTTCATGTGCATTTTTTAAATTAAAGCCTATGAACTGTGTGTTTGTATTTTTATGAGGAAATGTTTGATTGATGATACATGTTAAATTAAGTGTAGCAATTATTTTTTTTCTAAATTGACCATGGTTGGGCAAACTGACGCAGAATTGTCCCAGTATCACCAGCAAGAAAAAATATACTTTTATTAAACAACTGAGACAAAAGTTGGCAATATTCCCTAAGAAAAAAATATTGTACGTGCATCTTCTTCTCTGTTCGTACTCAAATTCTTGTATATTAACAGGATGTTGTCTGATGAACAGAATGCATCTTGTCATGCACAGTTATCCAAGACTTTCTTGATGACCTGTTACTGTCCTCTATGTTTAGCCGACATTCATTTGCATGATAACGATGATAATAATAATGATTATTATATTGATAATACAATCCTGAGAGAGTGTGAATTTATCATTCATGTTTCCTTTATCTGGCAGTCAAGTTGTACTCACAATATCATATGTATGTGCTATGAGATTCTTTATAAACTAACTTTCCTTAGAGCGTGCATATTCACTATTGCAATATATGGATGTGAATATTGGAATTCAGTATTCACAGTATTCTAAATAATTACTTTTCAAATTCAGTTCTTATTACCAAGTTAAAATATGATTTAAAATACAAAAAAAGGCATGATTCTAGTTAATTGTAAATTTTAAAAATTGATTTAAATTAAACTTATTCATTTTCGTTTGTTACCGTTACTTGTTACTCTTATGTAACTATATATTTGGAGGGAAGAGTACCTGGGAAGAGGAGAAGGGGCAGACCAAGAAGACGATGGACTGACAACATTAAAGATAATATGAATACATCGCTAGAAAATGCAAGCCACATCGCTCAAGACAGAGAGAGGTTCAGAGAGTTCATTGGGAAGACAACGTTCTGGAAGGAATACGTCACATGACAACTATATATTCAGTGTTTATGTTACTCTCTTCCACAGTTACTTAGTGATTGTGATGCTCTCTTATGTACCTATCTATTCAGTGTTTCTGTAACTCAGTCTACTCTCTTCCTTAACTAGTTTTTGTTTGTATCACTCTGTGTGTTCTCATATGAAATTGTATTCATTTTAACGTTGTCCCCATTAGCACAACATCACAATGTCTGCACAATATTAATAACATTTTATAAAACACCTCTGTCTCCTGCAATCTACATCTTTGCAAAATCTATAGAATATGTTCCTACCCCTTAATATCAGAGAGCATGAGATTCCAGAAATTATTTAATCAGATGACACTGAACAAATATCAAGAAATCCCACATATCTTGAACACATAATTATGTCATTAAAGGCTCAAAATTTTTTTCCTTAAAGCAAAAGTAAAAACAAAATGAATAAAAAAAACAGAGATGAACTCATACCTGCAATATGAGTAAAAAGACAAATGCAATAGTCATTGACAAAGAGCAACAACAAAATAACAATTTTATGTCTCTATTGAAAATTAACAATATCACAGGAAATTGCTTCAATGAAAGTGCTTAGTAATGACCTTACAAAACACATGACATATGAAACATCTATGACTTGAACTATGACATCTGCAATAGAAAAGATAATATCGACATTTAAAATGCAATACTAAAGATATGTCCTAAGAATCTTTCATGGACAGAAAGACAAACAAATGCAGACGTCTATAAAGATCTGAACATAAAAGATTAATTTTTTAGGAAAAGGTTCCAGGAAAGAGATCAAAATGAATACTATGATGGATTATTGGGTATCAAAGTATGACAATAGTTGAGAATTAACTGTTTACAGAGAACCGATTTGCGTACAAAGTGATAGTGAAAACAACGATTTACAAAAGCATGTCATGTACAAATATAGAATACATCTGCAAAAAAATATGCCTGTGGTTTTGTTTCTATATTTAATAATAGGAACACACTATACTCGATACTGCTAGATATTATCATAATACTCCCATTATAGCAGTCCTGTAGGAAAGGGAGGGGCTAGTGGTGTTCAAAACCCTCCCTTAGCAACTCTGAACATTGTTTTTAGTATTTGCAACGTAGCAAAATGTTTGTTAAAACCGCTCCCTCAGTGACTTTTTCAGAAAACGGCCTTAATATTGCCTGTCAAATATTGTAATTTACTGCATGAAAACTTTTTTTAGAAAAAGGTTACGGGAAAATCCCCCTCCTTAAGATATTCATATCTATGGCCCTGTTAATACAACAATGTGATGTCTGCATGACTTTCTGTCAGGTTTCTATATTAATCCTTTAGACAACTTCTTTTCGCATTATTTCATTGCAGTTTCATATATAGAATATATATGATATTTGATATAGAATATCAAAAATACATGAAATTCTGTCGTGATAGTGTCTCTACACTCAAGATAGAAACAGACCATACATCAAATCCTAGAGTTACACAGGTCGTAGTTTGTTAGCAACTTTCCATTACAATATATTAAAAAATATAATACCTGCCACAGTGAAACTACACAATTACAGATCTACTTTTGATATATGATATTACAGTTTTTTAGTGCACATTGTGTTTGCATGTTAGCGGCAATATGTTTTCCGTACTATGTAAAACCATAAAAACTAGCATGATTTTTTCCACACCAAAAAAGTGTCATTAGCAACGTAATTTACAGTTTCAAATCTAAGAGAGATTAACCTTTAGAGCCCTGGCTTAAAATTACAAAACTTCCCCCAGGGCCTGACTTCTTTTTGGAAAATTTGAATTATTTATGGTGGTGAGTGTTTTGAAAACGCAATAACTTTTTTGTTTTAAAAGATATTTAAATAATTTTTGCACATGTTAATAAACAATTTAATAAAGATTATATCTGTGTAAAAAGTGTGTGTGTGTGTGGTATGACAGGTGTGAGGTCAAGATGGTTTTTTCACAAAAACACACAAACATAAAAGACTTACCTAGGTATTATGCAGCTCAGGAGTGCAATCAACTTTGAAATTCAACACAGTATGATAGCTTGTTAAGCAGGGGTAGGGACACAGAGCAACCTGACACACTGAACACACGTACTGGGTCTGATGGCGCTTCGTATCCCGATTGGAACAGACCACGCAATCGGGCCTTGATGGCATACCAGTAGCCAACCGTTTTGGATTGATAGCCATAGGGTGTACACCAGCCAGAAGTCTATCTTCCCTTACAGGATGAAGAAGGCCTAGGCTGAACACTCTCCAGAAGCCCATGGACAATCTGCAAGCAGAATTTGTCCGGCTTGACCGGACCATGTTTGGCCCTCCACAGGACTAGTGAATTTATGAAACAAGTTTCTAATAGGTAAAAGAAAATCTTCTTCCACCACTTGCAGCACCTGTGGCCTAACAAATAATATGTTAGTTACTTGTCAACACGATCTACACCTCCCATGTGATAGGTATAGGATTGTAGAGCGCAGGGTTTCTCCACGACCCGAACATGATCAGCATGTTTCTTCGATCGGACCCTCTTAGTGAAGGTCAGCGCATTGTGTGCAGATGTCATCAAATTTACAGGCCTCCTGTCATACCATGAGATGTAGAGAATATTGTCATCTCTGGCAGTAATAGGTGGCCTATCAGCCTTGGGCTTTGCAGACTTAATCCTAGGAGGAACCTTTGCGATTCAAACGAAATGTGCCACATGTGCCTGTCTGGTTATTGGCAAGCTCCTTGAAAAGGTCAGGAGAGGAAAATAAGTTGTCCATATAGACAACATGGCCCTTACCATAGAGGGGTTCAACCAAGGACGTCACAACACAGTGAGCCGACCCCCTAGTACGGTCCACATTGTCCTCCTTCCAATTCCAGAGATAACCAGTTTTCGAGTCAGCCAATGCTTACGCCTTCATACCCCACTTTGAAGGTTTTTTGGGCATGTACTGCATAAGGCTAGTCCTACCCTTGAAAGCTATCATGCTTTCATCCACACTAAGTTCTTTGGAGGAAACAAAATATTGTTGAAAATGCAGAATAAGCGCGTCAAAAAATGATTTGATCTTGAACACCTTGCTGTGACCAGGTTGACCTCGCGGAACAGCTGTTGTGTTGTCAACAAGGTGCAGGAATGTCAGAATAGATAAAAATCTATCCCTACACATGACATTCTTGAACCCGGTCATCTCGAGGAGACAATCATTTGAACAATATAATTTATAAGAAGATAGTTTGGTCAGTCCCATCAAGAGCACGACAGCAAGAAATGATCTCATGTCATCAGCTGTGACTTCCTTCCACAACTTTACTTAAGATGTTTGACAGGCGTCCCATCCCTTCGAGTCAATAATCTGCTTAGCATAACGATTAGTTTCAGTTGTTATTGTGTTAATCGTATCATCTGTTATAAACAGACGGAACACATCTACTTCACTAACGTTATCAGCTAGGCCTACAGGTCCCGCAATTTCTAAACTGTTGCAAAGCCATTTGTGACTATAACCCGAAGGTCCGTGATCACTATCATTTTCATCCTCAGACATGTCGTCAGATGACAGGTCAGACAAAGAATTGGTAGGACTACTTCCATCCCCACTCATAGTAGGCAATGGAACAATATCTGCATCCGTAAAACCTAAGAATTCCTCCTCAATAGAATCACTATTCATGAAATATTCTTGGAAAACTGAATCCATCTTTGCAGAATAAATTTCAATGAACGGATGATGAAAAATCACACAGGACTGCTCTGTATGACAACTTAGCCAGCAAATGTGAGCTTTGGGCAGAAATTATGTATTCCTAGCATCGTTTGGCGGGCTTTATAGGTTCATAGGCTTTATAGGCTTTATATGTCATAGGTTCATTACTTCATGAAGTTCTGTACTCGGGAATCGAGCGATATCGTATGGCGCGTGATTGCGACCACAGGCAAGGTGGGACGCACACGCAAGGCGCAATGTTGCGACCATAGGGTCCTAAAGGTTAAACTTACTTCTTACTTAATGCACAAAAAATAGCAGTGAAAAGTTACAGACTGTTATATAAAATTATGGTAATGTGACAGATACATAATGCCTGTTTCAGGCATAACATGATGATAAAGTAATATTAACAGACTGACTTTTATTTAAAATTATGAACAGTAATTGACTGTTTATTATATTGTATTAAAAAGTAATAATGATAGCAAACATTCACTGTACTTTTGGCTGTTCTCAATATTGTTGTTTCATTGTTTCCATCTACAGAGTAGCTTCAAAGATGGAGGGTTAGAGCTGCCACAGAACAAAGACAAGTTAGACTACTACTTAGAAGGAATAAACCAAAATAATCAGACCATTGAGAACATGAAGCTTGAATTGAAATTTTCAAAAGAATTATCTGAAGAAAAGTGAGAAAACAGAAAGTGTTGATGATTAAATACTGAATTAGTTCCCTTTGATACACAGTGAATATTAGTGGTATGTTGGTGTCGCTGTTATAATTTCTTTTTTCTAACTCTGAAAGAATACTAGTATTTTGCTATTGTTCTATTCATTCCCCATGGGAAATAATAATTGTACTTAAGTAAAACACAGGTTTTTATAATAGTTTCACTCAGACATGATGGACTATCACTAAAACTAGTAGGAAATTATGGGCACACAAGAAAACATACCAATTACAATACACAAAACATATTCAATGTTTCAACCAAAAGGTCTTTATCAAGATACGCACAAAACATCAACAGGCAATGAATGTTCCATATGTACCATACAGTACAAACAATATACAATAAATTTTTAATTGGGGATTTTGAAAAGTGTTGTTAAAGACCTATAGGGAAACTTGTTCTAAAAGAATGCACTTTAGAGGGATTCCACTGTAAATTAATTTGCTATTTTGTAAGTTATTTAGCATATATATTTATTATAGTAATTTTATATATGTCTACTTGTATTATTTTTCCTTTTTGTTACTCTTTTATTACCATTTCTGTTAGTTTCTAGTAGACTACATACTTTCAATCTGCCTCAGTACATCTTCTTTGGATTTTCCAGCTGCTGTCCATGGGATTCTCAGTATTCTTCCTAAGAACCACATCTTTTCTTTATTGTCTCTAGTTTCTACTTGTTTGTTTATTGTCCATGATTCGCTTCCGGCAGAAGTGTCTCTATGTAGCATTGAAGGACTTTTCCTTACTTCTATTGACTTAGCTGCTTGCACAGGATGCTTTATATTTTGTGAAAACTTCTTTGCTTGTCCTATTTTATTTCAGCTTCTTACATACTTTTTTCATCTGATGCTATCAAGTTTCATATTTAAATTAGTGAAGCTATTTCATTAGTAGTAATATATTGAACTAAATTAACTCTTTCTGAGCTAATTAGTGAACCCAGAAGTATAAAATGAATAAATCATAATTTAATCATTTTATACTTCGGGGTTCACTAATACAGCTTTTTATGTAAACCTAATTCTTTACTGCTAGAGTGCAAGAATACTTTCACTTTCATTTCTCTAACATTTGTTGTTTATTTCTGAGAAATAATGACTGTATAAAGTCCAATTGCTTCTGGACATAGTGTAGAACAAGCTATTTTTACTTATAGCCATTTCTTCTTCTTCAACATTCATTCTCACTCACACTGGATCTCTCTTGTAGCAGGACAATGGTCCCTCTAAATTTCTAGAAGGATGTAGTCCAGAAAATGAAAATACGTTGTGTCGCCATTTTTTTTGCACCAATGACCCGACACATCTGTCTTCGGCAGAATAGCCAGTTCAGAAACAGAAGAATTGCAGTAGCACTTATAATTATAGTTGTAATCTGTGCAATAACAGAAACATCACAGAGGTCTGGACTAAGTTTTGGAACTTTTGATGCTGGTCGCTTATACAGGTCAAAGCCTCCGAAAAATCAAATAGTAGTCTTCTTCTTCTGCGTTCGTTCTCAAACTCCTGCAGATTAGCAGGATGTAGTCCGGAGAAAGGGTTGCGTTGTGTCATAGTTTACATCATTGCTGCAATATCTGCGCCTTTCGGCCTGACACATCCGACTTCAGCATGGCTTTGGGTCACTGACCCTATATGGGATGGGACAGCCAACTCCATCCCATAACCTCCTTAGTCGCCTTTTACGACATGCGTGGAAGGTAAACAGTGTTGCTATTCTTTGCTCCCCTTTCGGGCCCTGGCAACACGCTGATGATTTTGGAACTTTTGATGCTGGTCGCGTATACAGATCAAAGCCTCTGAAAAATCAAACAGTAGTGATAACATAACTATTTCAGAATATATAATACCTAGCTCATTTCAAGCAAGGGAAGTAATAAATCTGCATGGTGTGATATTTTACCAGACATAAATTGAGACAAATTGTAGTAAGTAGACAGTGTAAATAATAAAATTATTGACAAAAATTGTGTTTATTGACACAAACCATTGACAAATTAGGTCAGTAGCAATATTTTTACTTAATAAATTATGAGCTACTAATAATTTATCCATTTTACAAATTGTAGTTATTATTAAATATTCAAAAATTTACTTATATGTTGATTTTTTGTAACCATTTTTGTAACAATATACAATATGTACACCATTTATCAGTATTATGATAAATCATGATCAAACTTAAAAAACATGTTGAAATTTGTTCTACTACTTAAAATTAATTTGGTTCAAACCTACAAAAAAAAGTCCCAAAATTGTTAATAACCAAATTCTTCTCTTTTAGACATTTTTGCCTTTCTTTCTTTATCAGACAGGGTAAATTTATGGAGGACATCTCAAGTGAAAATCAAGCACTCCACCAAGATGTTAAGAAGACCCACATAGCCCCAATATCAAAGGAACCAGAACAAAAAACATTGTAAGAACAAAGCATTTTTCTACTATTGTAGTTAATGACAGAAAATATCAACAATGCTGTCATGTTCTTATGTTTTCTACACATAGGTGTCAACTTGCTGAAACATAAATCTGTTTAAACACTAAACAATGAGCTGAAAAATCTTACATGATCATAAAAAAACCAAGAAAGGTCATTGACCTGCAGGTTATAAATTGTCATAACTTCTATTTTGTGTCATCTTTTGATTTGTATATTGTGAATATTTTACTAAATTTAAGACAGTGAGAAATGAAAAAGATTAAAGTGCCTCCTTCTCATTATGTATGAGATCTGTTTAAAAAGTAGGATTCTATTAGACATTTGATTAGAAAAATGAGAATTATTTAACCTAGAGTCTGAAACTCTTATTCCATTCAAAGTATTTTTCTTGAGACTACACACACACTTCTCCCAGCAGTCCTATTATTACGAGAATCATTTCTCAAACGCCTCATTGGAAATGAAGTACAGAAGCTAAATCATTATATGATTCACATTTTTCTCTCATTACTGGTACTCACTTTGTGTCGCTTTCAGCTTGGGTAGCCATGTTGGGAAAATGTGGATTTTTTGCCGGATCTATATGTATCTATTCATAATACTACTCGATATACACATTTTATCTCTATATAATCTGACCTGAGTATTGCATGGACATCATATATTTATGTTTAACAATACTCTTCACTCTCTCCACAGAAAACTTTCAAAATCTTTAAGTAAGTGTTTTCTTAATTTTATAGGTGCTTGTTAATAAATCCTCTTTAGTTTTTTTGTCTGTTTTAATTGATTAACTAGCACATTGAAAAACTTGTCGCAGTCAAATTACCTTCTAATCACCTTTTAAGTGTATAAACAATTTACACTGTAGTTTTCATCATTAAATTTCAACAGATTTTCAAAATTGATATGTGAGTTAGAAAATAAATGAATATGTTTATTCATAAAACAATAATAGTAAATTTGTATGTTCTAGCACATATTTTTTTGCTAATTTAATTTATAGAAAAAGTAGCACAATAGGTGTGTATCACCAGCTTAACATCAAATGATCAATTTCAAAAGTTTTAATATCCCTTCCTTGTTTTTGTTATATACTATATTTATTTATTAACTGTCTTGCTATGGAGAAGTGAATATTTGATTCATAGGTACCATCATTTTAGATGTGAAATCAATTAAGCTAGATCAAATTTTGCATTCTGTTTTATCATTTTCAGTATCTATATCAATATAAAGATGGTTCTGATCAAAAGTGTAATATGTCAACATGACTTCTAGCATGATTTTGATGTGTTACAATATCAGTTGTACAAATTATTTACATTTTTTTAACGTGTTGTATGTGGCATCATCTTTCTTTATAATTTTCTATATATATTTTTTTACGCACTTGTGATCTAGGGAGCTGGCTAATTCCATAGTAAATCACTCTCTAGTTAGGTAGATAATCTAGTAAATCACTTTCTAGTTAGGTAGATAGACTGGTAAATCACTCTCTAGTTAGGTAGATAATCTAGTAAATCACTCTCTAGTTAGGTAGATAATCTAGTAAATCACTCTCTAGTTAGGTAGATAATCTAGTAAATCACTCTCTAGTTAGGTAGATAGACTGGTAAATCACTCTCTAGTTAGGTAGATAGACTGGTAAATGACTCTCTAGTTAGGTAGATAGACTGGTAAATCACTCTCTAGTTAGGTAGATAGACTGGTAAATGACTCTCTAGTTAGGTAGATAGACTGGTAAATCACTCTCTAGTTAGGTAGATAGACTGGTAAATGACTCTCTAGTTAGGTAGATAGACTGGTAAATCACTCTCTAGTTAGTTAGATAATCTAGTAAATCACTCTCTAGTTAGGTAGATAGACTTGAAAAAATTGTGTCAACCTACTTTTTAACCTACTCTGCATAAAAATGTCATACCATGGTAAATTTGTTAATTTGTCCATACTGGAAATAATTAATATTCATATAAATTGATTCACATCGATATGTACATTACTTATGTATTTATGGTGAACTTAAAGTAGCAGGTTATTACAACTTGTGGGAGTAATAAATAAATAGTTGCCTTAGGTATTTGATTTATTTACAAGTAATTGCTTGTCACTTGTGTCAACTATACAAGCTTCACTGTCTTCAGCAGTAGTTACAGCTCCTACACTTGCAGTATCATTAACAGTATCACTAATTCAAGCATTTACATTAGCATTAGCAACAATCAAACTTGTCATGAAATGAGCTAACATGTGACATTATTTTTGTTAGAACGTTAAAGCGCTAGTAATTGCTTGATAATAAAACACATTACTCTTAAAATCAGCATGGGTCAACTCTTGTATACACCTTACTGTGTTCATATAACACAGAGAAAGTAACAACATGACATATTTCATAATATAGTGTGCTAAAATTTTTATTTACCGTTAGTGATAAATGTGTAGTAGATACTTGAGGATCTAAGTTGTTGCCAATCAGTACGTCATGTATTGATTAACCTGGTAAGAGTTAATCTATATGTATATGCATCATGCATTGATTAACCTAGTAAGAGCGGGATAGAATCATTATTCATAACTCATGCAAAGATCAAAGGAATGCGCCAATGTAAGAAAATGACACCTGCAAAATTTTAAATTATGAAACCTTGTGAATATGTAAAATTGCAATCAATTTGGACATTTTTCTGTTATTGCAAGCATATGTTATTGAGATATTAAATTGTGTTTGACAGTAAGCACTTTGAAATACGATATAGAATAAATCATTTGTCCTATCAATTCTCAGTTTAATTTTGTTATTGTCTTTAGGAACACTACAAGACGAACTGTTAGAAACAGTCAGATTTGAAAAGGTAATCTTTTTTTTTACATACCTTATATTAAACTACTAACTATTTCTGAACCTGTAGACAATATCAGAAAACGCAGCTGGACATACATCAGCCACATACTTAGAATGAAGGAAGACAGAATTCCATGACAAGCCTTCATGTGGACACCAGACGGGAAAAGAAAACAGGAAAGACCAAAAACAATGCTCAGAAGAACATTTACGAATGAATTAAAATCAACAGGCATAAATGCACTAGACCTGTAATCCTTGGCAACTGACTGACAGGCATGGAGAACTATGACATCCGCCATATGTGCCAAATGTGGCAAAAGAGGAACTAACTGACTGAGACTATAATATAACTTATAAACGGGTTAACAATGACAGTCTAGGAAAAATATAACTTTGAGAGAACTGATGAGAAGTATAACTATATACCGATAGTAATAGTGAGAAATAGAACTATAACAGAGACAAAGGAAAGTGTAATTGTACTATAACCCTTTACCAGTGTACATATGACAGAGACAATGGAGAGGCTTAAAAAGCATAGAAGATTGAGTTCATTATGTGCAGATTACCTTATATGTACTCAGTCCCCCTCAATGAATCAGCACTCCACCTATCGAGAGTACCACTGGTAGCACATATCTCTGTAGCTTCAAGTGATAATCTCCAGGGATCTCAGAAATATGCACTTTGTAAACAAGATATCCTGAGCTGCATTAGAATTTGCAACATCTTGAACACAAAACAAACAGCTTAACTACTATTCCAGAGGAAGTCTCAAGGGGCCCCCAGACAATGGGAAATGGAGCTATAATAGAGCATATGAGAAGTATAACCACGACAGAGATCATGGGAAATGTAGCTATAACAAAACCTACCAGAAATATAGATATTACAGAGACAATGGGAAATATAGCTGTGATAGAAACAATCAGAAATGTAGCTCTAACAGACAAATCGCCTAGCCACTATTGAACACGCGTTCTTCCGTACTTGACTAAAAGTTCAATAGTTGCTAGGCGATTTGGTGCCGTTGAACGGCTGGTTCAATTCTCGTTAGTCTCAAAAAATTTTTAAAAAATTGTCCTCTGGCTTCCTACTTATATTTACTCTAACAGATACAGTGGGAAATGTAGCTATAACAGGATCTACCAGAAGTGAACATATGGCAGACACAATGAAAAATGTAGCTATCACAGAAGCAGAACACATAGATATGTTTGCGGTGTGGATGGGATTTTTAATGTTTTTTAAAGGCTTT
The DNA here is from genome assembly GCA_034231615.1 of Meghimatium bilineatum. Lineage (NCBI taxonomy): Eukaryota > Metazoa > Mollusca > Gastropoda > Stylommatophora > Philomycidae > Meghimatium > Meghimatium bilineatum. The sequence continues at coordinate 20,163,507 of CM067299.1, forward strand.
TCACCCCTTTTTATCTGTAAATCCCTCTTTTTTGATGATAATTTTGATGACTTTTTTTGTGAAAAATCACAGAATAAGTGTTTTTACCAACCACTTGTTTAAATTCCTCGTACTGTTATGATTTGCTAAAGGGGGTGGTAATGTACCTAGTAATTCTATTTTGGTATAAAGAGACATAACAGCATGGAAAGATCAATAGCTGAAGGCAGAGTCAACGGCAACAGGCGAACAGGGCGCCCAAGACGATGATGGTGCAATGATATATCAGATTGCTTAAACATGTCTACAGGTGGAGCACGTCAACTCACCCAGAATCGCAGAGTGTTCAGAGAATCTATAAGGAAGACCACGTTCTGGAAATAATATGTCACATTATGAAACAGGGTTGATTTTCAACACCTAAATTGTACTTTTTTCCAAACATAACCTTTATTTTTTTAAATAAGATTTACTTAATACAAATTGTAACCAGGAGAATCTCCCTGGCATAGTGGTTAAGCCATTCACTTCATGCTCGAGAGATTCCGGGTTCAAATCTGGCTCATGTCATCTCGTTTATGAAGTGGATTTTTTCTCAGATCTTAGGGAATTATCGCTTGAGCTACGGAGTATGTGCTATGAGTGGTATTCTCTGCAATAGGCGAGCCACTTTGTTGACACGGATGGAGTACATATGGAGAAACCCGAGTATAATTAAGTTAATCTTCTACATCTTTTGAACCTTTTTGTAACCAAGCATGTCAATGAGAAATGATAAGGTGTGTGTATCTTCTTGTATTGTCATTGCTTGCTCTTGTTATACCTGAATATTATACTCTTTGTACTGCAGAAGAACTCATCTGATAATGGGGACAATACCTTCCAAAGTGAATTCCTAAATCTAAAGTCCACAGATGATGTGCCTATTTCACAAGGTAAACCAAAGTATCTATATTTGCTTCATAGACTACAGCAAGACCTTCGACAGAGTCCAATATGAAAAATTAATATATATATATGGAAAAGACATCAGAATCATTAGAAATATATATTGGGAACATGCTGTATGAAAGGTGTAAAAACAGTTACTCATAATACATAGAAATAAAAAAAAAGAGGGATAAAACAAGGTTGTGTTTTATTACCCAACCTATTTAACATCTTCACAGAGAATATTTTTAAACATGTAGAAGGAATGCCAGGACAAGATCAGTGTGAAAATAATAAACTGCAATATGCTGATAACACTGAGATAAATATTTAAAAACAAAAACCATGATAATCAGTAACATTGCAGAAGAACAGGTGCTAAACATAAAAATGCATAGAAAGATACTACAGCAAGTAGAACATTACCAATACCACAGACACATAATCACAAATTATGGTAGATTTCAAACCGAAGTCAAAAGGAGAATAGGAATGGCTAAAAGTACTTTCATGAGGAAACTATTGATATCCAAACAAATTACAAACAATCTAAAAATTATAATTATAAAATGCAACATCAATTTTATAGCTTATTGATGTATGATTCTGAAACATAGACAATGAACAAACAACTAGAAGACGAAATTGATGACTGAGATGTGGATATATAGAAGAATTGGGAGAACTTTTGGAGAACTTCTATTATCTTCTGGAAGCATGTGATATGAACATGCAGATGTTAGAAAACCATATTGTCCAGTCCAAAAAAAGATGTGTGGAATCTCGAACTTCTTCATGATGTCAGGGAACAAAATCTTTACTAAGAAGGTGAACCAACTCCAGTTCAAGACTACTGTAAAGCATTTCCAATATTGCAACATATTGAAAGGCTGTCACAGGCTAGCCCATCCAAACCAGAGACATAACAAAATCGGATGTTGTAGGCTAAAAGGCGTAAATGTCACAGATTTACTGTAGACTAGCAGAACAACGTATTCATGCTTTCATATCTCAAAATTTCATATTTTATTATAAATTTTACAGTAATTTGTTAGAGATAAAATCATATTGAATGTAATGTTTTCTGTGTTTCTTCTGTTCACTATTTGGTGACTAACACCCTCAGACAAATCTCCTTGAACTCTACTGTTATCTGGAGTTATTTTTTGGTTCCTTATGTCTTTGGTTGCAAAGTTCAGCAATATGGCTCAAACAATAGATTTTACTGGAGACAGTCCTGCAGGCTGTGCTCAGAAGTCTGTTCAACTGTTCCAATAGTACTTAAGTAAAACACAGGTTTTTAGAACGTTCCTCTTAGACATGACAGAATATCACTAAAACTAGGGGGTTATCATTTGGACATTATAACCCCCTAGTTTTATTGATAGTCCATCGTGTCTAAGTGGAACGTTCTAAAACCCTGCCTTTCATGTAAGTACTATTTTTGTTACGTTTCACGCAGCACTACCTTATATTGATTGTCAACTGTTCCATAAGTGTACAGTGTTGTAGCAGTCACATCCTGTGCATGTGTTTATTCCGTCTAGTGTCTTGTCTTCGTGCAAGTACAGTGATAAAGTCTATACCAGTATAGATTGTGATAGGTATGTTTTGTTGATGTATTTGCATTTCTGATGGTTTGTATAGTTCTCTTCTTTTTCTTATATCTTCTTCTTCTTCTATTGTCGTTCTTAAAATTTTGCAGATTAGCAGGATATAATCGGCAGAAAATAATGCATTATGTCATGGATTACTGCTTAGCTGTAATATCTATATCTATAATGCAATTTCTATGCCTTTTTGCCAGACACATCTGACTCCAGCATTACTTAGTAGTCACTGACTCTCTATGGGGTGGGGCAGTCAACTCCACCACCAAAACCTTATTAGTTGCCTCTTACAACATGCATGGCAGGTAATCGTGTTACTATTCTTTGATCCCCATTTGGGCCCGGCAACACACAGGTGCTTTTTCCTACCTGATACTTCATTATCTTCTTGGATACATTCTCCTCCTTTTTTGGTAAACTCATCAGCTTTTTTATTGTTCAGGCACACAGAATGGGATGGTATCCACTGAAATACCGTTCTTTTTGTACAGACTGCGATGTTAAGTTTGTTTTTCAGGTGCGAAAATGTATCAGACTTTATAGTTTTCAGATCAGATAGTACATCTGTGAATATGATTGCTTCTTTAGAATCAGAGGTACTGTCAAAAATCATGAGTGCAGCTTGTTCTATCACTTTAACTTTAGCAGTGTGGTTGAAACAAAACTTTGCTGTGGGGACAGATTTTGTTTTGGGGCAATGATCAAGATATGCTATAAATAAATGTCATTTATCATATAGCTATTAGTATAAGAATAAAACTGAAAGTTAAAACTATTAAAGTGTGATATGAATTAGAATAACCCGCCGAAGACGGATGTGTCGGGCCATTGGCGCAAATAAAACGGCGACACAACGCATTTCCATTCTCTGGACCATATCCTGCGGGAAATCTAGAATGGTTCATGGTCCTGCTACTAGAGAGATCCAGCAGGAGTTAGAGAATGAACGCTGAAGAAGAAGAAGAAGAATTAGAATAACCATGGCATTGCCTTGTAGCCTGTCAATACTGCTGTTAAGCATGTCAAGAGAATCCTGCATGAGCCATCTTGGTGCAAATGCACAACATGACATGATAATAGCAGTTTACATATGTCCACCCCATTATTGGTATGCACAAAAGAGAAACAACTTTGCGCTATCCATTTTTTTTATCAGTGAAGTGGTAAAACCTATAGAAATTCAGTGGCAAATGAAGGTTCAAGATGGTGATACCTGCATGTCAATCCAGAAAGTGTATGAGTGAAGTACAAAGTTTCACAATGGCTTTATGCACACCAGAGGTGAAGTCTATCACAGCGCTCGCACGTTATATTTATTTGTTTTATTTATCTACATTTAATAATTTATTTTAGTGATAGATTTAGTTATCTTCCATTTATGTTGTCATTCAGTGCCAGAGAAGCCATCAGAAGACAGTATCCATCTTGAGAATCTCTTATCAGAATATGAAGTCCAAATCAACAATGTAGATACATCTCTTGATGGAGCACCTAATTCACTTACAGGATATGAGCCTAAAACTAGACCGTTCTCTAAAGAATGGACTTCTTCAAAAGCATATGCATGGCACAATGATGCTGCAGATTCATCTTTAGAGACTACAAAACAAGAAGGACTCAGTTTAAATCAAAGCAAGTCTTTAAGACCAGCAAAAAAGTTACCTCCTCTTCCTCCACCAAAGCCTTCAATCATGTCAGCAACATCGTCATGGTTACCTTCTGTGTCAAGTGAAAACTCTAACAGAGTCATGACTTTAACATCCAGCACCTTTGACAGTATTACAAGTATGCCTTCATTAGAGATTCAATCAACCATACCATCAGCTACTTCTAGTGTAAGTAGCTCCAGCTTAGTTCAACCCAAATTCACAATGGCAGGTCATAATTACCCACAACAGAAGGGAAAGATAAAGGTGCTGATTCAGAAGTAAGTCCCTCACAAAATTGTGTCTAACGATTTGAATGTTTTTTAGTTTACAGCTTTATTATAATTTTGTATAAGCAATTATTTTAATCCATATTCCATTGCATACACTGTCTTGTGTTTTTAGAATAGATATCTTCTAACTTCTATTGTTTTGTTACTAGAATTAATGTCATACAACTTGTATTGTCTTTTTTTAATCTGCACCATGCCAAATATGAAATATGTATTACATGAATTGCCCCCTGTAGGCCTATGCCAGATTCTTTTATCACAATTGCGTAATTTTATATTAAATGACTGACTCACGTGCTTGTGTCCGATCTCCAAGGCTTATTAATTTATACTATTATTTCATAACCACATTAACATGCTCATAATATCGTCTGTTTAAATTAAATAAAATGTGAATATAATCTATTAACTTTAAATAAAACTCTAATATATTGCTTACCTTATCAACTCAATCGTAACTAAATCTACAAATTTTTCATCCATACTGACTGACTGTATTTTCAATTCACAATGTCTAATGCAATCTAGATTTAATGTTTCTAATGTTATTTTTTAATGAAACTAACATGTTCCTAATATCTTCTTTGAGAATAAACATAATTCTAAACAATTTCTCATTATCAGAAAAATAATCCATAAGTACAAGAGACATCCATAAGTACAAGAGACATCCATAAGTACAAGAGATATCCATAAGTACAAGAGACATCCATAAGAATTTCACTAAAAATGCAATTCATTTTAACTTGATGCACATTGATTGTAACTTTCAAATTTTCTTCATTTTTCTGGCCCCTAGGAAGCTAGATTTGCTGGAAGTGTTGCAACTCTTTTTCTCCCGGAAGTAAAAAACAAAATTTAAACTTTTTATCATAGTTATAAAATTCCTTAGCTATGGTTGCAATTCTGCGAATATGCGTCACAGATTTCTGCAATTCTGAGTCATAGAGCATATTCCATCTGGAAGTGTGTGTGTTTATATATGCCCATGGCAGTGTACAGGTTAAAATGGATTCTAGCTTGTACTATCTGAATATAATGTTAATAGATTTCTTACTTGTATGAGAGAACTTCAATTAGAAACCTTAACAGCATGATACAAAATTAGAATAAATATGTCATTGTCATTTAACCTGTGAATATTGTTGTTAAGGATGTCAAGAGTGACCTACACATGCCAACTTCCTACTGAAGAACTATGTAATACCATAAAGCAGTTTAAAGATGACCGTCGATTTTTAACATGAACCACATAAGAGCACATTCAGTTATCCATTTTTTTAAAAATTACTGAAGGGTCAAAGCCTATAGAAATTCCTTTGGTAAGGCAGTATGGTGATGCATGCCTGTCAGTCCATCAAGTGTCTATATAAAAAAAATTGATATATCAGTTTAGTTTTGAAGAAACAAACATGACCATAATATATATTTTTAATATGATAACAAAACAGCAATAAGTGGCTGCGTGTGGCTAACGTCAATAGCGATAAGGTAAAAATGTCAAGGTCACTCTATACCAGTAAATACAAAAGAGAGTTGTATATAATGAAGCTGGCAGAGTGAGAGTGGGTGTCTTTTGACTATATTGATAGGATGCAAGACAGCTGCAAAAAGCTTAGCTTGTATGATAGTGGTTATCTTTGAGGTTGGTGACCAGCATGTAAGTATAGGAACCAGTTCTCTCGTATGGCTGGCCTACTAGTGATATGGCTACAGATGTTCAGTGGAAGTGGTAAAATACTGAATGTATTAGGTAACACACTAAAGTCAGATGTGTCAGGCCATTGTCATAAATAATATGGCAACACAACGCATTTCCATTCTCTTGGCTACATCCATCTGGAAATCTAGTAGGACCTTTGTCCTGCTACAACAGAGATCCAGTGGGAGTTTGAGAACAAACAAACAAACACATCAATAGAGGAAGAATAATAAAACAGCCCAGATATGATAAAGTATTTTTAGCTGGAAATGAACAAAATTGAAACAAAATCTCAAATAAGCACCAGAAGTAGTGAATATTGATTGGACGCAATAATGAACAGTGCATACCAGAAGCCATGTCAAAGACATGAGGATATGGAGGTAAGTCCCTCATAGCTGCTTCCCAGTAGTATGACAATATATATATTATTTATATATATATATATATAATATAGTCAATAATATTTTAAAACATATAATCACCAGAACAATGTTTCTGATAACAATTATGGTGTGTCATAAACATTGAACTGTAAAATTAATTTGCATTTTTCAAGTTTGTTTCTAAGTGATAGACATTTGTTAACCTTAACAACCAGTGATATTGTTATGAAAAAATCATTTACAGCCAGAATACTTGCTAAATATGCTATATTTTTTATTAAAACAGTTTTATAATACTTCCAGTGTTGAGAAAATTTTGAAAACAATGTGGGCATTGATTTTGATAACATCATCATCATCAGGTAGCATATCCTGCACAGTATGTAGCAGTCATCACAGCCTTTCAAAACTCCTATTGATCTTAGCCAGTCTTCCTGCTTCTGATACTATCATGTTCAGGTGGTCTTTGATATCTTGTGTCTATCTTCTTCTTGGTATCATACCCTCCATTATGGTCTTCTCTAGGCTGTCTTGTTGTTTGATATGGCCACAATATTGAAGTTTTCTGGAAAGAACCATGTTGTTTAGTAAGTTTCCTTTTACATTGATTTCTCTCAGGAAGGCTATGTTGGTGATCTTTTCGTCCATGGTATTCTGAGGATTTTTCTATAACGTTTTTTTTCAAATGATGCTATTTTATTTTTCATTTTTTTGTGTGATTTTCCAGGGTTCACACCCATATATTGCCACAGGGAATATGCAAGCTCTTACAAATGTTAGTTTTGTTGTTTTGCAGCAGTTCAGCCATATGTTTTTTATTTGTATCAGCTTCTTTGATATGATGCTCAACTTCCTTCTGACTTCTTCATAGCAATCACTGATACTGTTGATAAGAGAACCAAGGTATTCAAAACTGTTGACTTTATAATTTGCTGTTGTTGATACTGATTGAGAACTAGTGGTTTTGTCACTTGTCATAATCTTGGTCTTTTTTATAACAATAATATTGATACTATACGTGGTGATGAATGTGAATTGGCAACCTTTAGTGCCATGATAAGACATAAAATATACAATATCAATATCATACACAGTATCCGTCAAGCATAGCCTAGAAAAATATACATTTACTATGAATAAGCTTCAAATGTAAATATTTTTTAAATACGGGCAGACCTATATATTTTTTTCAAGCCATTTTGTGTGAAATGGTGTCGTTATAGTTCCACATGTGACTGACATCATTAACATGTGACTGACATCATTAACATTTGTAAATGACATCATTAACATTTGTAAATGACATCATTAACATTTGTAAATGTATACCGAGTATTATGTTTTGCTTTATCTATTTACAATTGATATACTACCAGAAAATCATCCAGATAAGGGCATATCATCTTTAAGAATTTTTTTGTGTGCATATAAATTGACATTTAAATCTCTTTTTCTTATCAGATATTTTATGTTTATTATTTTATATTTGTCATAAAACATGAACAACTATCAAAGTATATCATTCTGTTGAATGACTAGTAGTCCCATTTGTCTTCAAAATTATACATCAATTTGTAAGAATGTGTTATATAAACACTTAATATACAGCAGATCTCCTCATGAGACAGAATGATCATCACATATTTTGGGCGGATCTGTTGACGAGATCATTATGTTATGTACCGGTGTTCTTTAGTTAGAACATAACAAATCTGCCTATTCACATCTTCTGACATGAACAGCAGGTTATAATGTTATTATTCTGTGCTCCTCTATTGGATTCTGGCAACACACATACAAATGTTCTTAGGAATGTACAATATGGCTGGTAAAAAAAAAGTTCAGATTAAAGGATAACATTTTTTATCAAAACAAGTGATGCTTAGCAATGATTTCATGTTAGCTTTGTTAATTTTGTTGCTCATCATCATCAGGTGCCATGCGGGGTGGCGTAGACGGTCATGGCTCTCCACAGCTCTCTGTCCACAGTGTTATGTATCAAAGACGTTGTTGTTTCCTTGCCGTGCCAGGTTGTCAAACTGTCTAATATTTTCTCACGTTGTCGCCCTCTGTCTCTGGTGCCTTCAATCTTGCCTGTTGTGATTATGTTCTCTAAACCTGCCTGTCTCATGAAGTGGCCAAAAAAAGAAGATTGCCTTTTTCTTATATTGTTGATTAAGGTCCGTTTCGCATTTAACTCTTTTAACTCATCTAAATTAGTTTTTCTGGCAGTCCATGGTATTCTCAGCATTCTTCTGTAGAACCACATCTCTGTTGCCTCCAATCTCCCACTTTCCAGTTTGTTTATTGTCCAAGATTCGCACTCATATGTTAGTATAGGGGTTATATAGCACTGCAGAAAACTCTTTCTCACCTCTAATGACAAGGTCTTATTACACAGTATATTTTTCATTTTTCTGAATGTCCTATTCTGCATCTTATTTCTGTTGAAGTTCTTCCATCTGCTGTAATCATTGTACCTAGATATTTGAATTGGTGGACCTGTTTTAATACTATATCATTCACTGTCATTTTGTTGCTACTGTTAATTAATGGAACTGTGTTTGCATGTATGATGTTAAGTATGTACGAGCTACTCATGGAAAGAGTACTATAGGACTACCAACGAGCTACTCATGGAAAGAGTATTATAGGACTACCAACGAGCTACTCATGGAAAGAGTATTATAGGACTACCAACGAGCTACTCATGGAAAGAGTATTATAGGACTACCAACGAGCTACTCATGGAAAGAGTATTATAGGACTACCAACGAGCTACTCATGGAAAGAGTACTATAGGACTACCAACGAGCTACTCATGGAAAGAGTACTATAGGACTTCCAACGAGCTACTCATGGAAAGAGTATTATAGGACCGTAAATGAGTTACTCATGGAAAGGGAGTACTATAGGACCGCCAATGAGACCGTTACTCATGGAAAGAAGTAAACAAATCCAAGTATACATAGGCCATAAGAAATAGCACTTTAGGTAGATAGACCGGTAGAAATAGTTCTTGAATCTACAAGGAAAGAAAACCAAGAAATGTCTGCAGACAAGATTTAGAAACATATGTAAGAGGAATTGGTAAGATGGACATAGCAGCTAATGAAAGGAAAGAATATATGAGATTTCTAGAAGATCTGTGTTGTGAGAGTTGACAGGCAAACAACATTGAAATTTTATATATTGTAATTATAAATTATATTTTACAGTTATTGTATATTAACTGATAACCAGATATCTTCTATGTTTTTCATTCTCCATTAGGTTTGACGAAATGTCTACTTTTTTCTGACACCAGCAGCAATCTCTGTTGGTGAGTGAAGTTGTTTTTGTTGATTTTCTATTTGCTGGTTAAAACATTAGAACAGGAATTGGCAACCTTGTTGGGTTAGTGGACTAAACATGATTTTTTTCTTGTGGTATAGGGATGAAAAGCTTTTTTAGTCCCTTAGGCTCTACCAAATACTGTAGTGTTTTCTGAGGAGATATAGCATATAGTACCAGAAAATCAGCTTGGTGGGTGAGTACCAATGGCTTGATGCAAAATTGATGCCTTTGAGATGTGGGTATATAGAAGAATAGGGAGAACATCATGGAAAGAGAAGAAAACAAATAAAGAGGTGCTAAAGACACTTAATGTGAAGAAAGAACTACTAAGAGAAATAAAGATCAGGCAAATAAAATACTTTAGACACATTAAAAGACATGACACCCTATTGAAGACCTTACTTGAGGGTAAAGTCAAAGGGAAGCGAGCAAGAGGTAGGCAGAGATACAAGTGGGAGAGTAACATTACACGATGGACAGGTTACAGTCTAGCAGAGTGCACCACCAAGACAAGAGACAGGAGATGTTGGAGATACGTTGCAGCCAACCTTCGTTGCAGAGACGGCACTTGATGATGATGATGATGATGTGATATCTGTTTCTTTTGGCTTGACACATCTGAATTCAGCCGAGACAGTCAGCAGAAGACCTCTGTATAGAATTAATTAGGACTTCATTTGTTACATTTTTGTATTATTGTACATTTCGATTGTCACTATTTATATACTTGAAGCTGCATACCAAAATAGCCACGGTGACTAGAAGTATATAAATAGTGACCAACTATTTGTAATAATCAAAGCGTGACTAAGCGTGATAATAATCAAAAGCATAACAGATGAAATCCTAATTAATTATGTATGAAGGTCCTATAGTGCTGATGAAGGTCACATTTCAACATGGCTTTTGGGTCACTTTTACCTTCTATGCGATGTAACAGTTAACTTCATCTCAGAAATTTTGTTAATCACTTTTTACGGCAGGTAAGTATCACTATTATTTTCTCCTCTTTTAGGCCCCAGCAACATGTAGGTTATTTATAAATAATTTCTGGCCACATATAATATCATCATGTGCTGTTCTGGATGTAGTAGACTAGTCGTCCTCAATATGTGCCATGACGACTTGCAGAAGGTTCAAGAAAAAACATTTTGAAATTTAAGCTACACATCAGGGGCCACAGGAAGGTAACTATTTACACGATAAGCAATAAATCTGATATTGATTATGCTTAAGTGTCTGGTAACTTGCACAGGAAGTCAGTGATCTTCTTTTTTAGATACGGAGAGGGGAAGGCAAATGAAAATGTTTCTCAATTGGAGGGGGGGGCATAGACCAAAAGAGGTTGAGAACCATTGGCATAGACAATAATTGATTTTCACATTATATGATGGTGTTGTGTATCAGCTCCATTGCTGAGACTGTACCATACCATGATGACAAACATATTTTCTAAAGTAACCCTTTTAAGATCATGTGTTTTTTACAGTGGAAACATATAGACTAAACAATGTGAGACTTGGACTAAACAAAAGAATATCCAGAAAAATTAATTTATTTGAAATGAAAGTGCCTACAGAAAGATCCTATGAATATCATGGGCAGAGAAATCAATAACATTGAAATTTTCAAATTGCTGAAAATAAATGAAGGGTGGCTTCTAAATACCATCATAAGAAGAAAGCTACAGTATTTTGAACACTTAAAGCAACATGATGGTACTGAAAAGTTTACTTTGGAGGGTAGAGTACCAGGTGGGAGAAGAAGAGGAAGACCAAGAAGACAATGGATCAGTGACATCGAAGAATGTATGTACGTCTTTGGCCAATGCAGGTCTGCTTTTCTGGGACATAGTGGCGTTGTTCAGAGTATCCATGACGAAGACAACATTCAGGAAAGAATATGTCACTTTATTTATATATATGAAATATGATATATTTAGGCCCTATATATATATATCACAACTAAAGGTACAATTGAACTAAAATTTCATTTTCTCATATATATAAAGTAATTAATAGTATTTGAAATTCAGTTTAAATATAATAAAATATTTTTTGCTATAGTAAAAACTTGATTTTTGCTTTTCTTCAGATATGATGATTCCTTCAATGACAAAAAAAACAAGATATGCTACATTCCTGTTCGTCATTCACTTTCAGACCTTCACATTGATGACTGACATAGGTAACAGTCAGTATCAGACTCCCATAATTGCAGTAAAGTTTTCATTATAATAGGTAAAACTGTGATCCCACTGGCAAAAAGTGAAAATACAGGGTAATGACTGAGAACACAAATTACTGTTATATGATCATAGATTGTATTCCTTAGAAGAAGTAAAAATCATTCAAACATGTTAGGTCTGTATGATTGGAGAGCCCTGAATCATGAAAACATGTTAGGTCTGTATGATTGGAGAGCCCTGAATCATGAAAACATGTTAGGTCTGTATGATTGGAGAGCCCTGAATCATGCAAACATGTTAGGTCTGTATGATTGGAGAGCCCTGAATCATGAAAACATGTTAGGTCTGTATGATTAGACAGCCCTGAATCATGAAAACATGTTAGGTCTGTATGATTAGACAGCCCTGAATCATGAAAACATGTTAGGTCTGTATGATTAGACAGCCCTGAATCATGAAAACATGTTAGGTCTGTATGATTAGACAGCCCTGAATCATGAAAACATGTTAGGTCTGTATGATTGGAGAGCCCTGAATCATGAAAACATGTTAGGTCTGTATGATTGGAGAGCCCTGAATCGTGCAAACATGTTAGGTCTGTATAATTGGAGAGCCCTGAATCATGCAAATATGTTAGCTCTGTATAATTGGAGGGGCCAAAATCATGCAAATATGTTAGGTCTGTATGATTGGAGAGCCCTGAATCATATATACATGTTAGCTCTGTATAATTGGAGAACCCCCTCTCCTTGAATGGCAGAGAATGCATAACACATTGTAGAACATGTGAAAGGATTCTTGGCAGGGAGCTGAAACTGATGACTCCAACTCTGTATGTTGCAAAAAAAGCAGAATATCCACAAAACACCTGGAATTTACCCCTTCTAAGTAGGAGACTTCTACTCACATCATTACACACTGCTGAGAATTAGATTCTTCTGAATATGACATAAAGATCTAGAGAAATCATTGCACATAGGAAGTATGAGCTAATCACTTGTAATGTCTGGGAATCAAAACAACAACATCATAGGGTTTAGTCATCGTATGTCAAGTTTTTTAGAAAGACGTTTTGGTCAAAATATCAATTTGAATGTGCATTTCTGTGTGTCTTCATTGTGATTCACAAAACTTCATTACACTGTTTCTTCAATTTTTTGCCTGTAAAGTTTTTAATATGTTATGAACAAATACATGACATTTAGTGTCATGTTATTTTATATGTCCTACAATCAGTTACATAATTCAACAAGAAAACTTTCGAGCAAATTATTTTACCCACTTCTGCTTTAAGGATTCCATAAAAACCAATATTTACATGATTTTCGCTCATGCGTTGCCAGGACACGAAAGGAGAGCAAAAAATAGTTGCATTGTTACCTACCATACATGTCGTAAGATGCGAATAAGGAAGTATTGGGAGTCAGGCTGGCTCTCCCTTCCCATAGAGCATCAAAATGATCCAGAATCCATTCTGAAGTCAAGTATCAGTCCAAAAGGTGCAAATATTTCAGCCAAATTGTAAACTATGACATAGTGCGTTCTGTTCTCTAGACTACATCTTGCTCATTTTCAGGAGTTTGAGAATGAATATAGAAGACAAATGAACATCACTTTCTATGATATTCTTTTTTCCAAATCTCATAAATTAACTCAGGTTTTGTTTTTGTTACCTGAAATAGAACCATATAGACCAGGGGTCGGGAACCCTCACAATGGCTCATGAGCCAGATGTGGCTCTTTTGATGGCTGCATCTGGCTCGCAGACAAATGTTAGATTATTAAAAAAAAGTTTCTTTAGACTCTTTTGATCTACATATTAATTGCATATCAATATTTCATTCTACAAATGAGCAAAAGTCTACTGCAGCTCAGCATCAGAAGTCGCATTAATGGTAAGAAATACTCATTATTGATTAGCAACAGCATAACCATGTTATTAAAAAGAATTCAGAGACATAATTATTGTACTTTTAGTGTTTCAATTACACAAAATGCACACATTTACTTGAATTTTTAGTTTTAAACGTAATGTATGGCTCTCACAGAATTACTTTTCAATATATATGGTGTTCATGGCTCTCTCAGACAAAAAGGTTCCCGACCCCAGATATAGACCATATTATGTGATTTTATTATTTACATTGTGTTTTTTTAAGGGAATATCTGCATGAGACTTAGGACATCTTGTTTAAAGTGAATTTTTCCCCCAGATTTCTAGAGATTATTGCTTGAAGTTGCCGAGAGTTACATGCTATGCGTAGTACTCTCGGCAGGTAGCATGGCGCTTCGTTGAGAGGGATTGAGAATATGTGGTAACAGTACAAATAAGTCAATCCTCTATGCCTTTCTAGCGCTTTTCTTTCTATTTTCTTGCCTAGCACATTTGATTAAAATGTTAACTGTGTTCTGGCTTGTTCCTCTATGAAGTCTACAGTGTGTCTATAAGTCACCATCTGTGTATCAATACAAAACCAAAAACTCTCCTCTTCACTTTGTATAAGCCATCTTATCCGATAAAGGACATTTTATTGTATTGATTTAGAAATTTAAAAGACTATCAGATATTTCTATGCATGAGAATACACACTCCACTCCGAGTGGTAGTATAAAAACCCAATGTAAATGGCAGAAAACGATTTTAATGTCTGTATTTTTTGTTTCTTTACCATTCCTGTGTTGTGGAAGTCAAATGTTCTGTGTAAATAGAAATATTGTACTTTCTTTTCTGAGAATACAGATTTGAATCTACCTGGCACGATTTTGATATTGGTCCTACTGTAAATTAAATGTTTGGAGTATATTTCTTGCAGTGATAAAAAATATCGAAGGAGCTTGCTGCTAGGGACTATCAAAGTTACCTGTGATCGTATGAACATTATTTTAAGGTGATGATGATGATGATGAAGAAATCTCTTTAGTTGTGAGCAGGTAGCTCTTGATATCCCATAGCTTTTTTTTTTACAAAAGCACAGGTCCCCTCAGTGAGTAACCAAGATAGCACCCGAACTCATGTAAGTTTCGCTGCCTCAAAAGCATGGTTGATTTAAGGATGCATGTTTAGTCCCCAAAATAAGGCATTCCAGTACAGCCGGATCACCAGGTCTGGCCATGCATGCTGCATACACTTCTGGATCAAAAAGTTCAGCATTCTTTTATAACATCTGTTGACCCATCTGCAGTGATGACACACTTAGAATTTGTCGCCACCTACCACATTAAAGGACAAGCTGCAATGTCCGCTGGTCTGCACCTCTTTATAATAATGATCCATAAGGACTATTTGGCAGAAGACAAAAAGTAAGAAATCAGAGTACAAAATATGAAGTGATAATGATGATTTTGTTTACGTCTGACAGATTCTCAACCCATCCCCAACTTTCCTTAGTCGCCTCCAGCGTTATACCTAGAATTAAGATAGTGGCCCTGTTCTTTGCACATTGAACTAGAAGTCCAGGTCATGTCTGCCATACAGGTGTATTTTAAGGTTAAAAAAAGGTGTAAAGAATTTACTTCATTATACTCAGATTTCTCTTCCCCCCCCCCCATATGTACTCTGCCCCTGTCAATGAAGTATATCAGTGGTAGCACATAACTTCACGGCAAGCAATAATCAATGATCTCTGAACAAATGCACTTGTAAAGAATTCATTATTTTATGGTCATCGGCATTCTAAGACTATGCAAAATTTGGTATTATATCAACATGCGTCTGTGTGTTGCCAGGGCCTGAAAGGGGAGCAAAGAATAGCAACACTGTTTACCTTCCATGCATGTCGTACAAGGCGACTAAGGAGGTTATGGGATGGAGTTGTCCCATCCCATATAGGGTCAGTGACCCAAAGCCATGCTGAAGTTGGATGTGTCAGGCCGAAAGGTGCAGATATATCTCAGCAATGCTGTAAACCATGACACAACGCATTCCGTTCTCCAGACTACATCCTGCTAATCTGCAGGAGTTTGAGAATGAATGAAGAAGAACAAGATATCAACATGGAATAGTCTGCAAGAAAATTACTGGATGTTGTGGACATGAATTTTGGAATGAACTATATCCTATGCATATGTACTGGTATTATATTTAAATATGTTAGTC
Organism: Meghimatium bilineatum; assembly: GCA_034231615.1. NCBI lineage: Eukaryota > Metazoa > Mollusca > Gastropoda > Stylommatophora > Philomycidae > Meghimatium > Meghimatium bilineatum. The sequence goes on from CM067299.1 coordinate 20,179,673, forward strand.
TGCTACTCAAGATATTATTTACTCACTTCTAAATAAGAGTGACAAAAATATGTAAAATTTATACCATTTTATTTCACAGATCAATAATGTTTTCTTCACCAAAATTGTAAAAAAAAAACTATATCATGTTCTTATCATATTGTAGGCCTATGTATTATAATAAAAGCTATCCTGAACTGAACAGCTTCATTATGTAAAATGATAGTTACAAATTTTGTCTGTGAAGTTTATTAATCCAGAAGGTTATTTGTTGCCAATTTATTTTAATTTTGTCTTTCTCAGATACCTTTTGTTATTTGTTGCCTGTTCATTGTTGTCTTTCTCAGATACCTTTTGTCTTTTGCCAGTTTGTTGTAATGTTACCCGTCTCAAATAACTTTTGTTATCTGTTACCAGTGTGTTTTAATGTTGCCTTTCTCAGATACCTTTTCACCCATGTATTATCAGGGGTCAAAAGATAACAAAGAATAAAGATACTATTACATGCCAAGCATGTCATAAGATGTGGCTAAGGAGATTTTGGAAATGGAGTTGACTATCCCATATAGGGTCAAAGTGACCCAGAAGCCTTGCTGAAGTCAGATTTTTCAGGCCAAAACGTGCAGATAAACAATGACACAGTGCATTCCGTTCTCAGAACTAGATCCTGCAAATCTGCAGGAGTTTGAGAATGAACTCTGAATAATAAGATACCTTTAATTAAAATATTTTGCAACTCAATTAATAAACTCGTGGCTCATTGGCCATTTAATTTGTACTGCTTGTAGGAAGGTACATGAGTCCAGTTCGGTTATATCAGAGCTTATGCCCATCAAAAATAATGGAGGTCATGGTTCTCCTGATTCAAGTTCATAATTTGCAGTTCATGTGGGGACCTAACACTTGGTCATTCCATTCCTAAATTTTCAGTTCATGTGGGGACCTAACACTTGATCATTCCATTCCTCAATTTTCAGTTCATGTGGGGACCTAACACTTTATCATTCCATTCCTAAATGTTCAGTTCATGTGGGGACCTAACACTTTATCATTCCATGTCTAAATGTTCAGTTCATGTGAGGAACTAATTTACTTGATCATCCCATGATGCCAAAATGTTCAGTGTGTAATTTGATACATTGTTGGTGCCAAATATATAACAGTTGAATAGCAATGCCATAGACCTACCTATACAGGATAGGTCATGCTTGAATTATTTATTTTTATTTTCAAATTCATAATTAAAACCTAAATGTGTTGCGTTCCAGTTATTTAAATTGACTGCTTTTGGTGACCTCATGTATCATTATATAATAACCCATAGTAGTCTTCTTTGTTCTCCAGTTGGAGTCAATATAATAAGACCCATAACTCATCTGGATCGTAGAGGTGCCACAATGGAGACATCAGCACAGAAAGCCCTCCAAATATTTATCTTCAGCCATTTGAAGGAGTGTAGAAAAATTATACACAGGTCATTCCTTACGTTTTAAATCCAGGATTTTCTTTATTCTCTCTACTCCTTTCACTTTTGACAGTTCTTTGCACAATAATTTTAGAAAGATGAGTCATGTCTAGTTACATGTCTAAACAAATACGTTTATGGCATTTCACCTCTGCCAAAAGTGGTTTTTGGTAACCTACAAGTTTGTTTATTTGCTGTGGGACAGATAGGCCTATATTTGTCTTGTGTTCTATATAACTAATTCGTAACATCTTCTTCTTTCGTTCACTTGAAACACGTCTATATCTGTAATTCCATCTCCTGAATAAAACTCACTGTCCCCTGTAGTTCACACAGTGGCCCACAGAGCCCCGACCCCAGCGCCGTCTCCTCTGGCCAACACGTCCGCCCCAGTGTCCCATGCCCAGAACACCCCCGAAGTACATGCCTGTCACGCTGTGCTGCCTGTCCACATGCACACATGGCAGTGTTACCAATCCTGAACTTTGTACACATGTGACTGCGGAGTCGGCCGCGTCCTGCCCCGAGGCGCACAATCACAACCTGCTCCGATCTGTTCACAATGCAACAGTCATCCCGCGTTGGTGTCCGTGGTCCTCACATCGACCCGACCATCCTCCTTCTCTGATGGTAGGTGATTAGCATATCTGGCTGGTCCTCGGCAGCACCCTCCCCATCCAGTTGGTCCACCCCTTCATTCCCTGGTATTCCTCAGTGAGAGGGTATCCACTGCATGGTCACCCTATACTGGTAAGACAATTCATTAAGTAGTTATTGCAAGTCTGTCAGCTTTCCAGACTGGAGAGCTTGAAGCACTGACCTTGCATCTGTCAGGAATACCACAGGCTGTAGTCCAGAGCTGGAGCCCAGCAGTTCTCTAGTTGCCACACCAGTTGCCTGGACCTCTGCATCACAATCATTGCAGAATTTCCCTGCTGGTGTTCTGATCGTAATTCGTAACAAATGTCTGTAGCACTTGTATTGAAAAGCCTGAATCTTTCTTTCTATTTCTGCATTGAGTGTCCAGCTTTCATTTCCATATAAAAGTATACTTAGCGGGAGTTACACGCTGATATGGTTTTATTCACTGAACTGTACTTTGATTGCCAACCCCATGTTTGTTTGTTTTTCGTTCGCTCAATTGTAACCATCACGGATATCCGTGCGATTTCCGCCGGGAGCGTGTTTACGTTGTGCCACCGTTATGCGCCTTGTAGGCCTAGCACATCCGATTTCGGCATGCCTTGACAATTCGGGTGGGCTACCCTTAGACTGTGACAGCCTCTATATCTGTCTCCAGGCACGCGTAGTGGAGACTCTTCGCCTAGACGATTTTTTGCTCTCGTCTGACTCGAACGAAGTGTTCCACTGTCTATGAACTTGCCTCGTGTAATTGGACGTGCTGTGCCTGTGCCCATTGGGTACTGAACCGTTTCTCATCCGTGAGCCTGGTTCCTTAAGGGGAAGAACTCAACAGAGGAATTGGACCCTGGCTCTTTCGCCCTCTTAGCCGAGGTGTCATTCACCGACATCGTGTACCCCTTGTCCAAGTTCGAGTCTCACACCACGCGTTTGAGAGCAAGGCGTTCTCGAGCTGAGCGTCCTTGTCCCAATAGCGCCTGAGCCCATCAGGTACTGAACCCTTTCTCTCTTCAAGTGTATTTCCGGTGTAGGAAAACCTGACAGTAGAGTTGGGCCAGGGCTAAATCGTTGTCCCTTTTGTGCCTGAGCGCATCGAGTACGGAACCCTTTCTCTTCGCGAGCATATTTCCGGTTTAGGAAGGCTCGACATTAGAGTTGGGTTAGGTCTTCTTGCTTTACCAAACGCCAATGGATGGGTCTGGGTCTCTGCCTGTAAGGAACACAGGTAACTAGAAGCTCGACTCGAGCTGACGGAGCTTGTAGTTCCCCTTTCCTAGGGACTTTTCACTTTCTATTTGCAGTTCGCGCTGCCCTCTAGCGCTGTTCTGCCCTTTCATCGTTTCATTGTACTCGGTATGAAATCTATTTGTCTCTCGCCATGCATCTATCTTTACGTGCAGTTTACATTGGCCGCCCCTTAATGTTCGGACTGGACTGGCTTGCTTCACTGTATGTCGACAGTGTCGCTGTATGTGGTGATGCTGGTGGTGTCGGAGATATTGTCTGTCTCTTGTGCAGTCAAATCTCTTTCCATCTGCTACCTCCACATTCTCGGACACGATCCCCAAATGATTTGGCCAGAATCAGCTCGAGCTGCTGTATTTCTGTTTCCAGGGTGCACCGCGTGGAGGTACATTTGGGATCTTGGTTATCTGCTAACCCTGGGTCCGCCTAGAGCAATGCGTTCCCTTTGCACCCCGCCAACCCCATGACATGGAGCGTGTTTCCTTTAGAGCTGCTGTGTTAGATGGCCCTAGTTTTTTTTTCTTCTGGTGTGGTGCAGTGGACATTTATGTAAAACATGTTCTGTGTTTTCTGCAGATGTTCCACATGGGCACATATTGGTGTTGCCAATTCCACATATGAATTGTATATGTATATATAACACAATAGTATGAATAGCAATATTCATATTCAAGAACTGCACAGAATAGCTTAGAACAGACAGAATTGGAGAGATATGACCTCTGGCCTATGCGCTAAGTTCAGCGCAAAAGGAAAATGAATGAATGAATTCTATATATCCTATAAATGTAGGCCTATTGTTTGAATATGTTGCGGCCTGTTCCAATCTAAAAATAATTTTTGTTCTTCTAAGCTTGTGAATAGCATCTTCTTTATTTGCTGCTTGGGTGAGTTGAGTTCCATTTTATGTCCACGGTGCTTTTGACGATTATAATCTGATTGGTGATTACTGAGTTTTGGACCCGACGACAGTACACTCTATGCATCCCTATATGAGTGTCTAAAAGTGTTTACATTCATAGTTCCATCACTTTCAGAAGATGAATGGTATGTATGCTGCTAATTCCCGTATCCCATTGATTGTACATCTTCATCCTACCCATTTATCGTCCTACTCTACTGTCTCCTCGAGCTTTCAGACTCACTCAATCTTTTAATAAAACTAATGTACAACAAGGTGCCCTCAACCAAAGTAAGTGGTTGGGTTGGTAATCAAAGGAATATCATCAAAACAACCTCAAAGAAAATGGAAAATATACTTTTTTAAGACCCCTCTTTCCACTAGCATAGTTGCAAACTAGCAAACTATGGTCCCAGGAAATGTTGAAGTTAGGAATATTCTAAGATAGCCATTTTTTATGAGGAAGAATCGCTGGCAGCGCCGCTGGATTTAGACTTGATAAGGCCATAAGCTATTTGAGATATGAGGCCCTTTTTAACAATTAAGAAATATATACATAGTGAAATTTTTAAAAAATGTCGGGGCCCCCAAGAAAGTGGGGGCACTAAGCTATAGCTTGTTTATATGATAACCCCATTAAATTCGCTCACAAGATCTTGAAATGATATATGACAATCATATTGGAGACATCAGAGAATTGGCAGTCTGAGCGTGCACACGAGATCGCCCTCCCTCGTGAGTATTTATATGCGCGCGCACAAGTTATAGGAATTGTTGCAGTTAATTCTTACTTGCAGCAGAACTCATTACGTATAATAGATGTCTGAATCTTACAAAGCAACAGCAGGTTTTCTGATGTGTTTTTTAGTACAGTTGTGCATAAGGTTTGTGTTCTCGGTGTACGAGTACAGAGTTATTGGTCTTTGTGCGTTAGACATATTACAACAACAAGGCTTGCAACAGATACACCTAAAAAATATTGCTCGAAATTTGCAGCGGTATTTTTCACTGAAAACACAATACAGAACTGGATTAGCGGCAGAGTTGATGTACGCTAAGGTAGTTGTAAATACATGAAACATCCAGGTTTTTTCAAATCCGACTGCCGAGAATGTGTTGTAGAATAACAGAATTTGATGTGGGGAATAACTGAGAAAGTATATCGCTACACTTGCCATGAACATTTTGACTACGCCTTTTCTGGCACGAATAGCTTCATTGAATGCACGTGAATTTCCACGTCCTTTTGGGCGATAAGTGAAGCATATACCCTCACTGCTCCTGTGTAATTTGTCAACACCTACAAATAAGTTTTTACCAATGACACTGTAGCACACAACTTGAATGACGAGAGGCCCAATGTAGAAGAGTATGCACTCTGTGTACTTGAATATTCGGTTGTAGATTTCGTGTTGGCTTCTTTTCTCATGGAACAGAGTAATGCAGAAATCTTGTGGGGGAGTTGCCGACAGCTGTAACACGCGGTTGAATATAGCGGTGGGAGTGGCGCATATTCCAGAGAACATCCAGATGAAGACCATAACTACACAGATCCTCTTTTTGGTGCACATGATATGAGCTTTGATAGCAAACACAGTGGCAATGTACCTAATAGATAAGGAAAAATGAGAAGTGTGAGAAATATGATAAAACAAAACTCTATTTGTTACACAGTGGCAATTAACTTCATAGATACGTAAAGTAAAGGTATGTCCCATGGCAGCAACCTGCCGTCGGGGTTGAAGATAACTCTTCATGTACTAAGCCGCAGCAACTATTAGGTGGAGTGGCCAGTTCCCTTCCTTGCTGTCTTTACATCCCCTAACTCATGCAACAGGTACTCATTTACAGCTGAGTCGACTGGAGGAGTGGTCGTGTCAAGCGAGAAATCACAACCCGGATTATTTTTTGTCCGACGTGGCCTCGAACCTGGCACGCTGTAACCCAGTGATAGAAAGCAAGCTCGAGGCCACCGAACTCCTCAATATCTCAATAGATAGTAAACACGGTGGTAATTAACCTAATAGATAACAAACACGGTGGTAATTAACCTTATATATAGCAAACACAGTGGCAAATAACCTAATATATAGAAAATACAGTGGAAAGTACCTAATAGATAGTAAACACAGTGGCAATTAATCTAATACAAAGCAAATATAGTTGGAATTAACCTAATATATAGCAAACACAGTGGCAATTAATTTAATAGATAGCAAACACAGTGGCAATTAATCTAATACATAGCAAATATAGTTGTAATGAACCTAATAGATAGCAAACACAGTGACAATTAATCTAATACATAGCAAATACAGTTGGAATTAACCTAATAGATAGCAAACACAGCGGCAATTAAATGTATGAATGTACTTGCTTAATTATTTAACAGAAATTCGATGAAGTCATACCAAGTGACAGTGAGGTACATGGCTCATCTGTGATGGTCATGGGGAACAAAGAATAGTAACACTGTCGCCTGCCATGCTAGTCGTAAGCGGAGAATAGGGTTGGATATGTGGTTTATTATTGCATCCAATGATCTCAGCTTGGATGAAGCCTGCTGAAGATCCATGCTGGAAGGAAATCAACTTTTCTATTTAAAAGATGTCTCGAGATTGTAAGAAAATCGCAACCAAAATCCCCTCCGAAATAGAATACTGGTCAGCTCGAGACGTTGAACCCTAAAGTAACATTAAATAAAACAGTCACCTGAGACTTTGGAAAGCTCTGGAAAAGCTGTCATAAAAATGAACACCAATTTGAATCAGAATGTAATACTCCACTGTCTGGCACAGGGAACAAAAGCGATAAACTCGTTCACCCTTGGGGTTCTATCATCATCAACAAGATGGATTTCTACAATTATGTTTTGCTCATACTATTGTTTTTATTAACGTTGTTCAGTTACGAAAAGTTCGCTATAATGTAGTTGTATAAGTCACTCGACCGCCGTCCAGGTGACCGAGGTGTTTCAAGTTCACTCGTCACTTGCGATTTGAAAGAAAATTTCGTGGTTAATCCAGCTATCAGAAAAATAAGGAAACCAGGGATCATACCTCGGGCTCATACCGGGACTCATATCAATGCTCATACCATGGATCTCATATCAGGGCTCATACTAGGGCTCACAACAGAGTTCCTGTCATGGATCTCATATCAGGGCTCACAACAGAGTTCCTGTCATGGATCTCATATCAGGGCTCACAACAGAGTTCCTGTCATGGATCTCATATCAGGGCTCACAACAGAGTTCCTGTCATGGATCTCATATCAGGGCTCACAACAGAGTTCCTGTCATGGATCTCATACTAGGGCTCACAACAGAGTTCCTGTAATGGATCTCATACTAGGGCTCACAACAGAGTTCCTGTCATGGATCTCATATCAGGGCTCACAAAAGAGTTCCTGTCATGGATCTCATATCAGGGCTCACAACAGAGTTCCTGTCATGGATCTCATATCAGAGCTCACAACAGAGTTCCTGTCATGGATCTCATATCAGGGCTCATACTAGGGCTCACAACAGAGTTCCTGTCATGGATCTCATATCAGGGCTCACAACAGAGTTCCTGTCATGGATCTCATATCAGGGCTCACAACAGAGTTCCTGTCATGGATCTCATACTAGGGCTCACAACAGAGTTCCTGTCATGGATCTCATACTAGGGCTCACAACAGAGTTCCTGTCATGGATCTCATACTAGGGCTCACAACAGAGTTCCTGTCATGGATCTCATATCAGGGCTCACAACAGAGTTCCTGTCATGGATCTCATACTAGGGCTCACAACAGAGTTCCTGTCATGGATCTCATACTAGGGCTCACAACAGAGTTCCTGTCATGGATCTCATATCAGGGCTCACAACAGAGTACCTGTCATGGATCTCATATCAGGGCTCACAACAGAGTTCCTGTCATGGATCTCATACTAGGGCTCACAGCAGAGTTCCTGTCATGGATCTCATACTAGGGCTCACAACAGAGTTCCTGTCATGGATCTCATATCAGGGCTCACAACAGAGTTCCTGTCATGGATCTCATATCAGAGCTCACAACAGAGTTCATGTCATGGATCTCATATCAGGGCTCACAACAGAGTTCCTGTCATGGATCTCATATCAGGGCTCACAACAGAGTTCCTGTCATGGATCTCATATCAGGGCTCACAACAGAGTTCCTGTCATGGATCTCATATCAGGGCTCACAACAGAGTTCCTGTCGTGGATCTCATATCAGGGCTCACAACAGAGTTCCTGTCATGGATCTCATATCAGGGCTCACAACAGAGTTCATGTCATGGATCTCATATCAGGGCTCACAACAGAGTTCCTGTCATGGATCTCATACTAGGGCTCACAACAGAGTTCCTGTCATGGATCTCCTACCAGAGCTCACAACAGAGTTCCTGTCATGGATCTCCTACCAGGGCTCATACTAGGGCTCACAACAGAGTTCCTGTCATGGATCTCATATCAGGGCTCACAACAGAGTTCCTGTCATGGATCTCATATCAGGGCTCACAACAGAGTTCCTGTCATGGATCTCATACTAGGGCTCACAACAGAGTTCCTGTCATGGATCTCATACTAGGGCTCACAACAGAGTTCCTGTCATGGATCTCATATCAGGGCTCACAACAGAGTTCCTGTCATGGATCTCATACTAGGGCTCACAACAGAGTTCCTGTCATGGATCTCATACTAGGGCTCACAACAGAGTTCCTGTCATGGATCTCATATCAGGGCTCACAACAGAGTACCTGTCATGGATCTCATATCAGGGCTCACAACAGAGTTCCTGTCATGGATCTCATACTAGGGCTCACAGCAGAGTTCATGTCATGGATCTCATATCAGGGCTCACAACAGAGTTCCTGTCATGGATCTCATATCAGGGCTCACAACAGAGTTCCTGTCATGGATCTCATATCAGGGCTCACAACAGAGTTCCTGTCGTGGATCTCATATCAGGGCTCACAACAGAGTTCCTGTCATGGATCTCATATCAGGGCTCACAACAGAGTTCATGTCATGGATCTCATATCAGGGCTCACAACAGAGTTCATGTCATAGATCTCATATCAGGGCTCACAACAGAGTTCCTGTCATGGATCTCATACTAGGGCTCACAACAGAGTTCCTGTCATGGATCTCCTACCAGAGCTCACAACAGAGTTCCTGTCATGGATCTCCTACCAGGGCTCATACTAGGGCTCACAACAGAGTTCCTGTCATGGATCTCATATCAGGGCTCAAAACATGGTTCCTGTCATGGATCTCATATCAGGGCTCACAACAGAGTTCCTGTCATGGATCTCATATCAGGGCTCACAACAGAGTTCCTGTCATGGATCTCATATCAGGGCTCACAACAGAGTACCTGTCATGGATCTCCTACCAGGGCTCACAACAGAGTTCTTGTCATGGATCTCATATCATTGCTCATACTCCAGGAAGGTTGAGGAATGTAGTCATCAGAACGGAATTAGTCCGGCCGCATCTAGTCAACCATTAACTAGACATCTCTACACTTATCGAAAAACTGTGTGCCATGATGCAGTACAAATTCTTAACTCACTTATCTTCAGTCCGCATGAAAGATTATTTATGAATATTGAATCTATAAATCACACAAGAAGGCCGTTGTATAATATAGTAAACTATAATGTAATGTAATAATATGACGAATAACTGACCAATTAAAATCATAGGAAAAGTCGCATAGTGTCACTTTAGAAGGATGGATCTCGACGTCCCCAGGGCTATTGTCGAGCGACTCGCCGAATCAGTTATCTTCTTTTTTTTTCGTGTTCGTTCTCAAACTCCTACATATAGCCTACCAGGATGTAGTCCGCAGAACGCAGTGTGTTGTGTCATGGTCTACAGCTTAGCTATGATATCTGTGCCTTTCTGCCTGCCACATCCGACTTCGGCATGCATGGTTTTTATGTTACTTTGCCCTATAGCATGGGGCAGCCAACTCCATCCCAAAACCTCCTTAGTTGCCGTTTACGACATGCTTGGCTATTTATTATTTGCTCCCTTTTCAGTCTTCGGCATGACCTCTTTATAACATCAGCCGTGACGATGTATGTTGCACGTTTTCAATGTCGCCACTTCCTGCATTATATGATTGTATTTTTATTTTTAAATGGCCACGATGGCATTTGGGAAACATAAACAAAGTAGCGGCCCTTGAAAGGTCAAGAAGGGGGACACTTTCCTGGCGTTAGGAAAGCCATTCATAATTAGGTTATTTCCTGCAAGGCTCGCTTGTCTGTCTCCTTATGAGGCTTTGAATAATCCTATGTATATTAGAATCTGCCAAGATGTCTGTTAATTTTATTGTAGAGCTCACAATTTAACAGGGTTGGCCAGACAAAATGCGAGGACAAGAGGAAGAATTTGTCCCAAGTCTTATTCCATTCAATCCCCTCGCGAGTATATATAATCACACTTCCGCGCTGCTTATTTGTTAATCGAAATATGCAGAATATTGAGTGTTTAACAAGGGAGCTACAGGAACCATTAGCATGCATGCCCTTCGAAATATCTGTGGGGGACGACTAATCTCATACGTTTCTACCAATAATATTTTATGGTTGGCTCAATAACTTCTGTTTGTTATGATACAGACCTACCACTATCTATCTATCGTCTCTTCTCTGCTGTTATTGTAAGGCGTCGTAGTGACATCTGTTGACCCCCCCCCCCCCCATATACATTACGTCAACACTTTAGCCATCTTTTATTCCCTCCCCCATTTCAACAACTTCTCAAGAATCCAGAATCCCCAATTTCCCTCCCCCCCCCCCCACCTAATCTAATAAGATTTGAGCAGAAAAAGTACTGAAAATACAATAATTTACCATAACGGTATTTTACAATATTTTTTTAATTCACAAAATATAATTGGTGTATAAAATTCTTCCCCCCTCCCCTTGTCCTTGTCAACATCTATCACATTTTTGTAGCCCCCCCCCCCTCAATCCCCCAATTGTTGACATTATTTATGTACAGTCCCAGTATAGAAAAGTTTGGTTTTCTAGTTATTGCAATCTGTAGTTGCTTGATGTACAGTCCCAGTATAGAAAAGTTTGGTTTTCTAGTTATTGCAATCTGTAGTTGCTTGATGTACAGTCCCAGTATAGAAAAGTTTGGTTTTCTAGTTATTGCAATCTGTAGTTGCTTGATGTACAGTCCCAGTATAGAAAAGTTTGGTTTTCTAGTTATTGCAATCTGTAGTTGCTTGATGTACAGTCCCAGTATAGAAAAATTTGGTTTTCTAGTTATTGCAATTTGTAGTTGCTTGATGTACAGTCCCAGTATAGAAAAATTTGGTTTTCTAGTTATTGCAATCTGTAGCTGCTTGATGTACAGTCCCAGTATAGAAAAATTTGGTTTTCTAGTTATTGCAATCTGTAGTTGCTTGATGTACAGTCCCAGTATAGAAAAATTTGGTTTTCTAGTTATTGCAATCTGTAGTTGTTTGATGTGCATGAATGCTGTTACGTCTCAGAACGTTGGTGACTCCATCAAGCCACCTTCTTCTTGGTCTTCCTTTACTTTTTGCTGTTTCCATTCTCATGTTGTATGCACTTGCTGCTGGCCGATATGAAACCATTCTCATTAAGTGGCTGAATCACACTAATCTATGTTTTCACTATGTTTGATCACATATTTTCCTCCAACAGTTGTAATCTCTGCTCACATGATTTCTTACATGATTTCTTACATGATTTCTCACATGATTGTCTGTTTGATGCTTTTCTCGGACATGTCATTCACGCTTAATAAGCTTTCTCTCGTATTCTTTAGTTATTGCCCCCCTTTCCCCCTCTCCCCCCCCCCTTCAAAAAAGAGATGTCTGACGTTGATAATACAATGTTGGTATGAAGATTGAATTTATGATTTTACTTTTTGGTTTCCATCGGAATAAATTTGTGTTTTAAGATTGCTGTAAGTTCATCATTTACGTATGTGCCGTTTTGAATTCGTATTTCAATATTTCGTCCGTTATTACGTCGCCTGTAAAAAAATTCTCCCGGGATATTTAAATTTCTGCACTTTTTTTAGTGGTTCGTCATTTACCTTTATGTTGATTGTAGTGCGGTTTTTTTTGTGTGGGGGGGGGGCATAGATATTACTTCTGGTTTTTGTCTGTATTGATCACTTAGTTTCACGTTGTTATTGAGTCAGCCTTCGTTGTGTGAATTTGTGCGATCTTGCAGCTCTTCACTTGAACTTAAAACCACCGTGTAAGTCCTACATTGTAAAATTGACATTTTTCGATTAATATATCCTCGTTCAACATGTAATTAGTTAGAACCGCCGCATGCTGCTTGCATCTCTTTAGTCTGCTGTGTCCTGTCCTGGTGCGAAAGAAGATAACATAACCTACTCAGCTGAGACAGTCATTATTTTTTTGTGGTGGCTAGAACATGAATTTTGTGGACTGAGCCCAGAGACTGCAGAACACATTCTTCATGCCTGTCAACTCTACCAAGAAGAGAGGGAGAAAATATGGCCTACTGAGACGGCACTGCTTCCAGACTTGAGGGGTTCCATGGATGACCTGAAGCGAATCACACAATTCATTGAAGCTATTGGTGCTGTAACCTGATATCTGACTGAAGAACGATGAAGAAGAAGAAGAAGAGCATGAATTTTAGTACTATATAGGAATATAGCAAAACAGTGGGTAAAATCCATCCCTTACCCGTTTTTACCAAAAAGGTCTGCACATTTCTCATTTTAAAAAAAAGGAATTACATAGGAAAACGGATAAATGGCATTTTAAAATGTTATTTTTTTTCCACCGAAGACGAATGTGTTGGGTCATTGGCGCAAATAACGGCGACACAACGCATTTCCATTCTCTGGACTACATCCTTCTGGAAATCTAGTAGGACAATTGTCCTGCTACAAGGGAGATACAGTGGGAGTGTGAGAATAAACGCTGAAGAAGAAGAAGAAATGTTATTTAAAGGTAAAACACCCAACCCCTTGCTTATTGAAAATGTATCTACTGGTCTACGTAGCTACGTATATATTGCGAAGAAATAAAGAAACAATGTCAGTTTAAAATTATATAGTCCTATATAGTCTTTAACAGCCTCGCAACAGAGGAAAATTTTTACATGTGAAATGACGTGTATGAGAAAAGCTGCAATGGTTACTAAACTAGATAAAATAAGAAATTAGGAAAATAGTTGGTATAATATCATGTATTGAACATATTGAGAGACAGCAAGTAAAATGGTTCGGTGACCTTATGAGAATGAAGCCAAACCAAATACCAATAAGAGCATTTAACAAAAGAATATCCGGGCGTAAAGCCAAAGGCAGACCAAGAAAACAGTGAATGGAAAACATCAAGGTAGCCTTAAACAAACATGGACTAAATGCAACCACGGCGACACATCTGGCCTGGGAATGACAACTTAAGCTCCTACCCCTACCCTTAGCGGCAAGTGCGAAATCGATCAACCATCATTCACCTGGGGACAGAAAATAGGCAGACAATAGTCTTTATGTGTGCATTCCCCCCCCCCCAGTTATTTGTGACTTACTTATTGACTTCCCAAAGGAAGGGTTTGGCTGTCCTATCTCTTAGAGTCATTGTGATCCATAAGGCATGCTGGAGTAGGATCTATCCAGTGCCGGATTTACCTATAAGCTAAACAAGCTATACCTTAGGGCGACTCACTTTCTTGGGGGCCCCCAATAATTTTTTTACTTCCTTATCTATATATTTCTAATCGTTAACGGGCCCCATATCTCAAATAGCTTAGGGCCCCCTATCAAGTCTAAATCCGGTTCTGGATGTATAAGACCGAAAGGGCCACATATCGCAGCTGTTTTATACAATTGCAGCGAATTTCGTTTTTTGAACTACATTCTGCTAATGTGCATAATTTGAGAATGGACGCGGAGGAGAACGAAGAATTGGCAGCTCTAGAATAATGCGTCCTCATTCAACAAGTAGTTAGAACCGGCAGTATACTGCTGGCATGTACCACATTTCCGTCTTTCCAGACTATTATTATTATTGTGCTATAAAAAATATAATGTATAATCAATGGCGTTAATGAGTGTGACTCACAAGACCATTCTGAGCCACAGAGAGTCTTCCACCGTATGTTCTTATATATTCAACGGGAAAAGTCCAATATATAAGTAACGGAAAGATAAATGACGCTACATTATGTCAGCGCGAAAAACTATAATGGAGAAGGACTTGTTTTCTAGCCATACTAATTAGCACTGGTTCAAAACAGGAAGTCCGTAATGAAATGCCCCCTATTATATCGCAATATTCCCTTTGCTAATTAATCTACATGTCAGTGAATAACTCCTAAAAGTATCGATTTAGCTGTGAAAATTAACATTCACTCACAAACACATTTCTTCTTACATCTGCAAGTTTTAAAAAAATGCAGTTCACTTGAGTTTTAGATATAAAATGATTAAATATAGACTTGAATGTCACGTTGGAACTATTAATAAATAGCTTGAATTTATTTGCTCTCACATTTGTACATTATCAGAAAGAACTGTTACGGAAAACACAAATGCAATTTAAAATATTCCAAATGGCATCAGTATAAGCAAAGGAAAGTGACAAGTTATGCGAGAATAAACGTTGACAAATGACTCGTTAACTCTTTCCCTCAGCCTGGGTTACGTCGTGCAAAAGTATAGAGACACATTGTTGAAATATAAGTGAGCTTTGATATTGTCACGGTTCACATGAGAAGTAGTGTAAAAGATATTCTGGTACTTTATGTCACTTCAGCCGCAAAACTTATATACAGTCTGAAAAACTAACATAAACTGTATTGTCGATGCGATTGGCTGTATAAGGCTGTAAAACTAACATAAACTGTACTGTCGATGCGATTGGCTGTATAAGACTGTAAAACTAACATAAACTGTACTGTCGATGCGATTGGCTGTATAAGGCTGTAAAACTAACATAAACTGTATTGTCGATGTGATTGGCTGTATAAGGCTGTAAAACTAACATAAACTGTACTGTCGATGCGATTGGCTGTATAAGGCTGTAAAACTAACATAAATTGTACTGTCGATGCGATTGGCTGTATAAGGGGTACCTACATATTCAACTTTCTTTTTATAATGCCTAGTAAATCACTACTGCCAAAAAAATATTGGGTTGATGGCTACATCCTGAATAGGATATGCTACAAAAATGCATACATAAAATGCTTTAAATATAGGCATATATATATATATATATATATATATATATATATATATATATATATATATATATATATATATAAACAAGGGGAGCATGTGTAGGCCTACAGCAAGTAAGAAAGCAGTCAACGTATCGACGAGTATGCCTTCATCATCAATCAAAAGCTTGAGAAATGTGAGCCACTTACAAATTTACGTTTCTGATGTTACATAAAATATAAATACAACGCGAATAATTAGATTGGACAATGGCTATTCAAGTTTTTTTTAAAGTAAATAAATAATTAAAATGGGAAAAGTTTTAGTTACTTACACACAAACACACAAACACACACACAAACCAGTAGAAAACTTGCTGATGTAGAGTTGTTATTGGGAAAGACACGTCACACGGTAACAATGTTAAGTATAAGAGAGATGTGAGGAGAGCTGTATCTATTTGCTCAAAGCGACAGTCGGTGTACGGGTCGAGATTACGATTGAACGTTAACAGGACAATAAAAAAGGTGTCAATGAATGAATGAAGTGTTGAACATTAAGCGAACACCCATACAAAGTGCATCGCAATTCTGGAGGATCAAGGAAAGCATTTGAAGTAATCCGCTTTCAGGAAACTTGATGGTAAAAAAAAAATAAGCGTTGTTGAGAGAGTGAGAGAGAGAGAGAGAGAAAGCAGAGAGTGTGATGATAACTGCGTACACTTATCAATGCTCTCATACAACGTCACGTGATGAAACTGTTTCCGCAAGCAACTACGTAAACGTTCATGCAAGATGTTCCTTTTGACATTAATATGAACAAAACAATATATAAGGCATACGTTAAAATATGAACAAAATATAGGCCTGTATACGCTGAAATGTGAACAAACCAATATGTACGGAGAAATGTGAACAAAATAAATTCGACGAAGAAATATGGACAAAACAAAATCTACGCATAAATATGAACACAAAATATGTACGAGAAATGTGAACAAAGAAATATGTACGCATAATTGTGAACAAATCAAAATGTACACAGAAATGCGAACAAAACAAAATGTAGCTACTTTCTAGCTACTGTCCGCTGTTGAGCTGCTGCACTTATCTTTTTATATATTGCTGTTCCTTTTTTTAACTGTAGAGTGTCATGTAGCTTTATTTTGTGCAAGCTCTTCCCATGTATCTTAGTCTATTTCAAAGGTTTTCAGTGAGGTATATGACGAGTCCTTGTAGTGTTTCTTTTGGCCACGTTCACATAAAAATGACTTGATTGTATATATCCGGAAGTCCAGAAAGTGCCGTTTTACTCATCGTTTTTTTATGTTGTGCTCTCGATAAAGGCTTTTTGTGAAAACGTCGATTTGTGTATGTTATTATTTGTATTACCAGTAATTAGCAGACCACTACAGAAAAACTGCAGTACCCAGTTCCAAGATGCCCCTGTTCGATGGCAGTTTTGCTACAGTTATTACCTGTTATATTCATATGCGCATGTGTTCTTGTCATTCTAATGTTCTTATTTCATTTCTTGTTATGAATCAATTTTAACTTACATGGCAAATTCAGTCTCATATATCGCATTATTGTGTAGAAGTGTGAGATGTATTCGACCCCACCGTACTAAACCTCAACTTGTTTGGATGTGAAGAGGCCAGTGCATTTACTCCCTACCATCCATCTATCTATTCGCTGAAACCCTTTGTTGCCTTTCGGCGTCAGAGGTAGAAGAGTTTTCTGGAGTCGGCCCTCTTGTGTGCTGAGTATATTGTGGAAATGGTCACCTATTTTATTTCGGTGGTCCCAGTGACGTAGCGAGGGGGGGGGAAGAGTTGTCGATCGCCCCAGGCGGCATCATCAGGAGGGCGGCAAATTTTCACAAACTAAATATCCAGCTATTAAATTAACAATTCCTTACTTGACAATGAATATTATGACAACATAACCTTTCCCAATAATAGTCTTCAAATGATAAAACAATAAAATTAACCCGGAAAAGTGCAGGTGGTTGGTGTTTATGGCGTTATTTAAGTTTATATATAAAATCATTTATGTGCAGTAAAATGAACAAATATTAAATTATAGACCTATGAGGAAAAAAACTTATCAAGTTTACTTTTAAGAGAAATATATACTTTGAATCTGGTGGGAGCACAGGGATCATCGTCAATAGCAGTGGACTCAGTTACATTTTTTGGTACTATGAGTAAAGTTTTTAATTATTTTTCGTCTTCCACTCACCGCTGGAAAGTACTTACCGACATTGCAGGTCAAAGTGTCAAACGCCTTATTGAAACACGCTGGAGTGCAAGGTATGAAGCCATTAATGTATGAAGATCATGAAGACCCATTATAATGAGATTATTGAAGTTGTTGAATCACTTTCGCAGAACATAAAAGAAAATGCAGTGACAAGATCAGACGCTGAGCTCCTACTTCCTGCTCTCCAGTCGTTGTCATTTTTGGCCTTCCTTGGATTATGGAATCCAAATACATTGTATACAATTGTATCTCCAGACGAAAGGTCTAAATGTGTATCAATGTGCTATGAAAATTCAGGCATTACAATTGTTCCTAGTCGACAACAGTGATGTTATAGTGAACGACGCATTGGATTAAGCTAAAAATGTTTGTGAATATCTAGGCATCGATATTCCTCGTCGAATAAGAAAAACAAAAAAAGATGGATGGTGAGAAAGCTGCAGATGCTGGTTTAAGTTATGATATTAAATTAAGACAAGAAATGTTCGAATCAGTGGTGAGAATAATACAAGAAATCAAGACAAGGTTTCAGCAAGTGCTGCATGTTAAATACTCTTTCCTCACATGAAGCAACTTGTTAAACCCAGAATACAAGTGTGAATTCGAAGAAGAGCCTGGTGATAAGGATGTGAAAGAGTTTTACATCGAAAGAGAGAGGTTACTCAATTTTATCGCTGTAGCTGTTGCAATAGACCAAAATAAAGTTATGAAGTGATCCTTCTTCTTCTTCTTTCGTTCACTTGAAACATGTCTATATCTGTAATTCTGTCTCCTTAATAAAACTCACTGTCTTTTGTAGCTCATACAGTGACCCATAGAGTTTTGATTCCAGTGTTGTTTCCTCTGGCCAATATGTCTGCCTCAGCGTTTCATGCTCAGAACACTCTTGAAGTATATGTTTGGCACTCTGTGCTGCCTGTCCACATGTACACATCGCCGTGTTGCCAATCTTGAACTTTGTATACATGTGACTGCGGAGTCGGTTGTGTCCTGTTCTGAGACGTAGAATTATAACTTGTTCTGGTCTGTTCATAATATGATAATCATCTTGTGTTGGTGTTTGTGGCTTTTATTATTGACTTGATCATCTGTTTTTTCTGATGGTAGGTGATTGGTATATCTGGTTGGTCTTCGGCAGCACCTTCCTTAGCCAGTTGGTCTGCTTTTTCATTTCCTGGTATTCCACAGAGAGAGGGTATCCACTGCATGGTTACCCTATACTGGTAAGACAATTCGCTAAGTAGTTTTTTCAAGTCTGTTAGTTTTCCAGACTGGAGAGCTTGAAGCACTGACCTTGCATCTGTCAGGATTACCACAGGCTGTAGGTCAGAGTTGGAGTTCAGCAGTTTTTTAGCTGCCACACTAAATGCTTGGATTTCAGCATCATAATTATTGCAGAATTTTCCTGTCGGTGTTCTGATTGTATCTCTAGGCTTGTGTGGATATTCTATATATACACCTGCACCTCCATTCCTCACGGCATTCTGTGCTGACCCATCTGTGTATACTCTGACCCATATATCTTGTGGATATTCCTCATCCAGGAAACTGAGGGTGACTGTCCTTCGCTGCACACTGT
Source organism: Meghimatium bilineatum (assembly GCA_034231615.1). Classification (NCBI taxonomy): domain Eukaryota; kingdom Metazoa; phylum Mollusca; class Gastropoda; order Stylommatophora; family Philomycidae; genus Meghimatium; species Meghimatium bilineatum. The sequence goes on from CM067299.1 coordinate 20,198,955, forward strand.
TCTGTTCGTCCTCGCTTAGTATTCCTTTCACATGGGTCAGAATGTATATTGGCATTCCATGCCTTTCACTCCATGGGATTTGTTCTGGTACAGGCCTTAAGGGGCTGTCAACTTCAGGTAGGTCTGTAAGTTGTCTGCGGAGTCGTTTAGCTTGATGGATAAAGCTGCTTCTTTTCAGCCGCCCCATTGCTAGATTTTGGAATCTTTCCTTCATTGGATAACTTGGCATACACTGAAACGTTTCTGCTTGAATTTGTGTCTCTGCGTTCACCAAGTGTTTGCATTCTTCCCATTTTCTACATTTCTGCTATGGATGTTGATTTCATTGCTCCCAACATTATTCTAAGTGCCTGGTTTTGCACTTTATCTAGATCTTGTAATGTGGTGTTTGATGCAGAACACCATGCAGCTGAACCATATTCCAGGTGTGGTCTTATGCCTTGCTGGTAAACTTTACTGAGTATATTCCCAAAGGCTCCCCATGTGGTTTCACTTAGTTTTCTCAGGATAGCTAACTTCCTCCTGGCTTTTGTTGTTGCTTTGTTTATGTGCTGCTTCCATATCAGTTTATCATCAAAAGTAACTCCGAGGTATGTCGGTTGTTTGTCTTCTTTCAAGAGTTCTCCATCTATTTTGATATGACCGGCTTTTTGTTTTGGTGAGAGGGTAAAGAGTGTAGTGCTGCACTTATCTGTGTTAATGCTGACGCACCATCTATTAGTCCATAAGGTTAGGGCATCGATAGCTCTTTGTATTTGTTTAGTGGCCACTGTCGCATGTTCTTCCGTGCACCATATCACCAGGTCGTCAGCATACATTGCCACTTTGATCCCATGTGGTAGTTCAGCAACTAGGCCATTGATGTAAACCAAGAAAAGTGTGGGTGACAGGACTCCTCCCTGGGGGACTCCATGACGCAGTATAACTTTCTTGCTCTTGCGACCATCTAATTGTACCCTTGCTCTTCTATTATGCAGGTATGCTTTTACCCATTTGTACATTCTTGAGCTAACCCTGCAATTTCGCAATTTCTTTAGGACCCCTTTTTCCGGACCTTATCAAATGCTTTTCTGAGGTCTATCCATGCTGCTAGTACCAGTTTCTTATCTTGGAAGGCATCCTCAATCTCTTGGGAGAGGTAAGTTGCCTGATCTTCAGTAGAGTAGCACTGTCTGAAACCTGCTTGCTGTGATACCAGAAGGTTTTCACTTTTAGGTACCACTGCATCCTAAGATTGATAATGCGTTCCATTGTTTTGCATAGACAGCTTGTGAGGCTGATGGGCCTGTAGTTGGAGACTGTGTTGCCATCTTTTCCTGATTTGAGGAGTGGTATCATTATTGCTTCTCTCCACGCCTGTGGTAAATTACGTGTGGACCAGCTTGTGTTAAAGATCTGCAGTAGCTTTGCTCTTGCTGCAATTCCCAGGTTTCTAATCATTTCATTGGACACTCCGTCAGTTCCAGTTGACTTTTTCATTTTCAATATGGATATTGCATGCTCCAGTTCTCTCATCGTGATTGGTGCCTCCATGACTTCAGGTATAGATTCACCTTGTCCAATGTTTTGCTGGTTCTCTCGAACCTCCTGTTGTTTGTCTGGGCTGACTTTGATGTTATTGTCTTCTGCAAAGGAATCTGCAAAATAATCAGCTGCATGTTTACCTGTTAAAATGTTTCTATCTTTATAAAGTGTGATCCTGGTATGTTTCCATGTACCTTCATCATTTAGTTGTTTTACAAGTTTCCATAATTTCCTAGTATCTCTTTCTAGGTTCAGCGACTCTGTTTTTTCTTTCCAGCTGCTCCGTCTGGCTTGTAACTTGGCTCTTTGAAATTTAGCCTTTGTTTGCTGATATTTGTTTTGATGTTCTTGGCTAGGTCTGATCTCGGCCTGCTGTCTAGATGTTTCCATCTCATTTTGCAGCTTTTCCAGTTCATTATTCCAGTAGGGTTTGTAGTTCTTGCGTGCCCCCCTGGGTATAGTTTTACTAGCAGCATGTAGTATACATCTATTAAATTCACCCACTGCTTTATTGATGTCTTTGTCCAAGTTCATGTCCTTGCCTAGAACACTGGTTAAATACTGGTACATTTTCCAGTCTGCCCTCTTATAGTTCCACCTAGTGAACGTGCTGCTGTCCTTGGTAAATTCATTGTGGATTTCCAGAAATACTGGTCTGTGGTCACTACCCCCAAGCTGCTTTCCAACAACACGTGTGATATTCCATTCCAGGCCTGGTGAGTGGAATGCCAGATCTGGTGTAGAGGTGGTGTGCCATGCTCTCGAGTAGAAGGTTGGTGAGTCTGCTGGCTGGTTAATAAGGATGAGATTATTTTCATCCTGCCAGCTCTCAAGTTCCTCACCTCTCTTGTCGATATGATCATGCCCCAGCTCTGAGAGTGGCTGTTGAAGTCACCACACACACCATAAGTCTCTTTATCTGGAATTGTGTCTAGTGCCAATGGTTTATCATTTGGGCAGTAGTAGTTCAGGTGATGGAATTCTGCACTGTCTGTTTTTAGGTGGAGCATCTGGTATTCTGCCCCTTCCATATATACTTCCAGCTGACATGCGCTGATATTGTTTTTAACAAGTGTCAGTATTCCACCCTTTCGCCTGTCCTTTCGGTCAGATCGGTAGCACTGGTAGCCTCTGATTTTGAAGGTTATGTCGCTGCTGAGGTGTGTTTCTTGGATACAGCATATATTAACTTGTTCTTCACTGAGGACATTTTCAAGTTCCAATTTTTTGCTGTATCCATCTCTTTTACTGTTGACACCCTCAGCATTCCAGTGCATTATTTTTATTGGTTGTTTGTTTGTTTGGCCAGTAGCTCTATTCCCTTGCCTCCTGGCTCCTCGAGGCAATTGAGAAGGACTTTCAGTAACTGAGGTTGGGCCCTTTCGAAGTATAGGGCCCGGCACCGTCCCTGCCTGAACGTCCGCCACAGGGCAGGCACCATAACTTTTTATGATTTCGCCCCGGGCGCCATTGACCCACGCTACGCCACTGACTGGGTGATCCATCGTTTTCACGGTCGGCCTCTAGGTCTGCCTTCGCTGTATCTGTGTAGCACAGCTTGCTGTGGTACGCTGTCTGGTGGTAGTCTGATGATGTGTGCAAACCATTTGATCTGTTGTCTCTTGATGTATTCTATGATTGTGGTGGTGTCGGTTTTTTGTCGGATGTCCTCATACCTCACCCTGTCTCTTAACGATATTCCTAGGATTCTGCGTTAGCATGCCATTTCAGAGGTCACAAATTTACGTTTGTCTTGCGCTGTCGTCTATGTTTAGCATTGGTAGCACAGCGTTGCCATAATGACCGTTTTGAATAGTGTTATTTTGGTGTTTAAATCTACGTATTTGTTTCTGAAGATTGGTGTCATTTACCCTAGGGCTTGATATGCTTTACTACATCTATTGTGCATTTCTTTGCGGCTCTTGCCGTCTGTTGTTATATTACTTCCTGGGTATGTGAATTATATCACTTGGTTAAATCTGTTATTTTCAATATATATACTCGCTACCATCATAAGAACTAAAATAGTTAAAATTTTCGATCTAGTCAAGCCAGATTTCTCATCAAGTTTAATAAATAATGCTTCCTAGATTTGATTTTCTTCATGATAAGCAAACTTTTGCTTCCCAACACTAATAGCGTGCTAAGTCGCAAGTATCTTAAAGTAAACATTAGACACACGTCGTTCAATGATTCAATTGCATCATTCAAATCAAATCAAATTACAGATGAACCTTCCTTGGGGGCGATTAAAAAAAATTGCAAATGACACTAGTCAACATATTTTCCAAAAAAAACTTTGTAACAGACTTAAAATAAATCACTTATTATTGATTTTAGCATGCTGATTTCAAATATCATAATGAAATTCCCTATTTGGCCCTGGAGATTTTTTTATGATGAATGAATTTAAATTTCAGCAATACAAGTTTCATGTGCACTGAATTAATCTCTTTGGTGAACAGTTATTCTTTACACTTTGGCATTATAAAACTTGTTATTACAAATTCAATTAAGTGATATTCAACCATAAAATGTTAGAATAAATTTTAAAAAACACTATTTGAACCTTATCATTCCACCGGGTGGGGGGTTGATTCCACACGTGCCCTGATGTCGTGTGTCCTACGTTTGTCCTTCCTAATTCTGCTTACAATGGACGACCCTGTGCGATCATACTAGAAGGACTTAACTTTAGCTCTCTGTTGTTTACTTTTTCCTTTGTCCACCAACAAGAAACACATGGCAAATGGTCGCTGCCATGATACCCCAGCACATCCCTTCTACTTCGAGGTGCAATATCAGCTGTCACTAAGCCCAAATCAATTGCACTGTCGTCGTCGCCATCCCTAGCAGCCAACTTGTCATGCGCCCGTCGTTTATGCATACTAAATCATATCCATCAGAGCCTCCTCGAGATCTATTCCCTGTTAATTAAAGGCAGTATTGCCCCATGATCTACCTTTTGCATTAAAATCCCAGCAAAAAACGACCTCTCCTTCTTCCTATAATATCTCACCTAGAGATTTCCAGTCCTGCACGTTCATGCTGGCCCTGCACGCATACACGTTGACGAGCACGAAAGGGTGCTGTGCGTTTTGTACCCTGACAGCTTGCAGCTGAATGTCATCATTATCCCATTCAGACATACCTATCTCGATCAAGTCAATGCCCTCTCGTACAAGAATTACTTCGAGAGGAGTTCGGAATTGTCCATGTCTACGAGATGGGTTCCATATTTGACATGTCTTCAAGAGGAGTTCGGAATTGTCCATGTCTACGAGATGGGTTCCATATTTGCCATGTCTTCAAGAGGAGTTCGGAATTGTCCATGTCTACGAGATGGGTTCCATATTTGCCATGTCTTCGAGAGGAGTTCGGAATCGGATGTCTTGTTTAAAAGTGCATATTTTGCAATATTTCGGTATCGTGGCATGAGCTATGAAGTAACGTACTTGGAACGGAAAGTGTGCTGCTCTGATAAGAGTAACTTGGTACATATAAGAAACCCGAACACACGAAACCTTTACCTCTTTTGATTCCTGTTTACAATAACTGCCACAGATTAAATGTTTATCTATCCCTGCCGCTAATTAATTTCCAAGCTATACAGTCCTATGATTTCCAGATCTGCATCATGTCTTCCTCAACTTCGACTACATTCATATTTCCCGTTGTCACAGAAAATGTTTATGCTTACTTCAGGAGACGAGAATCTTTTTTAAAATCTATTACCCCCAAATTGTATTTGTTTGTACCGATATTACACCAAATTATATTTGTTTACAACGATAGTACATCAACTAATCATTGTTTGCACCGATATTGCCACAAATTATATTTGTTTGAATCAATATCCTGCCGAAGACGGATGTGGCGGACCATTTGTGCAAATAAAACGTCGACACAACGCATTCCCATTCTCTGGACAACATCCTGCTGGAAATCTAGTAGGACGATGGTCATCCTACAAGGGAGATCCAGCGGGAGTTTAAACATGAACGCTGAAGAAGAAGAAGAAAAAGAATCGCTATTACACCTTCGAGTTAATGTAGTTGGATACGCTGATAGGCAAACGACCGCAATTCCTTTTTCAGAATCGTGCAACCCTGTTACGCCCGTAGACCATTGGGGTTTTGGGATGTTCAAAATCCCGCCCTTTAGCAGATTATAACGTGACATTTAGTACTAGGAATTTAGCCATAAAGCGGATACAAACCCTCCCTTAACGATTATTTTATAAGAAGGTCATGACATTTCTCTTCAGAAATAGGGAATTACACATACAAAACAGGTCAAGGATATTGGTTTAAAAAAAAGTAAAATCAACTTTCCTAATGAAAACGTATATACGATACAGAACCATGTGAATTGTGTTAGTATGAACTTTTAATATAGTTCAATATAATTAACTCATTAATTGTGTTAGTATGAACTTTTAATATAGTTCAATATAATTAACTCATTAATTGTGTTAATTAGCTATCGAATATGGCCGCCACGATAAATACACAAATACTTCCCTCAAACAATAATAACTTATTTGTGCAAATGTCTCACAGAAACTGTTGATATCGAATCATTATTCACGGCGTGAGGTGCACTAGCAGAACAATAACAGAGATTGATAAAGAGGTTAATTTATTCTGAATTTTAAAAATATGTACTTCAAGAATTAACAAAACTTTCGTCTCATTATATATTCCTATTTATAATTGTCAAAAACCAAATTTTGAAATCTATTGGCATAATTCTGCTAGAGTTTCTGAAACACTATAGCATAAACAATTGTTTCAGATTGTATGTCATTTGAATGTAAATAACCAGAGATTGTCTTTTCCACACAAAAAAAAGATTGTATTTTCTATGCATTCCAAAAATACAAACTGTAAAAATTACTCATAAAATAGTTTTAATGAGCCATTTTTGAAATAAATGTCCACTTATTTGGCAGACAGTGTCAACGAGCATCATCTGTACTTGCAACGAATTTTTAAAAAAACGCATTAAAACGTGATTTGTTCCCACACTTAAATATTGAATTTTATTACGGGAGCGATTTTTCAACCATTAACGCGTGCAAGTGATGAAGTTCACCGACATCAAATTACCCGTTTCCACTTCTACTGCTCTACTCACTAGGCATCCATACACATCAAATTACCCGATCCCATTTCAACTAACTAGGCATCCACACACATCAAATTACCCGATCCCACTTCTACTGCTCTACTCTTCTACTCACTAGGCACCCACACACATCAAATTACCCGATTCCATTTCAACTAACTAGGCATCCACACACATCAAATTACAGGATCCCACTTCTACTGTTCTACTCACTAAGCATCCACACACATCAAATTACCCGATCCCATTTCAACTAACTAGGCATCCACCCACATCAAATTACCCGATCCCATTTCAACTAACTAGGCATCCACACACATCAAATTACCCGATCCCACTTCTACTGTTCTACTCACTAGGCATCCGTCAACATAATTTTACTAAGATGATTCCCCCCCCCCTTCCCCTTTTTACTACTCTACTTTACTAGGCATCAGCGCACATCAATTTTATATTACCAAAACATGGCTTAGACCGGATTCTCATAAAACAATATTATTTCCTTATCCCCCCCCCACCCCAACCAAATCCTTGTGGTAGTATCCACATTTATTGTGTATATCTGACTCTATATCGTCACGTCTTGATTTAATTTAGCGTATTTACTATCAGTAACACAATACTGATGTTTGTCTGTTTCCTAGTTAAGCCCCTTTTTTGGTTCCAGACGACTGTGTTAATGTTGGCTTCCTTGAATCCGTAGAAATATGTCAATTTCCTGCAGGATTTTGTTCATGCACATTTTCAATCCTAAGTGTATTATTATTCTGAGACAGAGTGTCCCAAACAGTTCGTTAAATTGTTACATTCACAGTCAAATCGTTGCAATCATTATCAGTCAAACTGTTGCAAACGATATCAGGCATATTGTTGCAAACATCTTTCTTCAAATTGTTCTAAATATTTTTCAAATCGTTGCAAACCTTATCAAATTGTTGCAAGCATCAGTTAAGCATCACTGTCGCAAAATTGTTTAACTGTCAATCAATTCGTTGCAAATATTATCAGTGAAACTGATAAACACGATTAATTAAATCATTAAAAATGTTGTCGGTCAAATTGTTACATACATGATCAATCAAATTGTTACATAAACTCTCACTTAAATTGTTACATATACCCACACTAAAATTCTTACATGAGCAGCCCAAATCGCTAAATACGGTGTACATCTATCTACATGTTACAAAATGGTATCAATAAATTATTTCAAAAAATTCACTTAAATTGTTACAAACATTTATCAGTCCTTTTTTTTTTTTTTTTTTTTTTTGGGTGTGTGTTTTATTTAAACATTCTCTTTGAGATACAAAGTTACAGAGATGTCAATAATTCACTAAAGTTCTGGCATGAAGTGCTATATTTACCTTTTTTTCGTGCGCATCCCCAGCCCCACCGATAAGCATTTTCTCACGGGAGGGTCATATGTCTCGGAGTGAGAACCTCTGATGTCGGACATCTTTAAAAACTACTAACTCTTCTACGGTTTTTTCAACAAAATGGACAGACAAAAACGTATCGATATTATACAAATTAACATGTTTTTATAAACGGTTGCATTTTAGAAGCAATTTTCAGTTAATCATATCTCTGTTAATAATTGTACAGTTTGTAAATTTTTTTTTTAATTTTACGATTTAATATCATGGTTAATGTGACAGATTTTTCTTCTTCTTCTTCATCGTTCATTCTCAAGCTCCGGTTGGATCTCTCTTGTAGCACGACAATGGTCCTACTAGATTCCCAGCAGGATGTAGTCCAGAGAATGGAAATGCATTGTGTCGCAGTTTTATTTGCGCCAATAGCCCGACACATCCATTTTGGTGATTCAAAGCTGTAGATAAGTATTCAGTAAGGTGGGTATGGGGAAATTTACCTAAAAGAAAATTAATTCGATCATTTTCATGTGTAAATCATTCTTTTTTCGTAAGATAGTTGACCTTATTGCAAAAAAAAAAAAATATTGTCAATGTGGGGGGGGGGGGGGGGTGGTCATCCGCCCTCCATCTTATATACAGGCTTATCTTTAATTTACCATCTTATATTGTCGAGGTTCAACTTTTGAAAGTGTGTCCATGGTGCACAATTCAAAGAAATGTGGTATATAGTGCACTTCAAACTGCTTGCAGTCTAACTCCATTTATAATGTCTCAATAATCTATGATCACAATAACATGTATTTGTGCGTGCGATATTACATTTTGCAGGTTTTCGTACCCATGACCACAATAACATGTATTTGTGCATGCTCTGTTACATCTTACAGGTTGTCATAATTTAAACTTAAGCAGTTATTTTTGTTTTCTTACATTGGAATACTCATTTGATTTTTGTACAGCTTAGAATTACTTTATTCCTGATAAATGTAATTCACGGTAACAATTTGTGGATAACATTATAGGAGACAGAGTGTTGTGGGTAAAAGATGTGAACAGAATATCCATACTGTCACATGTCATGCATGTCGCAAGAGGAGATTACAGATGTTATGTTGGTAGAATTGGATGTCCCGTCCCATAGAGCAGGCATAGAGAGTCAAAGTAACACAAAAGCCATATTGAAATCAGATGTGTCAGACAAAATGGCAGGGATATCGAAGCCAAACTGTAACTAACCAATTGAATTCCGTTCTCTAGACTAAATTCTGCTAATCTTTAGCTGTTTGAAACCTAACACATACACAGAACATAAGATATAGGTGTTTCAACAATTTTTTGCAAGAATGGTTTGTAACAGTGTATCTTGACACTAATAATATTGTACCCACTTGTTAATGCAACGGTAGAAACATCTCATTCTTTAAAAAAAAATAGGAAACGCGTATTTATTTTTTTCCGATTGCGTAGTAAATAAATAATTTGAATATACTGTTAATTTACAACTTTACAATGTTGCTTATGACTCTTGTTATATTCTATAGCGCAAATAAATTATATTGAAGTGTTTCATACATTTTATCAAAAACACTGTGCTATTATACATTATCATTATTATGTTGTGCTAAAGAAGTCATGAATAAATGTCAAATTTTTGCTGAGTTAAATTTTTTTGAAACAACTGCAAACATTTTGGAAATGCTCTATTGCATAGTTTCTTTGTATAAGACCTAACTTATATATGCTGCTCGAGAAAGAGGTCCTAAATGAATCCAGTTTACGAAAACATCAGTGGTTTGAGGACACATGTAAGGAGCTGACAATAAATTATGTAAACAAATTTCTGCCAATTTTTGAAAAGTCGCCCTCGCATAACCACCTCCTCCTCCCCTCTATTCTTGTTCTTCTTCTTCTTTCGTTCACTTGAAACATGTCTATATCTGTAATTCTGTCTCCTTAATAAAACTCACTGTCTTTTGTAGTTCATACAGTGTCCCATAGAGTTTTGATTCCAGTGTTGTTTCCTCTGGCCAATATGTCTGCCTCAGCGTTTCATGCTCAGAACACTCTTGAAGTATATGTTTGGCACTCTGTGCTGCCTGTCCACATGTACACATGGCCGTGTTGCCAATCTTGAACTTTGTATACATGTGACGGCGGAGTCGGTTGTGTCCTGTTCTGAGACGTAGAATTATAACTTGTTCTGATCTGTTCATAATGTGATAATCATCTTGTGTTGGTGTTTGTGGCTTTCTTATTAACTTGATCATCTGTTTTTTCTGATGGTAGGTGATTGGTATATCTGGTTGGTCTTCCTTAGCCAGTTGGTCTGCTTTTTCATTTCCTGGTATTCCACAGTGAGAGGGTATCCACTGCATGGTTACCCTATACTGGTAAGACAATTTGCTAAGTAGTTTTTTCAAGTCTGTTAGTTTTCCAGACTGGAGAGCTTGAAGCACTGACCTTGCATCTGTCAGGAATACCACAGGCTGTAGGTCAGAGTTGGAGTTCAGCAGTTTTTTAGCTGCCACACTAATTGCCTGGATTTCAGCATCATAAGTATTGCAGAATTTTCCTGTCGGTGTTCTGATTGTATCTCTAGGCTTGTGTGGATATTCTATATATACACCTGCACCTCCATTCCTCACAGCATTCTGTGCTGACCCATCTGTGTATACTCTGACCCATATATCTTGTGGATATTCCTCATCCAGGAAACTGAGGGTGACTGTCCTCCGCTGCACACTGTTCAGTTCGTCCTCGCTTAGTATTCCTTTCACATGGGTCTGAATGTATATTGGCATTCCATGCCTTTCACTCCATGGTGTTTGTTCTGGTACAGACCTTAAGGGGCTGTCAACTTCATGTAATCTGTAAGTTGTCTACGGAGTCGTTTAGCTTGATGGATAAAGCTGCTTCTTTTCAGTCGCCCCATTGCTAGGTTTTGGAATCTTTCCTTCATTGGATGACTTGGCATACACTGAAACTTTTCTGCTTGAATTAGTACTTTTGTGTCTCTGCATTCACCAAGTGTTTGCATTCTTCCCATTTTCTACATTTCTGCTATGGGTGTTGATTTCATTACTCCCAACATTATTCTAAGTGCCTGGTTTTGCACTTTATCTAGATCTTGTAATGTGGTGTTTGATACAGGACACCACGCAGCTGAACCATATTCCAGGTGTGGTCTTATGCCTTGCTGGTAAACTTTACTGAGTATATTCCCACTGGCTCCCCATGTGGTTCCACTTAGTTTTCTCAGGATAGCTAACTTCCTCCTGGCTTTTGTTGTTGCTTTGTTTACGTGCTGCTTCCATGTCAGCTTATCATCAAAAGTAACTCCGAGGTATGTCGGTTATTTGTCTTCTTTCAAGAGCTCTCCGTCTATCTTGATATGACCGGCTTTTTGTTTTGGTGAGAGGGTAAAGAGTGTAGTGCTGCACTTATCTGTGTTAATGCTGACGCACCATCTATTTGCCCATAAGGTTAGGGCATCGATAGCTCTTTATATTTGTTTAGTGGCCACTGTCGCATGTTCTCTCGTGCACCAGATCACCAGGTCGTCAGCATACATTGCCACTTTGATCCCGTGTGGTAGTTCAGCAACTAGGTCATTGATGTAAACCAAGAAAAGTGTGGGCGACAGGACTCTTCCCTGGGGGACTCCATGACGCAGTAGGACCTTCTTGCTTTTGCGACCATCTAATTGTACCCTGACTGTTCTATTATGCAGGTATGCTTTTACCCATTTGTACATTCTTGAGCTAACCCTGCAATTTCGCAATTTCTTTAGGAGCCCTTCTTTCCAGACCTTATCAAAGGCTTTCCTGAGGTCTATCCCTGCTGCTAGTACCAGTTTCTTATCTTGGAAGGCATCCTCAATCTCTTGGGAGAGGTAGGTTGCCTGATCTTCAGTAGAGTAGCACTGTCTGAAACCTGCTTGCTGTGATACCAGAAGGTTTTCACTTTCAAGGTACCACTGCATCCTAAGATTGATAATAATGCGTTCCATTGTTTTGCATAGACAGCTTATGAGGCTGATGGGCCTGTAGTTGGAGACTCTGTTGCCATCTTTTCCTGATTCGAGGAGAGGTATCATTATTGCTTCTCTCCACGCCTGTGGTACATTACCTGTGGACCAGCTTGTGTTAAAGATCTGCAGTAGCTTTGCTCTTGCTGCAATTCCCTGGTTTCTAACCATTTCATTGGACACTCCATCAGCTCCAGGAGACTTTTTAATTTTCAATTTGGATATTGCATGCTCCAGTTCTCTCATTGTGATTGGTGCCTTCATGACTTCAGGTATAGGTTCGTCTTGTCCAATGTTTTGCTGGTTTGCTCGAACCTCCTGTTGTTTGTCTGGGCTGACTTTGACGTTATTGTCTGATATTTGTTTTGATGTTCTTTGCTAGGTCTGTCCTCAGCCTGCTGTCTAGATGTTTCCATCTCATTTTGCAGCTTTTCCAGTTCATCATTCCAGTAGGGTTTGTAGTTTTTGCGTGCCCCCCCCCCGGGTATGGTTTTACTAGCGGCATGTAGTATACATCTATTAAATTCACTCACTGCTCTAGTGATGTCTTTGTCCAAGTTCATGTCCTTAGCTAGAACACTGGTTAAATTCTGGTACATTTTCCAGTCTGCCCTCTTATAGTTCCACCTAGTGAGCGTGCTGCTGTCCTTGGTATATTCATTGTGAATTTCCAGAAATACTGGTCTGTGGTCACTACCCCCAAGCTGCTTTCCAACGACACGTGTGATGTTCCATTCCAGGCCTGGTGAGTGGAATGCCAGGTCTGGTGTAGAGGTGGTGTGCCATGCTCTCAAGTAGAAGGTTGGTGAGTCTGCTGGCTGGTTAATAAGGATGATATTATTTTCATCCTGCCAGCTCTCAAGTTCATCACCTCTCTTGTCGATATGATCGTAGCCCCAGCTCCGAGAGTGGCTGTTGAAGTCACCACACACTATAAGCCTTTCTTTGTCTGGAATTGTGTCTAGTGCCAATTATTTATCATTTGGGCAGTAGTTGTTCAGGTGATGGAATTCTGCACTGTCTGTTTTTATGTGGAGCATCTGGTATTCTGCCCCGTCCATGTATACTTCCAGCTGACATGCGCTGATATTGTTTTTAACAAGTGTCAGAATTCCACCCTTTCGCCTGTCCTTTCGGTCAGATCGGTAGCACTGGTAGCCTCTGATTTTGAAGGCTATGTCGCTGCTGAGGTGTGTTTCTTGGATACAGCATATATTAACTTGTTCTTCACCGAGGACATTTTCACGTTCCAATTTTTTGCTGTATCCATCTCTTTTACTGTTGACACCCTCAGCATTCCAGTGCATTATTTTTATTGGTCGTTTGTTTGTTTGACCAGTAGCTCTATTCCCTTGCCTCCTGTCTCCTCGGGGCAATTGAGAAGGACTTCCAGTAACTGAGGTTGGGTCCTTTCGAGGTATAGGGCCCGGCACCGTCCCTGCCTGAACGTCCGCCACAGGGCAGGCACCATAACTTTTTATAGATGTAGACATGTTTCCATTGTGTTTTATGCGTGGCAACCTGATTATCTGTGCGCCTTTTGGCTGGTTGCCTTCGTCTTCAGCACTCTGCTTACTTGGGCCGGACTATGGTCCTGCTCGAGTGGGAGTGCCCGACCAGTCTTAGTTTCCAGCCTCTGGTGGCTGAACTAAGCCCCATCACCACTTCAAGGTTCTGGCATCGATGGGGCTCCCCTCTATCATTTGCCAACAACTGTCAAGAATCCAGGACCGACTCTCTGCTTAATTATGTAAAAAAAAATAATACATCCCCATCCCAAAATAATTTGAAGTAGAAAAATAACGGGGGCGGGGAGGGGAAGAATATTTCGTTTCATATTTTAAGAAAAATGTTTCAAATTTAAACAATTTAATTGGTGTATTAAAAAGCAGTCAATTAGTACCAATGTCAAACATGGTCCTTAACAACAAAACATAAGAGACAACTGGTTACAACAGAGATGAGATGTCTGAGAAAAGGCACAGTAGTGACCAGAAAACACAGAATTAGAAACGCTGTCATAAGAGAAAGAGTGGGTGTCATATCAATTCTACAATACATACAAAACCAACAGATACAATGGTTTGGTCATCTGGAAAGAATACCGTGTGATTCATTAGTTTACTTAGCATATACGAAGAGAGGAAAAGCAGAAAGAAGAGCCAAGGGTAGACCTTGAGTACGCTGGATCGACAACATCAAAGAGATATTACACGAACACCAAATAACATTATCTTAAGCTGCCAGAAAAGCGAGAACAAGAACATTGTATCTCCCTCGACACCGTAAAGGGTAAAAGATGACGGAAAGAAGAAGAAGATTCGCAGGCAATGGGGCCCCCAAACCACCACTGAAAGGTAGACTCGGGTACATATTACTTTATACTTTGTCAATAGTGTAGGAATATATAGTAGTGTTGCCAATTTTTGTTATACTAGACCTTGTATTTCAAGTGTTTTGTTGTTTCAAGCCATATGAGATTTGATCTCTTCAATAGTGCAACCAGGCAACGTAGTCACGGTATAATGTATAGTCAGGTACACATTATTTTTCCTTGTGTTGCAGAGCGGGGGTGGGGAATATTACGTGTAATTATACATGTAAAGTAGGCAGGTAATAGAACATGCATTGTAAGGTAGATTCGAGTACAAATTACTTCATTCTGTAGAGTATTCAAGCAAATAGTGAAGCCCCCCCCCCCCCGTCGCCCTGATTGTGAGGTACAATCGGGTACAAATGACTTTACCTTGAACCAACAGAGTAGGCAAGTAATATAACACTTTCTTACTTTACCCTGAAATTGTATTAGTAGGCAAGTAATATAACACTTTCTTACTTTACCCTGAAACTGTATTAGTAGGCAAGTAATATAACACTTTCTTACTTTACCCTGAAACTATATTAGTAGGCAAGTAATATAACACTTTCTTACTTTACCCTGAAATTGTATTAGTAGGCAAGTATTACAGCACTTTCTTACTTTACCCTGATACTGTATTAGTAGGCAAATATTATAGCACTTTTTTACTTTACCCTGAAACTGTATTAGTAGGCAAGTAATATAACACTTTCTTACTTTACCCTGAAATTGTATTAGTAGGCAAGTAGTATAGCACTTTCTTACTTTACCCTGAAACTATATTAGTAGGCAAGTAATATAACACTTTCTTACTTTACCCTGAAACTGTATTAGTAGGCAAGTATTATGACAAATATTGCACTTAACATAGTAGTTCTGGTGATGCTTCTTAATTGTTCCCATCTCGGAAAGTCTCCGACATACATTGTCACACGTGACAGACCATATCATAGTCTAAACACCAGTTTTCAGTTTGGTTATTTAGAAGATTGATCTAACGTGGATAAATTAATCGATTCAGACCTCAAGGAAGTACGACTGTCGCTCCTGTTCCGAATGTCACAGTGCAACTTTACATTCAGCTCCAAACTGTGGGTGTCCTGTTATTATATTTTAAGGAAAAATTTTCCGTTTCTTCTTGATTCTTGATTTTAATACTGGTCTCACAGCACGTGGGGCATTCCCATAAGTACTCCGCCCTCTGTTCCAGCAGCCATTCAGCTCGGTTGTGTTTTGAGTCCAATGCCGCCGAAACAGACGTCGACATCAGGTCACAACTCTGGCCCTTGCGACAGGTTTCTTTTTTGTTCCGCCCACCCACGCCGTGCCCGTAACTAGCTCAAGCACAACGTCGGCCTGTCGGAACAACATGGTAACTGTTATCGAAGGTTACGATTACGAAATTTTCCGTTTCTGCAAGTTCAAGACGACTGACTCAGTGTGTCTATAAGATATAATAACACTAGATGAGAACTGTACTTTTATCCGGAAGAATATATCCTTTCTCTGTTTTTGCAATTTCGAGGAATGTTATAAAAGAAAACAGGGATTCCCTCACAACAGCGCAGGGATGATTTCAGCATGATTAAACATAGTGTGGATCGTAATACAGTGGTCACTATTATTTTTGGCAATAACTAACGAAGCATCAGCTTGTCTTATCACTCCAACGAACCTGTGATTGAGCCTGTGTACGTTTGTCCTACCGTTTACACAACGTCAATACATAGGGTCTATACATGCCATTCGATTTCTCTTATAGACATTACCAAAACAACAGCGATCAAGAAGAGGGGGAAGATCATGATGATGATGAATATCAACTATTAGGAACGGATTGTGCAATCACATAATGTAATTAAGAATTAAATAAATTAAATAGCAGCTGTATAACGAACTTATTTTTGGAAACTGACCGACCTAAGAGCGTTCCTTTCAGGACACTCTAAGAGCAGGATATTGATTTCAAACACTCCAAGATTAAAGTGAGATTCTAGTTTTGAGGTTTTTAATACTGAGTAATTATGATTTAAATTGCTGCAGACCTGTGAAAAAAAACTTGTGAGCAACGATGGGATGCTGAATATTTTAACCATTTTTTTCATGTCTTTACTGTCACCAGGAAGCATCTTTCAGTGTATTAGATTTCACTTTTGAACATTAGTTAGAAGAGATGCAGTTATAATTAAAACAGAAAATTGATTATTTAATAGTTTTTGTAACGAAACAAAACAATATTTTGGGCATATTCAACGACATGAGACATGAGACAGTGTTGTAGTCCTTACTTAGGGATTGTGTTCATATATATATATATATATATATATATATATATATATATATATATATATATATATATATATATATATATATATATATATATATGTGTGTGTGTGTGTTGTTGTATATATATATATGTGTGTGTGTGTGTGTGTGTGTGTGTGTGTGTGTGTGTGTGTGTGTGTGTGTGTGTGTGTGTGTGTGAGAGTGTGTGTGTGTGTTGTTGTATATATATGTGTGTGTGTGTGTGTGTGTTGTATATATGTGTGTGTGTGTGTGTGCGTGCGTGCGTGCGTACGTGCGTGCGTGCGTGCGTGCGTGCGTGCATCTATTTGAGACAGGAAACATGTGTAATTTAAAAGCTGATGAGAGGCTATCACGATAAAGATTGTGACGAAGACGTTGTCATGGCTAATGTCACAGGGTAATTCTCACGCATGCATACTTAGTGACTCAATGAACAACATTCTCCTCAATGTTGAAGCGGGTGCTTTCCGCCATCAAATAACGGAGTCCGCCGAAGACGGATTTGTAGAGCCATTGGCTCAAATACAACGGCGACACAACGCACTTCCCTTCTCTGGACTACATCCTACTGGAAATCTAGTAGGACCATTTTCCTGCCATAAGAGATACCCAGTGAGAGTTTGAAAATGAACGCTGCAGAAGCGGCTCATCCGTCTGTGATGGCACAGACGCTGCCTGTGTTTTACTCTCCGCTATAGCGTTTATCACCTAAAGAAGTAGGTAGATTGCGCCTATCCTGGACACGGAGCTTCGCAGTGGGTGAACATATATCGTGTCAAAAGGCATCATTGCCGTCTTTTCCCATGCGTACTGAACTCAATTATTTCTGTATGAGCCGTGTTGGGAAACAGCCACAGTCGAGTTAGACTAGGTTTGCGACGTCCTCGAAGACAAGGACTTGCTTCCCGTCTATGTTGTCCACAGCGTCCAGATTCCGAATCTCAACACTGCTCAAGACAGAAGTTTTGAACCATGTGCTCCCCGAATTTGTTCAATGCTTTTACTGTGCAATGAGGAGTCGTATTCAAAGCTTTTATCCATATCAAGGAGTGCATGTTCAAATAAGCGTATCGAATACTTGAATCATGACTCCTACTTTTAATGGGGTCAATAGTGGTGGGACAGGTGGACTTCTTTCAAAAAACACAAGGCAACAAAATAAAACTTTTTTTAATCATCTGAAACCAAAATACACTTTTCTAAAGGATTTTTTGGCGCTGATTTCAGATCTGGTATCAGTTTTTTTTCTATCACGTCAAGTTTTAAAGTTATGAGTGATGTTAGTTTTCACTGAACTTGGCTGTATTTTTTCGAGAATCGCAAACATCAATTAAGCAAATGATTCACATCTTCTAGACTAAATCAAATATACTCACATCACAGCATAGATATGTAGAATGTTTCTTCAAAAATGCTTGGAATTTGATTTTCTGTTATATTCTTCGCCTGGATTATCACGGAATAGCATCCAGCAGAAGTCGGCCATCATACTCTCATTCCACAAACCTTGATAACGGCGCTCCATTAACTGAATGTCCTGGTGAAAACGTTCTCCTTGCTCTTCACTCACCATACCAAGATTTTCTGGGAAGAAATCTACATGGGAGTGCAAGAAGTGCACTTTTAATGACATGCGACAGCCAAGGTTCTGGTAAGAATCTATTAGACGCTGAACTCCTTCCCTGTACGTAGGGGACTTATGATTACCAAGAAAGTTTTCACAGACCCACTTTTATGCCTCCCAGGCTTCTAGCTCAGCTCCTGACAGAGACTGTTTGAAACCTTCATCTTGTAAAACAGATCTGATTTGTGGACCTATAAATATCCATTCCTTCATTTTTGCAGCAGCGATGTTTGGGAATTTATTAACAAGGTACTGAAAACCTTCTGAGTTTGTCTTACCCATGGTCTTCACAAGGGTTTTCATCAGTCCTAGCTTAATATGGAGAGGTGGCAGAAATATTTCCTGTGGATCAACAAGGGGCATATTTTGGACACTGCTTGCTCCTGGCGTATAGATATGCCTGGGCTCCCAGACACGTTTGACATAATGTTCCGCTGTTGCTCGACTATCCCATAGGCATAGGAAACAGCAGTATTTAGTGAATCCTCCTTGCATGCCCATCAACATGCCAATGACCTTTAGATCACCACAGATGTTCCACTGGTGTGTTTTATAATGGATAACTTCAAGCAAACTGTTCATGTTGTAATAAGATTCTTTCAGATAAACAGAATGTGCAACTGGTATGCTTGGTTTTAAATTTCCATTGTGCAAAAGAACTGCCTTTAAGCTTCTTCGCGAGGAATCAATGAAGAGACGCCATTCTGATGGATCATGCACTTGTGATAAACTGTTGAAGAGACCATCGATGTCCTGACAATAACTCAATGAGCCGTAAACATTGAAGAACGTGGTCATGTTGAGATTTCGTTTTCTATAATAAGTTATGTTAACGTCCCTTGCAAGCAAATGCTTTTGCTTAAGCCTTGAAGCAAGAAGTTCTGCTTTATCTTTAGACAGATTTAGATCACGAATAAGATCATTCAGCTCTGCCTGTGTAAAAGTCTTAGGTTCTACACATTCATCAACAGTATAATCTGGATCAGTTGAGTCTGCATTGTGAACAGCTGTGTTTTCACTGCATTCCTCCCCATCTTGCATAGATACGAGTCCACCAGAAGGAGGTAAAGGAATAGGCAATGAATCGTCATGTGGAACAGGCCTGATGGCAGAATCTAAGCTAGGATATACAATGTTCTGTTTATTTTTAGCAGAGAATCCATTTGTGTTCACCAGACAAAAGTAGCAATCATTGACATGGTCTCGCGGTTCCCTCCATAACATTGGAATTGCAAATGGCATAGCTGCCTTGCGGCCATTTAGCCAGTCACGTAGTCCGCTTGAACAACTGGTACATATGATATGTGGAGCCCAAGATTTATCCTGATCACCCAGTGGACAGCCAAAATACAATATGTATATCTTCTTTAGATCATCTGAAATTGTGCGCCGCTGTGATTTCGTCACAAATGAACCACACACAAAACAGAAACAGTTTGATTGATGCATCTTCTAGGCATGATAATAAGTTAATAAGTACACAAAATAAGTTATCAAGTACACAAATGCAAGGTTTTTGCAACCTTTAAAATAAAAGAAAGTACAAAACAACGAAATCTCATAATATACTTGTCGTAATTACTTTAAGCAAACACCACACGTGTATAAATGGATTTACTATCCTATCGAATACACAAAAATGGTAGCATCGATACTAAATCACGTGACCCGAAACTGAACAAAATTGTAACAGCCAGTAATAAAGTATCGATACCAATCTAAATAAAACATTGTACTCGATTTGTGGTCATAACCACTGTTGAAAGATATTATAATTAGCTATTACAAAAAAATGTTACGTGGTAGATAAAAACTAAAGACAGATTTGAAATCAGCTAACCAAATACTACAAAACCCATATAAAATTATCTGTGATGATTTTTGTGTGTTGCCTTGTGAAATCAACTACATAAATTATTAACTTACACCAGTTTTGAAACATAAATATATCCCGATAGATACCAAAAGGCACATCATAAATTGAATCTTCATACCAACATTGTGTTCACAATGTCAGACATGGACACTAACTTACGAACAAGAGAGATTCGTGTTTATTAAATGAGATGTCTAAGAAAATCAGCAAGCAGAACAAAAATAGATCATGTCAGGAATGAAGAGATTACAAAATCTGTTGGAGTAATATCTGTGGTCAATTATATTGAAAAACAGTGACTTACGTGGTTCGGCAACCGGATGAGAATGAACCCTTATTGGCCATTGGCAAGAGCATACAACATGAACACGGGAACAGCAATATACAGAGGAAGACCAAAAAAAGGTGGATTGAAGCAGTTACCAATGTTCTAAGACGTCACAATATTGCTGCATAATATGCTCAGTAAGCGACCATAGGTTTCATAGCCCACAAATCTATGGTCATTCAATTCAACCCTGAACCCGCCTAACAGCAAAAACAGAGAAAGAAAAAACAATAGGAAGATAGACTACTGGAAGGTAACTAACTCTTCTACCTGCAACACGTCTAGACATTCTGCACACAAAAAAGTTACGGCATAGATAGACAAAGATAACCCAATTCATGGCATTGCGTTCAACAACTACGCTGAATATAACAGACATCTAAGACTTGCTTGCGTGAGCTCTCACACACGCGCGCACACACACACACACACATGCACACACACACATATGTTCAGAAGAAACACTAATCTGAAACTAGAGGTAAAATGTTATCGCCTGGCACAGGAAGCAGGAGTTTCCTTGAGTTTTCTATCATCATTACCTACGCCTGCTTACATTCAATGGCCATCGTCAATGCGTCCATGACATGTCTCCCATATAAAATAATCACAGGTCATTGTGAAATGTCATCTTGAAATGTCAATTCTAGGCAAATCACAACAATGCCAATTAGATATATTTAAATGTGCAATTAACAATTCAACTTAACAATACATTTATTCGCTTGCAGAATTATTTTTTCAGCATCCGCTTATGTCTCATTTTTATATTCTGTTTTGTGAAATGTTAAGAGTTGAGAATTGCAAAACGTTGCAATTGTTTTCCAGACTGTGTTCTATGGAACGAGACATATCTCACTGACTAAATAAAATTAACAATCATTGGAGCATATTCCAAAAATGTCATTCATTTTCAAAGATTATTGAGTTATTAGTTATCGCTTATACCTTTCAAAATACAAGAATAATTATTAATGATGAATCAAGCTCACTGCAATACTGGAAAACCAATAGGTGCTCAGTCTCCCCAGGCAAACATTAAAGTGTATGCATACTGATGATTCCCATAGCTCGCTGAATAAACGCATTCCCCATTATGTTCTCAGATGCCCCGTTCTACTCGTGCCACAGTGAATACCACGTTCTCTCAACAATATTATATATGCATCATCTGTAGTAGTGTCCACATTCAACTGGCGCTCGATAAGCAACCGCAAAATTCCACGACCGTTTAATCAACGTTTCCAAGACTAGATCATGAATTTTACTAACTGTAATTTTAAAATCACTCTAAATAGAGATAAAATTCAGAAAACTTATAACTTTTCATATTTATGTAGCAAAATGACACGAGATGGAGAGACAACACAAGAGATTTCTATCAGAACTGTGCTGGTATCAAGTGTCACCCAATAAACATCTGGAAGTCAAAAACAATAAGTAAATATACCAAAATAGGCTTGGTAAACTTCCATGTAATATCTGTATTAGCATATGGTTGCGAAAGTTGGAAAATAACAAAAGCACTGGAAAAGAAATTGAATTCGTCTGAAAATAAATGTCTTAGAAAACTCTTCATTATTGCTTGGGAAGAATTCAAGTCAAACAAGCAAGCAAGAGAAGACACTAAACAGCAATATGTTTCTACAACATTAAGAAGAAAATGATGGACTTATATCGGGCAAGTGCTTAGAATGGATGAAAACATACTGTCACTAAAAGCATTAAAATAGATGCCAGATGGAAAAAGAAAAATAGGAAGACCAAGAGAGACTCTTCGCAGAACAACCGTTAAAGAGGGTATGGCCTCGATGAAAAGACCTCTAAAAAGTTACTTTTTTAAAATTATTGTCGTGATTTTCGTTGGCCATTATTTATACACTTGGAGTCGCATGCCGAAATAAGCACAAGGCTGACCAATGAAACTCATGGAAATAATATAAAATCAGCCTTTAAGGCCATGTTTACTTTCTATATAGATATCCAAATTGTCAATGTCCGACAAAATTGAGAGTGTAGCAGTAGCAAATTTTTTAACACCTTTAAATACTATAATGAAATAATAATGCTTCTGAATATTCTAACTTTCAAATATTAAAAAATAACAATAAACAAAGGAACACAATAAATAGGAACCTTTACACTTGGACCGCAACTTCGAAATAGTTCGTGTTCCTTTGTTTATTGTTATTTTTTAATATTTGATAGTTAGAATAATAAGTATCATTATTATTTCATTATAGTAGTAATAACTTTCTGTACACGTGTCTTCAATGGAACCTTGCCGTGGTATAACTATGGGTCTCACCAACAAGTAATAATTACATAAGTAACATCACATCGTTCAAACTGGAGAGCTCTGGTTTCTACCATATTCAGCGATGAATGAAGGAATGATAGAAATGTTGCGTGACACGTGACATGTGCCGAGGTGAGAGCTCATCTAGCATTGTGTTCTGCTATGGTTTTATGTTGTCTAGGTGTATAGTCATAAAACAGACTGTAATGTTACACTGATTGAGAGTTCAGGCTGTGAGACCACCACCTGGTCACCAGGGAAGCGGGTTCCTAAACATATACTTTGACATTAAGGAATCACTAGCTGTTGCTGATTACACGTTTATTTTTTTTAAAAGATTGTTCACATGATAACTAATGAGTTGAACCGTGGCTATTGACGGTACTACATGCCTTCTAGCTGGATTAATTTGGACCCCGTTCGTTCCGTTTTTGATTATTGTTGGGATTTTTGTTGGTGGCTATTTACATACTTGGAATGACATCTCAAAAATAACGAAGATCAAACAATAGATTGCACTCAAATAGAAAACTAGTTCGTGTTAACGTTTTAGTTGACAGGTCTCCTATACAGACGATCGGTCACAGTTGAACCATACGTTTTCTATCTATCTATGTATCTATCTATCTATGTATATATCTATCTATGTATCTATCTATGTATCTATCTATGTATCTATCTATCTATCTATCTATCTATCTATCTATCTATCTATCTATGTATGTATGTATGTATGTATGTATGTATGTATGTATGTATGTATGTATGTATGTATGTATGTATGTATGTATGTATGTATGTATGTATCTATCTATCTATCTATTTATCTATCTATCTATCTACCTACCTACCTATCTATCTATCTATCTATATATCTATATCTATCTATTTACCTATCTATCTATCTATCTATCTATATATCTATCTATATATCTATATATCTATCATCTTTTCTCAGCTTATGCTGTGAGGTGTCGCAGGACTAAATGACGATCGGTTTTTGGGCTATTCCACATCTGGTCGCTTGATATGCAGTAATACTGTGCCGTGTCAGAATGTTGGTAACTCCTTCAATCGACCTTCTTCTTGGTTTTCCTCTGTACCTTGCTGTTTTCATTGTCATGTTGTATGCTCTTGCCGCTAATAAGGGTTCATCCTCATTATGGGGCCGAACAATTGCAATATCTGTTTTTCAATATACCTGACCACTGATGTTGTTCCAACAGTCCAACCGTATTGACAAAATAAAAAACAATGTCTTCCTAGCAACGCTCCGGTAACCATGTGTAATCTCTACTATTATCATTGTGTATTTTCTCATTGCTTTAACAGTAATTATTACTTGCTTCCGTTGTAATCTAACTAACAATCAAATAATTTGAAGTGATATGGAATGTCATGAGCTGTTAATTTTATTCAGCATGCAATGCTTCTGTCAATTATCATTTCTAATGCTACAATGTTTGCAAGAAACCATTACCTTCGCACATTACTGTCCAGCTGGTGGAAGGTGGGCAGAATGGTGACTCGTATTATAATTTTCTCTCCGCGATTGAATTTAAGTTTGAAAACTATAACGTGGTATTATTGGTATAATTGTGATAATTGGCTATTCTTTCCAATTATTTGCGATGTAGTTGACCCTTATCAGAATTCCAGAAACGGGGAAATATCCTATATCCCTTCTCTCTGTTCTTGTTTGCAGTTAGTGCATACCTACGTATTTTATAGCTAATTAATCTAAATATTAGCCTATATCATTATTTTTTTAATATAAGACAATTGAATTATTCCCTAAATAAAGCCTAATTACAACTTGTTCAGGACACGACTTGAGTTTTAGGAAGAAATCACTAGGAACTCATTAATAAAGAAACAGCAAATAAATATTCAAACATATAATAACTCAAATAAAAGACAACAAAAACTCAAATACAAATAATTTATATGAAAGATTGTTGAACATTCAATGTGAGGTCACTTTTAGGTGAGTGTACTACATTTAGTGAAGCCATTGTGATTGAAGCTTGCTGCAGAGAGATTTTATATTGGGCTCCAATTTAGTAAGCTTCAGTTTCAAGTCTCTCGTTCTGTGATGTCCAGTCGATTTCTTTTTTTTTAAGTAACAAATTATTTGCGGCACTCATTCAACGAAATAATGGCAATAGCAAAGAAAGAAAGAAATATCACTATTTCCATCGATGATAAACACCTTAAACAGGTAAATGAGTTCACTTACTTAAGAAGCATTATATCGAGTGAAGGGAAAACCAGTAAAGAGATACAAAATAGATGCAACAAAACATACCAGATCCTAGGACAGATGACACGTATTTTCAAGAACAAAAATGTAAACATAGACACTAAAGTTGCATTATACAAGACTATTATTATTCCATCACTATGCTACCAGTGCCAAACCTGGACAAGGACAGCACAAGACAAAAGAAAAATAGTGACAACAGAAATGACATGTCTACGAAGAATACTCGGAGTGTGATTAAGAGATAGAATTAGAAACAATAACATCAGACAGATAACCAAAACAATACCAATATTGGAACACATAAAAAGACAACAGATCAAGTGGTTTTCACACGCTTACATACTACCGACAGATAACATGCCACAAATGGCAATGACACATAGACATAACGGTTATAAAGCCAGAGGCAGACCATGTAAAAGATGGATCACAGAAATCAAAGAAGCTACAGGAACAAGCTTACAAACAGCACACAAGAAGGCCATCTCCAGAGAACTCTTCCACCCCTGACGCCTCAAGGCAAACAAGGGACACAGCGTATAGATAGATAGATAGATTCATCTTCAGCTAAATATGAAAATAGACACGTTAACAATCGCTCTATATGCTAAGTTAGCTGAATTTTTGGTATTTAATTTCTATTTCGTCACAAATATATGTCATCTCTTCTTTTATAATGAACAAATTTGTAACTGACTCATCATTTTGTATTTCTGCTAATTCTTCTTACTACTGCACCATCCAGGTTGGAAAATCAAGTAGGTTTAAATTTTAAAAAACTGTATTTTTAAGCCGCGGGCAGAATTTTCAGACTAGTGACAATAACAAGTACAGCGGTATCAGTCACTTCACATTTTTGCAGTCAATGAAACTGTTCAAAATTTTTGCTACAAATATATTTTTGACATAATTCAATTATAAATGTGATGAAACCAAATATCTTCCCGTTTGCATCGACGAGAGTTTTATTTGTTCCTTGAAGTGGTTAATTTAATATACTGCATTAGTTTTTTAAAGGTATCGGTTAAAACCATAGAAAATTTCTTGACACAATACTCTTGCAGTTTGCCGTTGCTTTCAGGAGGAACATCCGATTTAAACTGACACTTAGGAAAAAGAACAATTAACGTCCACGAAGGCAGGCTTCTGAACACGATATTAAAGAAAAGGCTACTATCTTTTTTATTTTGGTAACATTCAGAGACACGACGGCATGGAGAGAGTGTTACTGGAGGGGATGATAGAAGGCAACAAGGGCAAAGGTCGCTCAAGACGCTGTTGGACAAAAGACATCCAAGAATACCTGCGCATATTACTAAAAGAGGCAGGACAACTTGCTCAAGACCGCGGAGAATTCAAGCGATCCATAGGAAAAAAAAAACTACGTTCTGAAAAGAATATGTCACCTGATGGTGATGATCGGCTAAATAACACAAATGTTTTATAATCGGCCGTTAACAGATGCTTTATTTCAGGTTTCTCACTTAAAAAGTCACTAATAGTATCAAATAATTCCATAAATCTTTTCAAGTAATTCCCTTTTCAAGCAGGTTACTTCAGCGTGAAGTAAAAGTCTCACATGGTCTGCATTTTGTTCTCCACAAAAAAGCTGGAAAAGACGTTCACATTTTGCATTAGTTTTAATATCATGTATACATTTTTATAACTGATTTGAGCACTTCACGATGAACAGTGAAATATTTTTAGCTGCCAAGTTTCCCATATGAATAACACAATGCACAAGAAACATTTCTGGATTCTCATCTTTCAGCAATTTTAAGCAGCAATTTTTCTTGCCCAGCATATTAGGAGCAACGTTTGCAGCACAAGATGTGAAATTTTTCATTTGTATATTACTGACATCTAAGTAATTTTTAACTTTATATATATATATCTTTGGATGTAGTGGTGTCCTCTAATGATTTACATAATAACATTTCTTTAACAAAATCAGCTTTATTAATATATATTACGTAAGTTATCAGTACAGATTCATTGTCTCTCAAAGTGGATTCATCCATTTGCACTGAGAATGTTCTTGTTTTCAAATCTCCAACAAGTTGTATTTCAATATTTTCACTCGTTTCACCTATTCTTCTGCTAACAGTATTGTTACTGAGTGGCATAGTTATCACGTGTGTTACACAAATGGGTCGGTCATCCATCACCACCGATGTGCTTGGGCCTTTACTGCCAGATCAAAAAGAAGAACAGTACACGAAGTCTGTGTTTTGCCTTTACCTCAACAACAAGCAGCCTAACAATGGAAGTAGTTGCCATAACGCAGGCACTTACCTGTCTGGAATGGCAAATGTATTCCCATACGCGTATAAAACGCGACTCACCGAATATGATTCATAAAGTGAAAACAGGTGATGTACGTAGGGAATGGGTGGAGTCATTAGAGAGAGCCAAAATGCGGGCATCACTACGAAAAATCACACTTATCTTTGTCCTCGGACACACGAATGTGGAGGGAAACAGATGGTCAGCATATGGACCGAGCAGACATACGCATTGGTCTTCGTGAGTCCTCACGATCAGAGGATTTTGAGATGAATGAGCATAAGTCAATATTGAGAATGCAGGAATCGGGAATGAGGATGGGCGTGACCCGTAGAGAACTTCTGACAAAGATTTTAAAAACAGCTGTGAACCAACATAGAACCGGAACCATCGGCCGTTATACCCTGAGAGATTTACTGAAGCGGAGATCTGAGCACCTATGGACGTGTCCGGTGTGCGAAGAGGATAATCAACATACCTATAACCTAATACCTAATAGCTTTCACAACTGTGTCATCTTTTTTCAGAACTGTTTTAAGAAACGCTGGTATTGATGGTTTGATTTCATTTTCTCATACAGTATGATTTTTCCCAGATTTAGCAATTATAACGAAATTTCATAACTAGCCTCAAGAGTACGACTGACTGTTGCAGTATGAGCAATAAATAACATTTAATGTTGCTATTTTTGCAAAATTCTTCTTTGAAAGTTTGAAAGTAATTTAAATCTGAATGAACATAAACAGTATGTTTTGCTCTCGTTTCTGCACTATCTTGAGAGCTATCTTGCAGAATTTATGTGGAGAAATGTACGCTAACAGAAACTGTATTTAGCATTATCTTCGTTGTTTAACGATTACTTGTCCCAATAAAAAATGTTCTACTTTTTCTGATTGTGTCGTTTGTATTATTATGGTATTATGTCCTTTTGTACCCTAGTTACGTGAAAGATTAGTTTCGATCAGTTTTGTTTCGTTAAAAATGTATTGGCGAATACTCGTGTGTACCTATTAGGTACTAAAATGTATTGGCGTCTACGTGTACAGTACCGATTAGTAAGACATACTTAGAGACAGAAGTATTACGAATTGTCATATTTGCTTTTTCATCAAATATGCCACCCCCCCCCCCCACCCCAATCCTTCTCTCAATTGCAGATAGGTCTATAATTTGATCTTCGTCCCAAGTTGATTGTGAAAGAACTGTAGAGCAAAGTACAGTATATGAATATATAACATACTACAGTAAGGGAATATAGAACAAAGTACAGTATGGGAATATAGAACAAAGTACCGTATGTCAATGTAGACAAAAAGAAATCGAAATCGGCATGCTAAGATCACACGATAACTACATAACACCTACCTTTCAATGCAGACAGCAACTAACGTCAGCACGGAAGAATAGAGTGAACAAACCAGTACTGTTCTATCCACTGAACAAGCTGCCTGCCCAAGTTGCCATCCCTCGTTCATGAAAAACATAGCTATCTCCGGAAGTCCAAACATCATGATCAGAGAATCTGCTAAAGCCAGGTTGAGTATTAGCATGTTTGTCATTGACCTGGCAAGAAGGTCAACATTTCTGTTAGATAAATTTTAGCAGCAACAATACTGTATTTCTTTATGTCGTTGAGAATGACGATGATCGTGATGACGACACTTATGATGATAATAAAGACGATGATGACGACAATAATGACGACCATGATGACAATTATGACGACGATCATTACGCTGATGATTATTATGGAAGTGATGATAATAATGATGATGATGGCAGTGGTAGCACTGAAGATGATGATGGTGATGATGATAGTGATGATGTTGGTGATGGTAGCACAGAGGATACTGATGATGTGGTGGTGTTGCTGATGAAGATTATGATTGTGATGATGATGATGATGATGATAGTGGTGATGGTGGTGGCGCCGGCGTTGGTTGTGGTTGTGGTGTTGGTGGTAGTGGATGATGGATGGTTGATAGATGATGATGATAACGATAATGATGATAACAGAGTATATGGGAGTACGTGTTTATACTCCTGCTCTTTTAAAACTGCCAAGTCACTACTTCCGTGACTATCTTGAAATCTCGATAAACACTACAATATGTGTTGGGTTTTTTTTTTTCTAAACCCTAAGGAAGTTCTAGGGTGGAGTTGGTTGAGCTATCCTATAGAGGATCAGAGTAAACAAGAAATCATGCTGAAGTCGGATATGTCAGACGGAAAGGCGCAGATACCACAGTCAGTCTATAAACTATGAAGGAGTATGGTACTCGTTTGTTTTCAAACTCCTGCACAATACCAGGATGTAGTCTAGCGAGCGTAATGCATTGTGTCATGGTTTACAAATAGACCGTGACATCTGCACCTGTCGACTTGGCAAATCTGATCAACATATTTTCTGGGTTAATTTGACCCTCTAAGGGAATGGACAGCAAACTCAGTACCCAAAACCTCCTTAAGCGCCTCTTAAGACGTACATGGCAGGTAGTAATGCTGATATTCCTTTGCTTCCATTTCGGTCCCCGATAACACACGAGTCAATACAGTATCGCCCGTGTGTTGCCGGGGCCCGAAAGGGGAGCAAAGAATAGCAACACTGTTTACCTTCCACGCATGTCGTAAAAGGCGACTAAGGAGGTTATGGGATGGAGTTGACTGCCCCATCCCATATAGGGTCAGTGACCCAAAGCCATGCTGAAGTCGGATGTGTCCGGCCGAAAGGTGCAAATATCGCAGCAATGCTGTAAACAATGACACAACGCATTCCTTTCTCCGGACTACATCCTGCTAATCTGCAGGAGTTTGAGAACGAACGCAGAAGAAGAAGAATACAGTATAATATAAGTGTGATGTACTTCAATACGGAGTATCTTGATATAAAAAAAAGAGAAGGACAAATAATTATCCTACTTATGCGTATGTTATTAAACTCCTGCTTTGCTATCTGGATGTACTCCGGACGTTGTGCCACTGTTTACAGCTTCGTTGAGATATTTGCGCATTTCGTCCTGATGAATTCGACGTCAGTACGGTTTTAATTGACTTTTGATCTCGTATGAGATGGGACAACCAACCCCCTTATCCATATATCCTTAGTTCCCTCATACGACTTACATGACAGGTCACAGTGTAGCTCATTTCTTTTAGGGCTTCCGCAACACATGGTCGTTGGACAGATAAAC
Organism: Meghimatium bilineatum; assembly: GCA_034231615.1. NCBI lineage: Eukaryota > Metazoa > Mollusca > Gastropoda > Stylommatophora > Philomycidae > Meghimatium > Meghimatium bilineatum. Next base: position 20,229,551 of record CM067299.1, read on the forward strand.
ACTCCGAAGAATTATGAACACACTATAAGCAAATAGGCATAGATGGAAAAGACATCAGGCTGATTAGAAATATATATTGGGAACAAACTGCATCAATAAGGTGTGAAAACAGCTACTCACCGTACATAGAAATAAGAAGAGGGGTAAGACAAGGATGCATTTTATCACCAAGCCTATTTAATATCTACACAGAGAATATCTTTAAAAATATAGAAGAAATACCAGTACTCAAGATCAATGGGAAAATAATAAACAACATTAGATATGCAGATGACACTGTTCTTTTAGCAGAAAGTGAACATGAACTACAAAGACTAATAGATCAAGTCAATAAATCAAATAATGAATATGGACTGGATATAAACATTCAAAAAACAAAAACCATGATAATCAGCAAAAACACAGAAGAACAGGAGGTAAACATAAACATACAGGGAGAGAAACTACAACAAGTAAAACAGTATCAATATCTTGGACACATAGTCACAAAGGATGGCAGATGTGAAACAGAAGTTAAAAGGAGAATAGGAATGGCTAAAAGTACCTTCAATGACATGAGGAAATTAATAATATCTAAACAAATTACAAACAAGTTAAAAATGAGAATTATAAAATGCTACATCTATTACATATTAATGTATGGCTCAGAAACATGGACACTAAATAAACAATTAGAAGACAAAATTGATGCCTTTGAGATGTGGGTATATAGAAGAATAGGGAGAACATCATGGAAAGAGAAGAAAACAAATAAAGAGGTGCTAAAAACACTTAATATGAAGAAAGAACTACTAAGAGAAATAAAGATCAGGCAAATAAATACTTTGGACACATTAAAAGACATGACACCCTATTGAAGACCTTACTTGAGGGTAAAGTCAAAGGGAAGCGAGCAAGAGGTAGGCAGAGATACAAGTGGGAGAGTAACATTACACGATGGACAGGTTACAGTCTAGCAGAGTGCACCACCAAGACAAGAGACAGGAGATGTTGGAGATACGTTGCAGCCAACCTTCGTTGCGGAGACGGCACTTGATGATGATGATGATAAGCAAATAGTGAGACAAATATTGATCAACATAGTACAATATGGCATTCAAGCACGAAGTTCGTTTCTCATACAAATACAGTGCTAGGGTATTTTAATATCCCTTCCAGCACGATTAGAAGAGAGGTAGAGGACAGAGATATAACAACACCACCCCCCACAAGAATAAAATAACTCCCATCTACAAAAAAATTGTATGGGATATCTAAGAGTGGTAATATCGATAGGAAATCACGTGACATCCACACACCAAAACATACTCTTTAAAATAACCAAAGTACTTTCTACTAAGCCCTACTCCGGAAAAGTCCTGCTAATCCAAAACAACATCACTTATCTTGCCTGATGAGATTGATCGTTGGTCACCGCTGCACGTGTAATTTGTTTTTATAGATAATTAAAACTCGACCAATCGGTGGTAGAAGACCTCTTCTCTGAATTATTTTGGCCTTCATTCGTTCCTTTTCTTGATTATTACCGTGTTTTCGTTGGTCAATATTTATATACTTGGAATCGCATGCCAAAAATAGCAAAGGCTACTACAAGTATATAAATAGTAACAAATAGAAGGCGTAACAATAATCAATAAAGTACTGAATGAAGGCCAGCTTACTTTTTGCAGTTAGGTCTTATAGTACCGTTTTGGTCGCGATTAAAAGCATGGGGAAAGTTTTCGAGTCAGCTAAGATAATTGACGCTGTTTAAGCTCTCCTATTATAGAAAAATATTTGTTTCAACACGATTCAGTGGATGATGATGATGATGATGATGATGCTGATGTTCCTCCGCAAGCGAGAATTTGCATGGCAGAAAAAACAATAAACATATGTGATGAAAAATGATGGGGGAAAAACACTGTTATTTGTCTATTTAGTTCTAGGTTTGTGAATGCACGAGTAGTCCGGTTTGTGCTAGGAGGGATCAGCTGCAGTGCGTGCATGCGTGCAGAGGGTCCACAGTAAGAACGTTTTCAGATCTTTCCTTCCGTTTCTGTCTCTGATAGATTACCCAGAAAAGTGTTCTTTCTTGTTGTCAGCGATGATCTTAGTGTGTCAAGCTGAACGATCAAGAGATGTAGTCTTCCAGAGGCTGGGATCAATGATACAGTGTTTGAGGAAATCCTCTAAGTAATCCTTGAAGCGCTTTTTCTGCCCTCCGCTTGAGAGTTTACCATCGCACAGCTCTCTATAAAACAGTATATTGGAAGGCACTGTCTGACATGCGGACGAAGTGGATTGGGGACCTAGTCAGCAGGACATGGCTGCTTTGCATGCGGGACTTTTGAAGAATTTGTGTGCCTGGTATTTAATTCTGCCAACGTACTACCATGAGATTTTGTAGGCACCGAAGGTAGAAAGAGTTAAACTGTCGAGCGTGTCTCGCATAGACAGTCCAGAATGACGCATCATAAAGCAGTGTTGGTAGGACCACTGCGCAGTAATGTCCAACTTTGTTGGCAAACTGAGACCACGCTTGATCCAGACGTTGGCACAAAGGTTCCCAAATGCCACACGAGCAATACGCAGTGAAACATCCTCGTCAATTGTTGCAGTTTGCGATAGGGTGCTGCCAAGATATACAAACCTATCAGAGTATTTAGTCTCTGTCCTGTCACCGTAATTACTGGTTCTGTTTGGTATATTACTAATGTCTTCGAGGTACTGATGGTGAGACCGAACGCATCACAGGCCGAAGTATATAGGTCCATACTGCCCTTCATCTTTCAGATTGGCAACGTTGAGCGCATAATCGTTGGCGAACAAAAGACCGCGAACAACGGCTGATTTTTGTTCTTCGCCTTCAATCTAACGAGACTGAATAGCCCTACATCAGCACGATAAGGAAAGGAAATTCCTACACTGCTATTCCGGAAGGCATAATTTAGCATAGCAGAAAGCACCATGTTAAAGAGTGTAGGAGCAAGGCGCAACCCTATTTGACACCGTTAGTTGCTGGAAACGAGTTGGAGTGTGCTCTGTCATCTTGAACATAAGCTGTTATATCACTATGGAACTGGCGAATCATATTGGTGACACTTTTCGTGACATCCAAATTTGGCCATAATCTTCCATAGACCATCGCGATTCACAGTGTCGAATGCCTTAGTTAAGTCAAAAAATGTGTTGTAGTGGTGTAGCGACATATGTTCTGTTCGCGACACTTTTCCTGTAGTTGTCTGGCAGTGAAAATCATGTTAACTTTTCCTCTGTCTTATCGAAAGCCACATTGGCTCTCACGAAAGATATCTGTCTCCAGATGGGCTTGCAGTCTGTTTAACGGGACCCTAGCCAGAATCTTGCCTGCTATGGAGAGCAGGGATATGCCTCGGTGGTTGTCGCAAGTTAAGCGATTTCCTTTTCTCTAATAAAGATGTATTATGGAGGCATCCTTAAAGTTTTGCGGTATCGTTTCCAGGTTCCTCATTGTCTAGAAGAGCTCTGTAATTTTGGCAGCCATCACAGTGCCACTGACGGCGTAAACTTCAGCTGGAATGGAGTCTAAGCATGGCGTTTTTACAACTGACAAATTAGAGATGGCCTTCCTATGTTCTCAAGACGAGGGGATTTCGAGAGCGAATGATGTTTGACTTCCATCTGCGGTAAGAGGAGACAACATTCGTTCTAATAAATTTCTTAAAATTTCCATAAATTGCTTTTAGCGCTGAATAGAATTTCAGCATATTATTGATGTCAGCATAATGTATCTCCTTGGCTTTAGTACTAAACCATGAGTCCTGCATCCCCCTTAGCTCTTTTTGTGCGTTTTCCTTTTGATTTTCATACAGCGTCTTTTTGTTATTTGGTGTAGGGTTGTTTAGATAAGCTTTGCGTTGTTTGTGCTTCTTGCCCAGGACAACTTTGATCTATACATCATTTTCATCAAACCAGTCTTGATGTCTGCGAGCAGCAACGAACACCCCTCTCTGTGTGACTCTGTAGACAGTCAACTGTACGAGATGCTGAATATTGAGTTTCATTTTGGAGACTAACAATATGAGGTCCGTTCAGCAGTCGACACCAACATGATTTAGTGACTCTCACATCTTGTTTATCACGTTGTTTCACGAAGACATAATAAATTTGATTCTACTGTTTTGAGCATGGATGCATCCATGAAGTATTATTATGGAGCGGTAATTGGAAGACAGTGTTGGAGGGGATGAGGTTAAATTCTGCGCATGTATTGAGCAGTTGCTGCCCATTGCTATTGCATTTGCCAATGATATGCCCCTTACCCCCCCCCCTCAGCACACTATCCCAGGACGCCCAGTCCGAACCCAATCGTGCGTTGAAGTACCTAGGATGATGAAGTCCCCAGACAGTCGTATTTCACCGAGGGTAGCACTGTCGTTACTACCTTGCTAGCTCTTTTGCTACTAGTGCATTTCGTGTTTCTGACCGTGCGACCACCTCACGATCCAATAAGGTGCGCACATTCCATGTGCCAATGTTAAGTGAACTCACCTTGATTTTTCTAGTTAACTTATTGTTTTTACCGCTGAATAAGGATCCCCGTCAGCAGCGGTAAGCTGGCCTGGGTCATGTCATAGTGACGCAGACAACGTTTATGGCACCTTGACTAGCCCCTTCCTCTGGCTAGGAGGTGAGCAGTGCTTTCCTGAATAGAGCTGCTCAACCGCCCAGACGGCTGCCGGACTCCAGAGGTGCCTCAGTGTTACTGAAGAACGACCACATGACCTGATCCGCCAACATGCTGGTTTGTGACTATAGCTGCCAGTGTATTTTGTATGGCATGCCACTAACTCATCGCCGCAGGACTTTTAGGTGATCATTTATGAGGTAATGAAAGATGAAGAACCATGACTTGCGCGATGAAAATTTGTTTAAAGTGAGGAATATTTCAGCAATGTTGTCATCCTCACTCTCTCATCCCTACACATATGGTCTGAGTGGCAAGACTAGTCAAGACGACTGAGTGTGTGTCGGAGTGCAGTAGATAACCAGATTGCCTCACTGTCATCATTGTGCTCTTTGGTGCTCTACAACACTAGTTGAATGACGCCTTTTCTGCCAATTTTCCAGGGAATGAGAAAGTAAAGTGTGTGTATGTGTGTGTGTAACGAGAAAGTAAACAGGGGAGATGGAGTGTGCGTGTATGACGAGAAAGTAAACAGCAGTAGGAGTGTGCGTATATGACGAGAAAGTAAACAGCAGTAGGAGTGTGCTTGTATGTGACGAGAAAGTAAACAAGATAGATGAATGCGCGCACGTGTGATATATATATAAAGAGAAAGTAAACTAGAGAGATGGAGGGGTGTGTAAACTAGAGAGATGGATGAGTGTGTATGTGACGAGAAAGTAACAAGAGAGAAGGAGTTGTGTGTATGTGTGTGACGATAAAGTAACAAGAGAGAAGGAGTTGTGTGTATGTGTGTGACGAGAAAGTAACAAGAGAGAAGGAGATTTGTGTATGTGTGTGACGAGAAGAGTGAGACATACTAAGTCCTTATCCGTAATAGCCCTGCTAGACAATCCCGTGACTTGTAGGCCCTATTCATGCATCGCCTGGTGTCTCTTATTCCTTCTTTGAAAACTATTTATATAATGTTCGGTATCTCTTATTTCTTAACCTAAGAACGATATTCCCTTGATTGGTGCATCAATTGAAAATTACTCTGCGAATTGACATTTCCTTTAGAATTTGCTCAACAATGGAATATCGTCTGCTGTGATGCGTCTTTAAATATGTCTTTCCATATAATCAAAGCAGACAAAGATTGTAGATCCTTCGTAAATCTCCATATCTTATAGAAACCTCAGTGAATCGATTATGTATGGTACTCTTCTTTTCTGAAATCAACATTGATTTTCTTCAAGCACAGATTAAATTTTTAGCATTCATTCTTATCTTGGTATCTTCATTGAAAACAGACATCTGGAAGAATGGTGTACTAGACTTAGAAATCTGGGAGCATTGTGTACTAGATTTAGAACTCCAATTTCGATTCAATCAATGACATTTGCCGTGTGCGTGAGTGCGTGCAATTTTGCGTAGATGTGTATGTGAATTGACAGCGCAGACACACAGAATAGAGAGAGTGTAACTGTGCATGTATGTGTGTCTGTCTGATTGTTTCTTATATTTAAGATGTGTTTTGGTTTCTTTCACTAAGAATACTTTAACTATTTCGGGAGCCACGGTAGTCTGATGTTTATTCACTCGCCCACCGACCAACAGACACGGGTTTCGAGGTGTTTTTTATATTATCCGTCATCTTAGCTCACGTAACTGATAATTGGTCACTTTACGTACACTTTGTATCGCTAGCCAATAAAAACACTGAAAAAAATCCGTTTCCGTAAAGATAAGTGACGCGGTGTGAGATCAACCAACATGAAATATTTTAGAGAAGGACTTGGACCTATTGTAACTTCGCCGCTTCTTTTTCTTTTTTTTTTTAACCAGATAACTGAATCATACACGAGTTAACGTCATACTCATATATTAATTTGTACACCTCTCTGCTCGCGGAGACACAGAAAACGATGTATACAAATAATTAACTAACGACTAACGCTCCCAGGGTTCCCTAGATTTTTCTCAACTGACATCTGCTTCCTGCGATCTAACAATTATCAGTGTGAATGTACGAGTTAAATGCGTTTCAGTGATTAGAGAGTTCAACTCATGAAACAGTTGCCAGATTCGGTTCCATTAACGTCACTATTTTCCAATAATAGAACTCTGTTAAATGGGGAATACACATTAAAAACAATTTTGTCCGGTTTTTATTATCACGAAGCGACACCCTTGCCAGACTTTCTGAGAATGTCTGTAAGGGATGACCTAGGTTGTATGTATAAGGAGAGGAGGGTTAGCCCCTCCCCTCCCCTAATCATTTAATTAAAACATTAAATGTTCGTGTTAATTAAATGGTAAATCCTCACCGAAGACGGATGTGTCGGGCCATTGGCGCATATAAACCAGCGAAACAACGCATTTCCATTCTCAGGACTACATCCTATTGGAAATCTAGTACGACCATGGTCCTGCTACAAGGGAAATCCAGCGGAAGTTTGAGAATGAACGATGAAGAAGGAGAAGTAAATGGTAAATCATAGGGTATTTCTATTATAACTTTTATTTGAAGCATCATTGTACTGTCTCTATGTTATTTATTCCACTGTTATTTATTCCACTGTTATTTATTCCACTTTTATTTATTCCACTGTTATTTATGTTTACAAGAAGACATATTGTAGTAGGAATACAGATGTTCCATCTTTGTGTTCCTGAGGTTACTTCAATACTTGTACGGGATGTTCGTTCTTGTTGTAATAGTCCTTGCCTCGATTGGTTCGTTCACGGGTACTTGAGTACACAGTTTGAATGTCTTGATAAAATCGCATCTTTTATTGGAAATGTGATTAGTCAAGTATGGAAAAAAAACCCATTTACTTGGGTTACAAGGCGATTCGGTGCCGCTAGAACTGACCTAGTTCAATTTCCGTTAGTCTCAAGAATTTTTAATTTATCCTTATGCTTCCTACATGAGTTTGCTTGTATTAGCTATTATTTGAAGCAACATTGTACTGTCTATGTTATTTATGTTTACAACTGTTCTATGTCTGTGTTCATGAGAATATTTCAACACGTGTACAGTTTGATGTTACTGTAATAGTCATTGTCTCAATCGGTCCGTTCTCAATGACTTGAGTACACTTTAGTCAACCAAGAAGCTGATAAATCCCTCACTCTTTGATGATTATCCAAATAAAATAAAAAATCCTAATGCAGTATCTAGCCATCAACCAATAGTTTATTGGCTGTAGTGATTTATTGGCAGAATTTACGTTCAGTTGTTTGCCATTATTTCTAAACAGTCCGGATGCACACATGCCTGAGGCGAGTTTTAAACCTTTGCCGTCACGACGCGCACTGTATCACGCCGCCACAGGGACGGAACAACGCTTCTTATTTTCCAAATTCTTCATATTTTCCAAATAAAATCTCCAGAAATTAATTGAATTACTCACGAAAATGGCATTGTAAGTTTGGTTGTTTGCTGCAGGCATCTTCATCACAAAGAATGGCATGCAAATGTCTTCCTCTTTCTGAAACTGGTCGTTTGGTCAATTTCCTTCACGAAGTCTCCATGAGACAACTTTTGAGAATTCAGGTGGGGTTGACGGAGATGCACTCTCCACTGGTCACAATCGCTCAAGGGGTAGGCCTTGATCCTTCATTCTGTGGCTGGGCATTTGCTGTGACAGTGTCAAGTCCTGCATCCTATGCCTTCACGATTCTCCTCATCATCGAGTTTTTAGATACCTCACGAGTTTTCTTGACACTGCTTCCAGTATCTCAAGATTCGGGCATGTTATTACTGTGAGTGTACTGTCAATTTAACTGTACATTTAAGAGCTACTCTGCAGCATTAATACATCGACAACAACAAAGCACAACAATGAGTGAATCATTTTTTTTAAGTAAGCACCCGTCCCCTTACTAAATACATATCTACGGGCCTAAGCGTACTTTACCTTCATTCAACAATGAATTTGTGTAGGTTTCACCCTTTCACTGATTACAAAATATATAACAGAAAGCTTCTCCTCTTTGTTACATGTCATTAGGTGAGACACTATCGAAAGCCAGACAATACTCTCCAAAATGTCTCCATAATAACAGAGGCTTATGGAATAATTAATAAGAAATATCAGACTCCACCTCAACTAAAAGCATCGACACTAGAGATGATAGAAATACAATACAATCCTAGGGAATGGACACATGTCTACACAGATGTATCGGAAGAGGGAGCAGTAAGGAATGGAGGAGGTGGAATTCTTATAAGACTCAAAGATGCGAAGATAATATCAAAAGATTTTCCAACCGGAGAATACTCCTCTAACTTTAGAACAGAAGCAGTTGCATTCTATCAAGCTCTGAAAGTCTTCACCGAACCAGGACCAGAAAAATATAGATATATTCACAGATTGCAGATCCCTACTGGAATCAATCCACAGCAACAGAAATAAAAGCCGTTTGCACAACATCAGACATGAATTAAGACATATCAAAAAAATCATCAGCTACTGTCCTTCAATGGATACCATCACACTGTGGAATCATGGGAAATGAGAAAGCGGATGCTCTATCAAAAACAGGAAGCGAAATGGAACAACACTCACTGTCAAACAAAGAAGCAAAAATAATAATCCAGAAAACATACAAAGTGAAAGAAACAAATGGAAGTGGGAGACAAGCATGATGCAATACATCACCTCCAAATATATCAAAAGAAGACAATATTTCGCCTCACAGAACAAGTCACTGCAGACTGTTGGGTCACCTTTACCGATTGAGGATCTCATACACAGATGAATGCCCATGTGGATCAGGAACCCAGACTCCTGAGCACATACTTCTGGATTGTCCAACATACAAAAAAAAAAGAAAGCAGATCTGACCAGAGGATACAGACTTGAGGCAAAAGCTATGGGGCAGCCGCTCTGACCTGGAGAAGACGGTGAACTTCGTCTTGACAACAGACGTGACATTATAACATGACCGCAGATGCTGAACGCCGAAGTAGTGAGACGTCTAAATTTAAGGTCGCGGGAACGAATGGCTAGAACTCTGATCTCATAAGAGTGGGGTATTTGAGGTCTCGGGTTTAAACCAACGGTTTGGATATGATTATCTTTCGAGGGAGCAATAAAAATTCTTCATGTACACATCGTAGCAATTGATATGACAAAATTGTCGTTTCTTTCCACTGCCTATTAAAAAAAAATCACGCTTAATAGGAAACACATGTTTTACACACATGTTAACACGTACACACATGTTAACACGTACACACGTGTTAACACGTGTTAACACTTGTTCTAAAAGAGTGCTGTAACACACGTTTTTTTAAGACGACACGTTGTTACTGTGCACAAAGATGGCATGTGAAGGACACTCTTAATAATATTGACAGATTACAAGATAATGTTATAATTATTCTAATTTCTATTCCCCTTTTACGATTTTCATTTGAAGTATCCTTGTAGCGTGTCTTTTTGTTCTGAAAATGTTCTTGTTCTGTGAACTTATTTTTATAACGCTGTTTTAGAACCATTTTTTTATCCTTAAATTAGTTTTCTGCAACATCTCGAATATCTAAAGTGCATTGGACACGCAAATCAGTGAGAAAATGGCTCACCACTTTCGGTCACTGAAAAAACTGGAACTACTTTGTATGCGGAAAGAACTACAGCGGTACGGTTGGTTATTTTATTGCGATTGTTTCCCCGAAGGAAGTATTGATAAATCCTTTAAGATTCTAACACTAAGGTTTCTCCTACAACAGACGTGATCAACGTTCATAAGATTTCAATAATTTCAGCTGCATTTCGCTTACTAGATCCTTGTTTGTTTTGTATACTATTTGGAGAAGTTGATCTATAGGATAATATCACGGTTGGAAATTGAAAGGAAAGATAATGGTGTGTACATATGGAGTAGTTGTATCTAAAACAAGCAAGTGTATGTTTAAATGCTGTACAATGAACGTGGTGATAAAGATGGTGGTGTTGGTGATTACGTAATGAAGATGATGATGATGATATTGTGATGGTATGATAACGCTACTGATGACGACGATGATGGTAATGATGATGATGATAATATCACCAACGGCGATAGTCATTATGATGACGTTGGTGGTGGTGATGATGATGCTAAAGACGATGAAGCTAGTAGTGATGATGATGATGATGATAAAGACGAGATCGACGATGATTGTGACCGTGATGATGATGATAATGATAATTATTATGAAAATTACGACAATGACAGCCATGATGCTGATTGTGGTGGTAGTGGTGGTGATGATGATGGATGATGATAATTACAAGAACAGCGGTGATGGAAACATACATCTACTTCTTACTATTAGACAGTACTACGTAAATTATACTTGTACTTCCTACCATCAGACAGTATCATATAAAACATGCCTGTACTTTTTACCATCAGATAATACTTTCTAAAATATGCGTATACGGTAATTCTTACCATCAGACAGTATAATGTAAAACATAACTATACTTCTTTCCATCAGATAGTAGTGTGTAAAACATACATCAAATTCTTACCATCAGACAGTAGCATGTCAAACATACCTATACTTCTTACCAGCGTGCAGTACTATGTAAAACATATATATAATTCTTACCAGCATACAGTACTATGTAAAACATATATATAATTCTTACCAGCATACAGTACTATTTAAAACATATATATAATTCGTACCAGCATACAGTACTATGTAAAACATATATATAATTCGTACCAGCATACAGTACTATGTAAAACGTACCTCTACTTCTTACTATCAGACAGTACTACGAACACTTACCTCCTCATTTTACTATCAGACAACACTATATAAGCCACCATGATATTCCCTGTTAATCCTACAGCGCCAACGATGAAAAAGAGAGCTGAGAATGTTACAATATACGTTGTTGAAATAACGGAATTATTTGAAGATGGTGGTGATTGGGGTGAGAATCCCAGTGACGGCAAGGACGATTGTTCTATGGTCCACAGAGAAGCCAGCATTGAAGCGTTGTTAGTAGTCCTCACATCAGTAACGTTGTCAGTCCTATTGGTCATTGTAAATCACTTCCAATGCCAGTCCGAAATCAAATTGTAAGCGAAAAACGATGCTGTCATGTTTGTTATATTTATCTTCAGTGGGTGGCATACACTTATATGTTGTTATTGTAAGATGGCAGTGTAGTGATGTATGCTGTTATTGTAATATGGCGGTATACTGATGTAGGTTGTTATTGTAAGATGGCGGTATACTGATTGAGGTTGTTATTGTAAGATGGCGGTATACTGGTGTAGGTTGTTATTGTAATATGGCGGTATACTGATGTAGGTTGTTATTGTAAGATGGCGGTATACTGGTGTAGGTTGTTATTGTAATATGGCGGTATACTGATTGAGGTTGTTATTGTAAGATGGCGGTATACTGGTGTAGGTTGTTATTGTAATATGGCGGTATACTGATGTAGGTTGTTATTGTAAGATGGCAGTATACTGGTGTAGGTTGTTATTGTAATATGGCGGTATACTGATTGAGGTTGTTATTGTAAGATGGCGGTATACTGGTGTAGGCTGTTATTGTAAGATGGCGGTATACTGATTGAGGTTGTTATTGTAAGATGGCGGTATACTGATGTAGGTTGTTATTGTAAGATGGCAATATACTGATGTAGGTTGTTATTGTAAGATGGCGATATACTGATGTAGGTTGTTATTGTAAGATGGCGATATACTGATGTAGGCTGTTATTGTAATTTGGTGGCATTAATTATGTTTCTAATCTGAGGTCTGCTTGAGTACGTCGCAGCATGAGATACTATTCGATATTAGAGACATCACTGTTGCGTATTAGCGATAACCGTTAGAGACTACATAATAGCGCGTTCGTTGGTGAAGCAAAGTATCCCATTATATTATTTCTCATAAATGAAACGTAAGAAGCTTAACAAATATCAACAATTATACAATTGTTTTATAGATATTCTATATCGTATGATATAAATATTACTAGACTCCGTATCGCGAAATTATAAACAGAAACCATTCCATGAAATGTAGGTAGACACTTTATGCTAGCCTACTAGCACGAAAAAATATAAAGAATCTAGATGTACGCATATTATTGCTGTTCGTTGTTCGTCTATCAGATAAGATGATGACCATTGGTTGCATATACTTTTGAAATCCATCTACAGTAATGTCCTTGAGTATGAGTTCGTAGATGGCTAATAAGCCTTATTCTGGCCGCAAATGTCCTTGGACAGTTCGGCATTGGATGACCACTCTAGATGGTTTTTTGCCTACCAGTGAGGGAGTTCTAACATATTATTACAATTATATTCAAAGACTGAAAATTTTGAAAGCGAGAAAATAATATCATTTCTGATTTACTAGTGATCTCCTATAACAAAGAAAATCAAAATAGGATATAAAATATAACGGTGTTCATTATAAACAATTTAAGGGAAAAGACAAGATGCAAATATCAATGATTGGAGTTTCATAATAAATGGTGATGCATCTTTTTATACAAGTCATCAAGTTAGCACTAGAAACTTTCCAGACCTGTTATAACAAAAAATGTCAAATTTTAGAATAAGGTAGTCAGCATTATCATTGATCTTAATTGTTCTAGTTTTTATAAGAAGATAAATATGTTATACGAAAAAAAAAACGATGTGTGATGCTACAAAAGAAGGTCTAAAAATGTGTCACAATTGATTAGACCTTGGAAAACTTCCACAACCTTAAAAAAATACTAGTTAAATAGCTACTTAAATAGACTAAGACCGGTTCCATCACCTCTGTGTCCATGTCGGCTGGCAGCACAGACAAAGGAACATATTCTGCAAGACTACATTACACTAAACTCGGTAAAGGAGGACCACTGGCCTAAGGAAACGGATGTTCACAGAATTCTGTATGGGAGCACCGGTGATCTTTCAAATACAGCAGCATTTATCAAGGACACTTGACTTGCTGTGTAGACACGTCAAACTGCGAACGAGAAGAAGATAATTAATGGTTTCATAGAACGTATATATTCAGGTAATGAACAAGCAAGCGTCGAATTTAATTTTTTTTAAATGAAAATTCATAACGCATAAAAAATAATTAAATTATGGGGTCATTGTATTCACAGATTAACGTATACGTCACTGTTTTAAATCAAGCTGGAATTTTATAACTAGTGAATATTACCCGGTACAGTCTCTCCACTAAATCTGGACGGAACATATTAGACAACTACTTTCAGTAGTTATGATGCCGTTACTGTCACCGTCCACTAGTTTTTCTGAGATACAATTTACTATTCTTGACTTATAACTAAACCGTGAGTAATAGCACAAGTGGTAGTAATACAGGTAGTACAATAAGTTTGATATATGTCAAATGGCGCTGATAGCCTTTATTGTCTTTACAGAGGAACGGGAATAGGAAACAGAATAGTGTACAAATTAAAAATAAACGACGAAGCCATCATATTGTATCCTCTCTCGTGGCTTTTTTATTTTATTTTCTGGAGCGAGAACAGAATAGACATAACAAATGTGTTTTTAAAAATGCAGGTGCTTTTCGTCTACGTCGATTGCCTTCTTACTTGTTCGGGACCCCTCAGACGTTTGGATAACTCGGCATAGCTCTCTGTACGATCATCGATCAGTATTTCCCAAGAATTTAGATTGATCGGGAAATCGTTCGTTGTTTTGCACATGTCCTTATATCGCAGTTTTGGTCTGCGCCTCTGCTGTTCACCAGATGAGAGCTCTCCTAAGAAAATATCCTTGGGATTCGATCGTTTTGACATTCTTTTCACATGTCCATGCCATCTTAAACGTGTGTGTATCTAAGAGTTGCGCAGATAGACGCTATCTTAGTGCGCTGCAGGACGTGTTAGTTAGTAACTGTGTCCTGACATCTAATGTTTAAGACTGCAGAGACATGACATATTAAACATGATTATCGTACTTTACTCCATAGTTTAACTATACTACCTCTAAACACATACGAGCACAGTACACTTTAGAATTGATACAGCATGTTGTTAGCCTCCGTTATTTTTATAGCATAAAGCCTTGACCTAATTATAAAGGTTTTATTAATGTACACGGTTGAAAGGAGCGTACCTTACCATAGAGGGTATTTATGTCCTGTTTTAATAGCAATAAAAAAATATGAAGATAATGCATTCATGACATACAGTGAGGCCACTTTGCAATTCCAAGTTTAGAGCATGGTTTATGGAGTGCTAGTACCGTGTGCACCAATGAAAGCATGGAAACAACTTCTGTTGTTGTTTGGTGTTTTTTGTACTGTTAGTACGAATCAACAGCATGTAGTCATAAAATGTATATATCTCTCTGTACGCTGCGGCTCGTGTTTGCCGTGCAACGTCAGGTGTAGAAGAATTCTCTGAAGATGGCCCTCATGTGTGCTGTTTGTAAGCGTGTTCCTATGTCTTCTTTGATTTTTGTGGTCCATCTTTTACATGGTTTGCCTCTGGCTTTAGAGCCGTGATTTATATGTGTCATGACCATCTGTGGCATGGTTGTCTGTTGGCAATTTGGAAGTGTGAAAACCACTTGATCTGTTGTCTTGATGTGTTCCAATTCTGGTATTGTTATGGTTATCTGTCTAATGTTATTGTTTCTAATTCTATCTCTTAATAACTGGCATTATATTGCTGGAAAGTCTGTGGATTTTCGGCCCACCACGGGCCAGAGCACACAACATGCTTAACAATCACCTGAACAGAATACAACTTCAACACACTCCAGGGTGCCTGATGTGCACTCATCCCTATGAAACTGTTGACCACCACCATTTCGAATGCCCAACGCTGGATGACATCAGGAAAATGCTTCTCCCTCCAGGGCCAGATAAATGGAACAAATTATATGGAACAAAACAACAGCTCACAAACACATACATATATAACACAATGGTATTGGGTCAAAGTGCCTCAAATGGACCGCTGGATCAGCAACCAACCAACCAACCATTTATTAATGACACTCCGAGTATTCTTCGCAGACATGTCATTTCTGCTGACACTATATTTCTTTTTTTCTTGTG
The DNA here is from genome assembly GCA_034231615.1 of Meghimatium bilineatum. Taxonomy (NCBI): domain Eukaryota; kingdom Metazoa; phylum Mollusca; class Gastropoda; order Stylommatophora; family Philomycidae; genus Meghimatium; species Meghimatium bilineatum. Next base: position 20,245,248 of record CM067299.1, read on the forward strand.
CTGTCATTGTCCAGGTTTGACACTGGTAGCAAAGTGATAGAATAATAATAGTTTTGTATAATGCAACTTTAGTGTCTGTGTTTACAATTTTGTTCTTAAATATACGTGCCAATATATCTTAAATAGATATGTCCTAGAATCTGGTATGCTTTGTTGCATCTAAATTGTATCTCAAGAATCACTATCTATAACAAATGTCAATATTTCTTATACTATTAATGGCAGACTGTTCGTATTGTGAGTTTCAGTTATGCGAATGCACCAAGTTTCAGGAGCAACTCATCAAGTTTTCAGTAGCAACTCACCAAGTTTTAGTAATTTTAAACATGCACGCTATTAGTGACCCGATGAATATCAGGGCGGTATTCTCTCTCCATGCGAAGCAACTGAATTGTGACGGATGCACATGCGTCAATTATTCGCTGCCGAAGATTATCCAGTCCCTGCACCGAATTGATATACAAATATGTGTATGTATTCTCATAGAAAGAATCTAAGGGGGTTACATATGTGACCTTGTTGTCATTAAATGCGACCTAATCGTTCAATCATCTGTATAAATTGTTAAAGGAGGTAATTTCTTACTTCATTGGTACAGTGTGGATATGGCTCCATCTTGCTGGAAAATTAATCCTTCTTAGGAACTGCAAAATTGTGCAGCACATTTAGGCATTTTGCTTCTCTGACTGTGACTTCGGCGAAGGAGAGTGATCCGATCATATAATTTGAGGTTAAGGCATACCACACGATAAGTTTATGTCTGTTCCACTCATGCTACATTACAACATGTAGGTTTTCATCACTGCTTCTATTAAGTTACATGTTTCTAAATGAGGTAACAAAACAACTCTCTAGCTTACATTTATTCATATATATATATATATATATATATATATATATATATATATATATTGTCTTTTCTCTGCATATGCTGTGAGGCGTCGCAGGATTGAATGACGATCGGTTTTCGGCGATTGCACGTTTGGTTGCTTGATATGCAGTAATACTGTGCCGTGTCAGAATGTTGGTAACTCCTTCAATCCGCCTTCTTATTGATCTTCCTCTGTATATTGCTGTTTCCTTGTTAATGTTGTATGCTCTTGCTGTAGGCCAATACGGGTTCATTTTTATTAGGTGGCTGAACCATTTCAATCTCTGTTTTTCAATATAATTGACCACAGATGTTATTCTGACAGTTCTTGCAATCTCCTCATTTCTCACATGATCTCTTGTTCTTTCATCTCTTATATGGATGACTAAATATTGACATTTATTATTGGTGGTGATTCTACCGGACGTACTTTACACTATCGGCTAACCGTACAAGAGAACTGATTACTGTACCTACCCACTTGGTCACCAGGCTCAAACCATGTCAGTCACAGATGTTTGACCGTTTGTCACTGGTTTGTGTCTCTCTTGTCACATCGACAGACGCCAGGCGTTTTTCGTTGGTCCACATTGGCAGGCAATACATATGCAGGACCAACAAAAATCACGGAAATAATTAAAATTATTACTAATGAAGTCTTGTTTTGAATCTGTTTGTAACCCTTTACTAGCGATAACCACGGTACGAACACCCAATGATTACATACAAAATAGATTTGGCGTTCACATTATGACTGTCTAATTTCTCTGAAAACGTTTCCAACCGGAGTGGGCTGCAGAAATGTCCATTTAGAGGAAATTCACGGTCTCTGAAATGTAGTACCAGTAATTTCGCGGTAAGTGCTATACCATTACGATCAGCCGTCTCGTGAATGACATCGATATTTAAAGAATGTTGAGAATCCGTGATTTAAACGGGCCACTAGCTGCAGTTATAGAGATACGGATAAAAAACAGGCTCTGGCTGCAGTTGTAGAGATACGCACACAGTTAGATACTTGTTCGTACAGTTTGGCATTAATTTTGTAAAAATGGGCGAAATTTTTGGGTAAATAAGGAACACAAAGATACAATACTTCTAAAGTAAATAGGCCTAGTTGAAAGATCCGGCGTGCTTGGGGGGGGGGGGGGGGGGTAAAACATAAATGGAAATATAATAGATACATTTCGGAATACAATTGAGGACAACATTTCTCCTCTTGCGAATGAAATTACACAAGTAAACAACAATATATAATTAGTAAGCCTATTAGAACACATTATCCTGTAACTAAAGGTCGGCGAGATTGAATGTGTGTGGAATTCAATTTAATTTAAAAATTAAAAAGAAACAATGCCCGCACTCATCCGGTTCCATATTGAAGGATTTATTGCATACTTATGAACGTTATGTAATTTCTACGCAAATAACTATGAATAGGATTGTTTGGTGGCGATTCGAAATGTTTCCTTTTATTGAATCAATTATCAAACAAAAAGCAGAAACGATAGTAGGAACCATAGTTAACATGGAAACACATCGTCAATTTCTATTTAAACACCATAAACGCCGATAACAAATCAATAATCCATTCATTACGCCCAGCCGTTAATTACGACAAATGTTTACATTCATTAGACCATCACGAAAAAGATCAGAGGTAAATAGGGGACCCAATCATATCAATGTTCAACTTCGCCGGCCCACTGTAGAACTTTTCTGCGAGCGCCTTGGGCTGGCAAATATTCTAAACTATAATGGTTGGTGTCAAATATGGTCCCTCTGCGTGCTGTTTTCGAGGAGCCCATAACTAACAACAATAATGCGGACCTACGGATTTATTCCTATATATATATATATATATATATATATATATATATATATATATATATATATATATATATATATATATATATATATATATATATATATATATATATATATATATATATATATATATATATATATATATATATATATATATATATACATAAGTCCCAATTATATGTCCCAATTAGAATATATATGCACACACACACACATATATATATATATATATATACATATCCTATATATTACAAGAACATATCCTAGATATGTTGATTCGGTGATAGAGTAGTTAGTATAATGATTATAATAATCGTGTTACAAACACAAGTTACTCGTATTTCGTAAGCCCACAACGTATTTGAAATGCGATTGGGTGTATTAGAGATACTCAAATATTCTGCAATAATTTAACAAAATTTCGTATAAAGTTATGTTTAAATTATATATATATATATATATCAATATATATATATATATATATATATATATATAATGTTATACATATATATAATTATATATGTGCATGCATGTGCACTTTACTTTATTATGTGTGTATTAGATAGTAACAATATTAGATAACAGTAGTATTAAATAGTATCAACCCGCCCAGAATCGCGGAGAGTTCAGAGAATTCATAAGAAAGTTCTGGAAAGAATATGTCACATGATGATGATGAAGTAACAAAAGTTGTCAACTTGCTTTACATCAATATTGTTTAAAGTGATGTTTGTTGGTACTGAAGATCCTTGACACATTACCACAGTTTTAGTGATGCTTATTGATGTAGAACACAGCTCGCTGGTCTTTGTCATGTTGTCAATTTGGGACTGCATGGTGCTAACTAGTGCAGAATCATCTGCGAAGAGAGGTTCTATGACGAGTATTTCTAATGTTTTCATCTTTGTTCTGAGGCGAGCTACGTTTAATAATGATCCATTGTAACGGATGGAGATGAAAACGTCACCTGCTACATCTGCAAGAGCATGCTTCAGAAGAGCTTCGAAGAAGATTCCAAAAAGGGTGAAGGCTAGAACTGCAAAGCTATCATATGTATTGTCCTTGAACGATACGATTGCGTGCATGTCTTCATGAAATGAAGTAATAAAGTCTAGTAGTTTCGGTGGACAACCAGTAAATTTTATAATTGTACATATAGAACTGCGGCCAAGGTACCGAGTTTGATCGCGGGAATCTAACAGGCATTTGAGCATCCAGACCGTTCAGAAATCAATGGCAAACTACTGGAATTATTTATATTGCCTAAAACATCACTACAGCCAAACAATTATGGGTTGATGGATAAGTAACTGAATAGGATACTCTATCAATTTTTTATATAGAACTGATCTGCTAACAGTGTCAAATGCCTTAGTTAGATCCACAAAAGCCATAAAGAGTAGCTTCCCATGTTCACAACATTTTTCCTGTAGTTGACGATAGCAGTATCATTAGAAAGCAGTAGTATTGGATAGTAGTAGTATTAGATTGTGTGTTCCCAGTGGCGACCTACGGCTGCAAAACATGGACAATAAATAAAACTGCAGCCAATAGAATAGAGGCTTTCGAAATGAAGTGATATAGAAGAGTCCTGAGAGTACCATGGACAGCAAGAAAGAATAACCAAGACGTGTTAAGAAAAATCAACGTTCAAGAAGGCTGACTTTTAAACACCATATTAAGAAGGAATTTTTTTCAGCCATGTGAAGAGACACGATTGCATGGAAAGAGTGTTGTTAGATGTTGTGACAGAAGGCACTAGAGGCAGAGGCTGATTAAGACGCCGTTAGACAAGAGATATTCAGTAATGCATGCACAGGTATTGTCCCGATAGAGGAAGCAGGACAATTTGCCAAAGACCTCGTGGATTTCAGGAGATTCATAAGGAAAACTACGCTCTTGAAAGAAAACGTCACATGACAGAGTATTAGATAATAGTAGCATTCGGCAAAAAGAAAACGTATTAGTACGAATAGGATAGCAGTAATTTAAAATATTACTTTACAACAGTATAATGCAAATACAATGTAATATTATAAAATGTAGTGTCGTCCTGCTACTTTATAATGTATAAATCTTAAAGTTATACTAGATTTACCATATTTCCATCTTGCAAAAGGAAGACAAAAAGGCATTTTTGACAGAAAAAAATAGGACAAGAAGAGGACAAATTTGTATATGTAAAACTAATGTTTATATTATACACACTCCAACAGGAGAAAATATACATCTTACAATTTTCATATGAAAATACATACATTTCTAATAAATTATTTCGTTAAAAGATTGAAAAATTACTATTAAAAATTTATTTTTAGTATTCTTACTCTCATCACATTAAAAATACAGATTCACTATTACTGCACGTCTACAGAACAAAATGTAGCTCTCATTTGTATTGATACTCAACCTTCTTCTCCTACGTTCAGCATCTGCGGTGATGTTAGATTTTCAATGTTGTCTTCATGGGGGAGTTCACTGTCCTCCCCAGGTCAGAGCGGCTACCCTACAGATTTCGCCTCAATTCTGTATCCTCTGATCCACCGTCTCCACTCTTTGTATGTCGGACAGTCCTGTCGTATGTATTCGGGGTTTTGGGTTCCAAACCCACATGGACACTCATCTGTGTTTGAGGTTCTCAAATCGGCAAAGATGCCCTAACATCCCGCAGTGACCTGTTCTAATGCGAAATAGTGTGGTATGTTGATATCTTTTAAGACAATGTATCGCATAGGGTTTGTCTTCCACTTCCATTTGTTTCTTCTACTTTTAAGTGTATATGCTATAAATCATAGGTTTTTAAAAAAAATTATTTATATGACAGTGGTAGCCACTGTTGTTTTATTTCATTTCCTGTTCTTGGCAGACCATTAGCTTCCTCATTTCCCAGATTCTACAGTGTGCGGTTATCCATTGAGTGCGTGACCTTATTCTTATAATTGTCTGAAGATTAAATTTGTTTCAGCAATGTTTTGTTACATTGTAAGTGTCATGTGACGTATTCCTTCCAGAACGTTGTCTTCCCAATGAACTCTCTGAACCTCTCTCTGTCTTGGGCGATGTGGCTTGCATTTTCTAGCGATGTATTCATATTATCTTTAATGTCGTCAGTCCATCGTCTTCTTGGTCTGCCCCTTCTCCTCTTTCCAGGTACTCTTCCCTCCATTATTTGTCTTTCTAAACAGTTATGTCTCTTTATATGACCAAACAGGCGTAGTTTTCTTTTTATTATTGTGTTTAGTAACCAACACTCTGGAATATTCAATGTGTTTATAATATCTGAGTTTCTGATTTTATCCTTCCATGATATTCTAGGTATCTTTCTGTAGCATTTCAGCTCGAAGGCGTTGATCTTCTTTGCCGCTGTTTTACTTAAGAGTCCATGTTTCACAGCCGTATGTTGCAACCGGAAAAATAAAAGTTCGTAACATTAGCACTTTCGTTTCTATTTTGTTGTTTTTCCATATGTTTTTCAGCCGTGTTATTTTGCAATATGCCATTGCCAATCTCTTCCTTATTTATGCCATGCAGTCTCCTGCACCGTTGATGTTTGCTCCTAAGTATTCAAATTTATCCACACATTCTATCTCGGTATTGTCTATTCTGATTTTTGGTTGTTGTGTTGTTATATCTGTTGACATGATTTTTGTTTTCTGCGTGTTTAAATACAAATTTTGTGCTTCGCTATATTTCTTTGTGTTCTTGATTAGTTGTTCCAATCCCTTTATATTGTTTGAAAGAAGTACTGTGTCGTCTGCGTAGCGTAGTTCCGGGATTAGGAATCCACCTATGTTTACATTGTAAGTAGCCATGAAAATGTTGACAAGAAAAGCTTCTGAACTTATAGTACACAAATAAGAAACCTCTGACAGATACAATATGTGTTTCTAACGTGATAAATAACGTGTTTCTCTCCTATGTCAATTGAGCTCGCATAAATTAATAATTATGAATCAAATTCATACTTTTAGATCTTTCAAAATATTATATCCATTTTTTCATATGACAGCAGTTCAATAAATTTTATCATTCTTATCTTTTTTTCCAACTAATATTTTTAAATTTCTAATTTTATCGAAATGCTTATCATGATCAATTGAAACTTCCATCTTAATCAAGCATCGAAGAGCAAATTCTGCATAAGCCCTTAAGTACAATCTGGGACCTCCGATATAACAGGCATGTGTACTGCTGCATGCGTTATAACATTTGTACTATTGTCATCTTTCCATTGGTCATTTATTTATTTGTCATTTCGGCAGCCAGTGACAAACACAACAATATTCGAATTAGCCGTACTCGGTGACGTAATATGGGTTAGTACTCAGGCCGGCTTATCGGAGGTCTCGCGTCATCCAATTAAAACATGAGAAATCTTAAATATTTAAAATAATACGAAATGACAAAATGAAAACATATTATTAAAACATATTAAAACATATTATAATATTAATAAGAAATATTCTAATAAAAGTGCACAAAGTAAAATCACGGACATTTTTGCATATTTAAACAAATCCAGTAGAGATCGAAATAGAGATCCAGTAGAAATGTAAGACCTAAAAAGAGCTCATGTCTGGGGAATAGAGGACTTTTGATAATCCTAGTTATACTTACGATTGCGTATTACTTGATACTGTCTGAATAGATATGTTATTTTATTGCTGGCAAGCCTATTATAGTTCATGATTTTCGATAACTAAGAAGTACCTGTTATAGTGATGTACGCTGCCTTCAGCCGCAGATGATAGTCCAATTTCGGTGTATCGGAGTTTTTAACCATTAAAACTTGGGAGGTCGCGGTTTTAGTAATCCAAGCCACCACGACTTCCTGAATATTTTATGATGAGTCTTTGTATATTTATTTCCCTTATCGTAACTTTTTTTTTAAAAACCTGTCAAACACTTATTATTTTCTATTTATATCACAATTAATATAAGAATTGTTTCCTATAATAATTATTGAATAATAATAACCGGATTTTTTATCAACATTCAAATCGAGATAGTTGTTTGTGCTCATGGAGAGACGAGAAAATTATTACTTCTTGTCGAATGAGATTTGCGAAGAACTAAGCGCGCAGGATGAACCGTCACAGAAGATTTATTTTATGTGACATTAGCTCAGCCTCTAGCACGCTAACTCATTGTCCAGAATCTGTAGATTTAAGCGTGGCTATTGACGGTAAAGGCCTTCTAACAGAATTAATTAGGACCCCGTTCCTTACGTTTTTGTTTATTGTTGGAATTTTAAATGGTCGCAATTTACATACTTGGAGCCACATGTCAAAAATAGACAAGGCTAACCAATAGACTCACGGAAAATGACCCCCTATGTCATGTTTACGTTTTATTTGGTAGTACGTCAATAGCCACGGTTTAACTCGTTGGATAGCCACACTTCATTCCACTTTGCTATACAAATGAATACTGCACTCGCACAGTTGTGGAAATTAAATACAGCAATGAAGTACACTGGCCCACACAAATAGACAAGGTTTAGTGCACTGATAGACACCTTGATACAGGGCCACGGAGAAAAGAAGTGTATTGATGGGTTGCCACCTCTCATTATACAAATTGAAAAATCAGATTAAATTTTTGGGGAACAACAAAACAAAATCGTCACACACTAGAATCCCATCCTTTCAAACATTTCCACATCCGTATATGTCTATATACCCACCTTCTACGTGGAAAGTTCCTCAGGATCCAAAGTCACCCCCATTACAAACCGTGGCGCCTAATTGGACTAATAGGAATCGGTAGTCCCCACTCATTTTAATATTTTAGTTAGGCTATTTGAAACGTAATTTCCACGAGACATCAAATCATAAACCTAATATTAAAAACATTGAACGTGCAGCCGCATTAATTTATTTCTGTAAAATTGCCCAAAAAAACATCCTATCATTTGGGATACCATTGGCATTACAGTGGTACTGAGATCGCTCGATATTTATAAGCCGTCCATTGGGTCTAGAATGATATTACAGAATCTGTTTAAAATATTTTAACAATTATGTTAAAATGCAAGGGCATTTATGCTAATATCCAATGTGAAGTAAGAACAAATGCAGGAGTGTCCAGTAAGTTCCAAATTCAATCAAGAGTTCGCCGGGGGGGGGGGGGTGTGTCTTATCCTCACTACTTTTTTATAACATATGTCGACGAAATATGTAAAATAACAAGTACCAATGAAGAATATAAGATAAAAGACAAGAAGATAACATAAAAGACAAATTGAACACACTACTCTTTGCAGGCGACCAAGAACTAATAGCGACATCAGAAGAACAATTGCAAGAACATATGAACAGACTCCACACAACATGTCAAAAAATTCAACATGAAGATTAATATTGAAAAGACCGAAATAATGGCCATAGCAAAGAAAGAAAGAAATATCACTATCTCCATTAATAATAAACACCTTAATCAGGTACGGGAGTTCACTTACTTAGGAAGCATTATATCGAGTGAAGGGAAAAACAGTAAAGAGTTGCAAAATAAATGCAACAAAACACACCAGATCTTAGGACAGATGACGCGTATTTTGAAGAATAAATATGTAAACATAGACACTAAAGTTGCATTATACAAGACTATTATTATTCCATCACTGTGCTACCAGTGCCAAACCTGGATAATGACAGCACAAGACAAAAGAAAAATAGTGACGAAATTAAGTGGGCATTTGTGCGCATTATATTGTACACATAGGCTAGAAGAACACGTGGAGATATGAAATTCAGGAAAATGTCAGAAATATGCAAGAGTTAAAATATTGATACAGAAACAACAATATTACTTGAAGAGAAAGTTGCACTTAAGAATTTTTTTTTAAACGCACAAGGACCGGATAGTTTTAGGTACCAGGACCTAAGAAGGAGGATGATTCGACATTAGTAAAATTATTCTCAGATCAAATATAAAATGTTAATTATAGCTTGCTGCATTTGTTATCGTCGCAACATGAATGACAATAACTTCTTAATGAAAATCAAAGTCATGATTTGACAAAGTAGGATCTTGATTTTGAAATTCCAACATTGTTGTACTACTGCAGATATCGTCTATTATTAACATCTTCAATTTCATTTTTACAAATAGCAAACGACTACAATTTACTTAGGTGTTTATTTATATATATATATATATATATATATATATATATATATATATATATATATATATTTAATCCCCCCCCCCAAACGAACAAGAGGTAGCAGTAAAAGTGAACGGAACAAAATCAGAATGGCTTAATGTACAGAAATTAGTTAGACAGGGATGCACATTATCACCGTACCTGTTCAACAGCGTCGACAAGGATGCACATTATCACCGTACCTGTTCAACATCTACGCTGAAAATATAATGAGAAACGTAAAATACGCCATGAATTATGCTGACTTCCAACGTCTTTCGATCAGCAGTCAGCAGATCTCAGGAATCAGATATTCTGACGACACGGTTCTCTTAACAACAAACGGAGATGGTTTAAATCAAATGTTACTATCAACAAAAAACACAGTGAAGCCCAAAACATCTTATTAAATATGAAGAAAAAAATATTATGATAAAGTAGAGGAAAACCAAAGATAATAATTGACAATTTCGAACTAGGGGACGTTAAAAATTTCCAGTATTTGGGCAAAATATAAATATTTCAGGAAATTACTTTGTTGAAATCAAGAGAAGAATCGCAATGAATCTTGCAATGAATCTTCATTGAATCTTGCGCAAATGAAAATTTTTTGGCAATGTACCAGCAGCCAAGCCAAACTATGTATGATAAGAACATGTGTATTTCCAGTGGTAATATACAGTTGTGAGGCATGAACACTAAATAAAACAATAGCGAAGAGAATCGCTGCTTTCGAAATGGGATGCTACAGAAGAATTGTAAGTATACCATGGAAAGCTAAAAAAAAACAACCAAGGAGTGTTAAGATCAATAAACGTCGAAGAGGACTGGCTCCTTAACAACATTTTAACCAGAAAACTGCGGTGTTTTTCTTCTTTGGGGGGGAGGGTGTCGCATAAAGAGACATAACAACCTGGAAAGATTAATAGCGGAAGGCAGAGTTAACGACAACAGGGGAAGAGGGCGTTCAAGACGACGATAGTGCAGTGATATATCAGATTACTTAAACATTACTGTAGCTGCGGCAGGTCCATTCGCCTAGAATCTCCGAGTGTTTAGAGAATCTATAAGAAAGACTGCGTTCTGGAAAGAATATGTGACATGATGATGAATCCTTCCAAACCTTAGTGGAGTCTCTTATGTACGGTCTTGCAGTAATATATTTCTCACGACAATTGCGCTAAGAAAATCCATCTGCACCATATTCGCTTGATTTTTAATGCTTTCCCCCCAAAAATATAAATATCTGGGATAATCCTGTTTCGACAATGCCTGACTGTCTCATGAAGTGGCCAAAATATGAAGACTTGTCTTTTTCTTATATTATTGATTAAGGTCCCTTTCACATTTGACTCTTTCAACACTTCCACGTTAGTTTTTCTGGCAGTCCACTGTATTCTCAGCATTCTTCTATAGAGCCACATCTCTATTGCTCTAAACGCAGTAAACAAGATTCGTAGCGGCGCCTTATGTTATTTGCATAGTTGTGTGAAGAAAATGACGACGACTTTCATCAATTACTTCTTCGCAATGAAGTACGCTGGCTCTCGAAATGCTTATGTTTAGCAAGATTATTTTCACGTTTTGAGACCTGTTTAAAATTGTGTGATGCTGAAGATCCCATTTTTAAAGACAATTTAATCAAATGAAACACTAGACATTGCTTATTTAACAGATTTTTTAACTAAATTTAATGAGGTTACTATACAGTTACAAGGTAACAGTCTGACTTTAATAAAAACAAAGTCCATCATTGCATCTTTTCATGCCAGAATGAATCGCATGAAGCAAAACATTGAACAGCGCCAATTGTTCCAGTTCTTCAACTTCTCGCTGACAAACGCCCAGGATGCTGAGGTTGTTGGTCTACGTTCAACATTTAAATACCATTTCTCACATACTTTAAAACAAAGTTTGGGGATTTTTTGACTATGGAAATTCCACATTAGATTATCAATCCATACGGTGACATTGAAAAATCGGATGTCATATTACAAGAAGAATTGATCAGAATAAGCATGAACTTAGAACTTGAGGTGCAGTTTAGAAAGATATATCAGTTGTTCTGACTTCAGAAAGATATACCTATTGCTTATCCCGCATAATGAACTATCGCAAGAAATTTTTCGATAGAGTTTCCATCTTCATACCTCCTGAAAATGGGTTTTGGCGTGGTTACTAATCTTGTTACGATAAAAAGAAATGTTATGCAAATTATTGGAAGTGGAGATTTAGGACTATAGGCTACCTCACTTATGTGAAGAAAATATTTGACAATTGCTATCAGAGTATCAGGTTCATCCCTCTCATTAACATCATTATTTGTGTATTCATTTTGTGCAAGAATTTTACTAGATTCTGAATTGTTTCGTTCCAAATCTAAATATTTACTTGCATTGTGTGTCTTCTCAATAAAGGTATGAATTTTATTTTGTTACAATTATCCACGCTACAAAAAAAAACCTATAAAAATTAGTAGCACTATGTCAGCAGTAAAAAAAAACCCCAATATTTTAAGTGAATATTACTAGCTAAATACAATATATTAGGCCGGGTGGGGGCGATGGAATTTTTTTTTAAAAATCGGGAAGGGGTCTACAGGTCAAAAAAGTTGGGAACCCAATAGTCTAGAGACTGGCTTTGTGGAGAAGTTTTGTTGTTCGTCCATCACAAGTGATGATGACCATTTGTTACATCCACTTTTGAAAATTTTAATTTAGTTATGTCCTTGATTATGAGTTCGTAGATGGCTAATGAGCCCTATTCGAGCTGTACATTTCCTTGGACAGTTTGGACATGGAATGACGACTGTAGACGGATCTTGGTCTATCCGTGACTTTCTAGCTGCTCTCCGCTGTTGAGCTGCTACATTTCTTTTCTTTTCACAAGATGATGCGCTCTTTTTTTATTCTAGAACGCCATGTGGATCTATTGTGTGCAAGTTCTTCCCATGTATCGTGGTCTATTTCAAAGGCTTTCAGCGAGTTCTTTAACGAGTCCTTGTAGCGCTTCCTTTGGCCACCTTGAGATCGTATACCCTTCTCTAGCTCACCATAAAGAAGTATCTTTGGCAGACGATGGTCTGACATACGCACCAAATGACCTGCCCAACGAATCTGTGGAGAAGTACAAAATGCATCTCGGACTGCCAAGATGCCATATGTCTACTATGATTCTAGACCTTCCTGAAAGTAATAGCAACCAACTTAACGTATTTATATTGCATAGATAATCACTACAAACAACAAATGATATGTTGATCCATACGTCCTGACTAGTTTAGTTTATGAACTTTATGCTGCCAATTAAAGACAATGATATTTTGTTTTAATGATTTTCCGAGTTTGCAATTTTGCTCGAAAATGCAAGTACAAAGTTATCTATCTGGAGTAGTATCGCCATATCCGTCATCAGATCCACATATGGTTGTGAAATTAATCTGTCACCAATATTTCATACTTTATAATGGGAAAATTAGACGTGAAAGCACTTCGTTATATGACAAGAGAAGACTTTCGAGTACTTATTGCAGTGAGTAATTGTTATGTTTTCTTTCATTACGCAACGATTACTGAGTAGTCACAGTGATTCAATTTTAATTTTAGTAGTTAGTTAAGTTAAGCTAGTAACTAGTTGGCGCAGAGTAGTCTGTTGTAGACCTATCGACCGCTCTATCCATTCCACTCACCAGACTGACACTTCTAATGCCGTGGCTAATAATTAGCCCTAATAATAAAGAATTCTGGTCATCTAAGCCTCACAGTACACTGAGTACACACACGCACATAAAAGGGAGCGAGAGAACTTCATGAGAAGAAAACAAAGTAGGCACTTGAATAACATTTTCAAAATAAATTATGGTGCGGCTATGCCATACTAGCATTAAAATACTGGTATCAAGTCAATAAGAAAGCCACAAACACCAACACAAGATGATTATCACTTTATGAACAGATCAGAACAAGTTATAATTCTACGCCTCAGAACAGGACACAACCGACTCCGCAGTCACATGTATACAAAGTTCAAGATTGGCAACACGGCCATGTGTACAGGCAGCACAGAGTGCCAAACATATACTTCAAGAGTGTTCTGAGCATGAAACGCTGAGGTAGACATATTGGCCAGAGGAAACAACACTGGAATCAAAGCTCTATGGGACACTGTATGAACTACAAAAGACAGTGAGTTTTATTAAGGAGACAGAATTACAGATATAGACATGTTTCAAGTGAACGAAAGAAGAAGAAAAAATGCATAATATATAATAAATGTCAAGGCTAGTCTTCCTCCCAAATTGAGTTAGTTTGTATTATATTGGGAGTATGAATACACATTGCTACACAAAATTATGTGCATTTATATTTTTGTGTCCTTATATGTATACACACAATTGTTTTTCAGGTCGAGATGGGAATGAAAAATCATGAACAAGTTCCTGCTGCTTTAGTAGCAGCTATTGCTCATCTTCCAACTGGTGGAAGTCATAAAAAGCTTAGGGAACTTAGCAGACATGGACTAGTGGCTTATGAGCAGGGCAATAAAAGATGTAAGTGCTAACAAGAATGTGTAGTACCGGTATATCTTGAAGCATGAGTGATTTGATTCTTTATGAACTTATTTTACTATCTGTTCTAAATTTCCTGCAGATTAGCGGTATGTAGTCCAGAGAACAAGGTTTCTGTCGTGATTTTATAGCTTGGCTGTATTATGTGCATGTTCAGTCAAATAGACTTCATCATTACTTCCGGATAACTTTGACTGTGGGGTGTTAATGCGAATACCCCACCTCCACCAAAGCCTCCGTAGTCTCCTATTACAACATGTATGTGGGTCACACTGCTGCTATTCTATGCTTCCATTTTGGACCCAGAAATACATGGGTATCTGAATTTCTATTTTCAAGGTTTCATTTTCTGGTAACATGAGTTATATATCATAAAGCATCTTAACAATGTCACACTTTTACATTACTATTATTTCAGTCATGAGAACTGTAGTTGTACTTTGTGTTCATTTAAAGAACCTGTAAGATATATTATCTTTTCACAATTATTTTAAAATGGGTTTTATGAGGATAAAATAATCCCTTTACCTGTGAACAGGTAACTCTTGACAGCCCATAGCCTTTCTGACAAAAGTGCAGGTTCTTCTCAGTTGTGTATCATCTGGACACAGACAACACCCAGACTTATATCTGTCTTTAAATCCATAATCCATCACGGTTGTGGGGGTACCACATTGGATGTATCAACACACATTCCTACAGCAATTTCTCTCTTCAACAATGCAGACGAATGAGGAAAAATCTTATCTTGTCCAGTTCTTGGTGTTGCCTGTCCAAGCTTTTATTTGACCTCCTCTGCTTCTTTCACTTTCGTTGTAGTATTGTTTTTGACAATGAGTCATGTTGGCATACTTGTCCACACCATGCAAGTCTGATTATCCATTGTAATATTTCATATAAGTTTATCTTAAAGTCGTGTGAGTGAGGTTTGTGTGTGCATGTTTAGTCACCAAAGGGAGGCATCCCAGTGCACCAGTATCCCAGGATCATCACATCCTGCCAGGAGCACAGCACATACTTCTGGGCCAACTTTAATATAATTCTCCCGTAAAATTTTCGGACATATCTGCAGTGATGGCACAGATAGCATTCCCCGTCGCCTAGGAGTCTGCCACAAAATGACAAAGGTGCAATGTCCACTGGCCTACACCTCTTCATTATCCATGCAGATTATTTGATAGAAGACGAAAGTAAGAAATTTAGACAAGATGTGACAATGTTGATTTTTTTTCACAGATGACAGATTGTCAACCTATCCCCCAACTTTCTTTAATCACCTCCTATGACATGCATGGAAAGAAGACAGTGGCCCTATTCTTTGCACCCTGAACTAGAAGTTCATGTCCCGGTTGCCACACAGACAAATGTAAATCTCTTTAAAATGCATAGTTATAAATAGAAGAAGAAAACAATTATGTGTGCTGTCTACTGAAAATAAAAATAGATTCTAACCACAGACACATTAATGTGTGTGTATTCTTTCTTTTTTTTTCAGACCATGGCTATCGCTTGACAAATGCTGGATATGATTATTTAGCTTTGAAGGTCTTGACAGAAAAGAATGTTATTTCATCTGTTGGTAATCAGATTGGTGTTGGAAAGGAATCAGGTGAGATGTGTGCTAAATAATACTCTCTTTTTTTACACCAGCGCTCATACTCGACAGAAAAGTAGATTTGGCTTTAAAGTTTTTTATTGTAATACTTTCTCCACTGAAGATGGATGTGTTGGGCCATTGGCGCAAATAAAACGACAACATAACGTATTTCCATTCTCTGGACAACATCCTACTGGAAACCTAGTAGGGCAGTTGTCCTGCTACAAGATAAATCCAGCGGGAATTTGAGAATGAATGCTAAAGATGATGAATATAATGATGTTCATCCATCGTAATCGACTATGACCAAAAAATCAACCATAATAATAACAATAAGCAATAACAAAAAATAAAGTTAATAGTGTATTTTTAAATGACTAACAAGACAAATGCTCACACAAAATGTTCTTCTACAGAATTAACAACTGTAGAAGGTATCTATGGGATGCTGAGATGTTTTTTTCTTTTCTACGTGATCGCTTCTGTCTTGCAGTATCTTGCCTGGCCTCTTCCGCCGCTAGTGCTCCCGTTCTAAGGCTGTAACACCATGCTGTTATATACTGAGCGATGCTCTCCCAATCGCCTATGTCAATTTTAAGGTATTTCAGTGATGACTTGAGCGTGTCTTTCAAGTGCTTTTTCTGTCCACCAGCTTTCAAATTCCTGCCTTGAGTGCTCCATAATATATATGTTTTGGCAGACGCGAGTCCTCCATATGCACAAAATTACCTGCCCAGCATGCTTGCGCCTTCATAAGTAGTGTGTAGATGCTTATTGAGGTTGATTTTTCCAAGACCTCGTCTCGTAGTCTGGTACTTTGTCCCACCAATGGATGTTTAGTAATTTATGTAGGCAGGTAAGATGGAAATGATTTAATTTTCTTGCATGTGTACCATACACTGTACATTGTTGCGTAATCTACCAAATACAGCACTAGCTTTTGCCCATCTATTGTTAATTTTCACATCGATGTTGACATCTAGAGAGAGAGAGAGTGCTTCCAAGGTAAGTAAAATTGTCGACTACTTGCAGTTTTTCCTGATTGACAATGATGGAAGTAGCAGTACATTGGCTATTTGATGTCGCTTGGTGCATGACTTTTGTTTTTTTGGTGTTAATAGTGAGACCAAAGTTGTTGCAGGCCTGTGAGAAGCGGTCTATGATGCTCTGCATGTTTACGACAGAGTCAGCATACAATGCACAGTCGTCAGCATAAAGCAATTCCCTAATGGTGCTAGATTTAGTTTTCGTGTTTGATTTTAGACAACGTAAATTGAAAAGACCGCCATCTGTTCTGTAATTGATCATTATACCAGTTGTTTCATTACTACGGTGTGCATCCGTTAGCATGGCCGTATATAACAGGCTAAACAGAGTAGGGGCCAGCACACATCCCTTCTTTACACCATTTGTGACAGGGAATGCTGGAGATACTCCTCCGTCACAGATAACACTAGCCATCATACCGTCATGAAATTGACGTATCACAGTGACAAGTTTTGGGGGGCATCCGAACTTTGTAAGTACCTTCCACGGTCCTTCTCTGTTAACAGTATCAAATACTTTAGTTAAGTCTACAAATATTGCTAAGAGTTCACTATGTTGCTCTTGGAATTTTTTCTGAATTTGTCATGCAGCGAATATCATATTATGCAGTGTGTGGCAGAGCTCAAAAGGAGAGATAATAGACCCTAATAGTGACACTGTTACCTGCCATAAATACCATAAGATGCAACTAATGAGGTTTTGGTGGTGGAGTTTGCTGTCCTGTAGAAGGTAAAAGTGACCCAGAAGCAAAGTTTAAGGTGGATATGTTAGGCCGAAAGATTCGGCCAAGCTGTAAACCATGTCACAATACATTCTGTCTCAGGACAACATCCTGCTAATCTGCAAAAGTCTGAGAATGAATGCAGAACAATATTTACGATAATGTGATAATAACTTCGATCCATTTTACAAAATAAAACTTTTCGTGAAATTACTGAAAATATATCTTCTTTTTTCTTGGGGATGCAGCTGTCCACTCTTCCACAATTTCTGTGCCAAGCGGTCATTTTAAACTATGTCCATGATGTTCCAATTGATTTTGTCTTTACCTTCACAGTTCTTCAGGTGTTCCTCGGTTTTCCCAACTTTCCTCTTTCCCTGTGAGTTCCATTCCAGATCCTGTCTGGTTATGCCATAAGTTTCTTTCTGAGAGTGTCTTAACCATCTCCACTTTCTACTTTTTATCTCTTTCTTTAATGGGCACTGGTTTGTTTTCTTCCACAGCTCATAATTTGATATCAGCTCTGGCCATCTAATGCAAAGTAAATGATAGAGACATCAATGATAAATATCTGCAGTTTTGAAATAATTTTCTAGGTTACATGCCATGTTTGATACCCATAAAGCAATACAGACTTCACTTTGTATTAAACAACTGAACCTTGTTTTTCTGGGACAATGTTGAGGAATCCCATACTTGATGAAGAGTATTGAAAGCAAACCATGCTGCGTTACTTCTGTAGTCAACATTCTGACCTATTATTCCCTCTTTGCCAACATTGCTTCCCATAGGTAAATTTGTGTACCTAAAATACTCAAATCTTCCTGGCTGCAGTAAATCTAAGATACAGTATAGACTCTAGTATATCTTTGTTACAACTATGTCTTTAGCCAGCACATTTGTTCATGTGGTAGATCATTAACTTCTGCTCAGTAGTACACCATCCGGTCATGTTTGACAATGTGTGTCATGGAGGTTGGATAATCTTTGTCATGTTTCCTGTAAAAAGACCAGTTGAATAGGCATTGAGGATTGACTTCCTTGCATTCAGGTTGCCCTATATGCACTCTGTACCATTTACAGTACATAACTCTGAGGGTTCAAATGATAATCCCCAGGATCTCCGAATAATCCACTTAGTAAACAAGATATTGTGAGTGGGATATGAGCCCACCACCTCATCAACACAAATCAAACAGTTTTAGCCACCATGCCATGGAGATCGATGTGTCCTGCATTTTCATTAAAGACACTAAAACTGAAGTGTAGGCTATACATACAGCAGTCACTTTATTTTCTTAGAATAACTAACGTACCTGGTTCAATATTTGTCATTCTACAGATGTCTACATTGTTGCGGATGAAGATGAGCAGCAATATGCAATGAAATTTCACAGGTAAGTTTTACGAGTCATGACTCAATTCAATGTTTTGGTTTATTATTCTACTCTTATAGCATATTCCATGTGTTCTCTATGAGCACATTATTTTTGCAGAATCTTAGAACAATAATAGAAGAATGTCTAGAATTTAGATCTAATCTCATAATAAACTTCGTTGATTTTCAAAAAGCCTTTGACAGCATCCATCAACCATCGCTTTGGGAAATTTTAAAAATATATGGATTCCAAAACAAATATATAAATGTGATAAAAATCATTCTATACCAACTCAAAATGCTGTGTTAGAACAGAAAAAGGCAATTCAGAATGGTTCCCTGTGATTACTGGTGTTAAACAAGGCTGCCCTATGTCACCATTACTATTCAATATCGCAATTAACTGGGCTATGAGAAAAAGCACATCCAACACAAATTTAGGAATCAAATGGATAAATAAAACAACATTAGAAGACCTGGATTTTGCTGATGATCTTGCACTATTCAGTGAAAACCATCAAGATGCACAAACAAAAACTGATAGAGTAAAACTCATTGCAGGACAAATAGGTCTCCTAATCAATTCATCAAAAACAAAAATTATGGACTTCACCAATTCACCTAACGAAATTACTTTAAATGGACAACAACTTGAAAAAGTACAGAAATTCTCCTATCTAGGAAGCAAATTAACACTCAACGGTGATGTCATGTCATAAATTACAACTCGCATTGCCCTAGCATTAAGTGCATTTAAAAGACTGTCTTCTTCTGCGTTCAGCATGTGGTCATGCTATACCGTCAGACCTGTCATCAAGACGAAGTCCACTGTCTTCTCCAGGTCAGAGCGGCTGCCCCATAGCTTTTGCCTCAAGTCTGTATCCTCAGCAGAGGTCTGCTGTCTCTGCTCTTTGTATATTGGGCAGTTCTGGAGTCTGGGTTCCGGATCCACATGGACATTCATCTGTGTATGAGATCCCTAATCGATAAAGGTGACCCAACAGTCTGCAGTGGCCTGTTCTAAGGCGAAATATTGTGGTCTGTTGATATCTTTGGAGGAGATTATTGCATCATGTTCGTATTCCCCTTCCATTTCTTTCTTCCACTTTGTTGAGTTTGTGTTGCGGATTATTGTTTTTACTTCTCCGTAAGACATAAGTGGGTGACTGTGTTGCTCCATTTCACTTCCTGCCTTTGACAGAGCATCCGCTTTCTCATTTCCCATGATTCCACAGTGTGATTGTATCCACTAAGGGCAATAGCTGTTGATTTTTGGATCTGTCTTAGCTCATGTCTGATGTTGTACAGAAGGCTTTCGTTTCTGTTGCTCTGGATTGATTCCAGTAGGGATCTGAAATCTGTGAATATGGCTATCTTCTTTGGTCTTGGCAGTCCTGGTTCAGTGAAGGCTTTCAGTGCTTGATGGAGTGCAACTGCTTCTGCTCTAAAATTAGAGGAGTATTTCCCGGTTGGAAAAGCTTTTGATATTGTCTTCCCATCTTTGAGTCTTATAAAAATTCCACCTCCTCCATTCCTTACTGCTCCATCTGTGTAGACATGTGTCCAATCCTTAGGATTGTATTTTATTTCTATCATCTCCAGTGTCAATGCTTTTAGTTGAGGTGGAGTTTGGTATTCCTTATTAATTATTCCAGGAACCTGTGTTATTATGGAGACATTCTGGAGACTATTGCCTGGCTCTTCAAAGTCCGTTAGTGTTTCAATTCCATTTGGGAGGTTTGTGAGGATTTCTTTATGTTGTTCATGGATATCTTTAGAGATGTGACAGAAGCTGGTTCTCTTCAACCTGCTGGTGGTTTATCTAGAAATTTGCGCATACATCGGATGGTTTGGCATGCGCTTAATTTTTTCCCTTTGAACAAGCACTCTTTCTTCTCTTCTGTCAACCAGTGGGCGGATGTTTACATGTTTTTCCATTGCATGGATTGGAGTGGTTTTCATCCCTCCAGAGATAAGTCGAAGTCCTGCATTTTGTACTTTAGATAGGCGATTAGTGTTTGTTTTTGATGCTGATGCCCAGGCTGTCATTCCATATTCTACTACAGGTCTGACTGTACCTATGTAGACTTTTCGGAGAATATTTCCATTTGCTCCCCAGCTTGTTCCTGCAAGTTTCTTCATCAAGGATAGCCTCCTGGTTGCTTTTTGCTCAGTGGTTATTAGGTGTGGTTTCCAGGTGAGTCGCTTGTCTAGTGTGACTCCTAGATATGTAGGGTTCTCCACATGTGCTAGCTCACTTCCATTTATTTTAAGATTTGCTTTTTCTTGGTGGTTTGAAAGTGAGAAGATGGTTGTCACTGTTTTGGAGAGGTTGATCTGGACTCCCCAGTCAGATGCCCATTCACTTAAGGTGTCAAGTGCTGTCTGCATTGTTTTTTGCAGTGGATAGGTTTCCTGCCGCACTCCAGGCAGCAACGTCATCTGCATGAAGAGCCTTTGAAATATGATGTGACAGTTTCTCTCCCATATCATTGATGAATACTAGGAAGAGGGTAGGAGAGATCACTCCTCCTTGAGGTACTCCTTGTTGCAGAGTAACGCGTTTGCTTAGTTTACCAAGACTTTACAAAAGACTGTCTAATATCTGGAAGTCAAAGTCAATCAGCACACGTACGAAAATGCGCTTATTTAATTCCTGCGTTATTCCGGTGCTATCATATGGATGTGAGAGCTGGAAAAGCTCTTTATCTTCAGAAAAGAAATTACTGAGTTTCGAGAACAAATGTCTTCGTAGGATAACTAACACCCATTGGAGTGAATTCAAAATTTCATCACAGATGTTATCAGAAAACGTCGTTGGTCCTACATCAGGCATGTCCTACGCGCAGAATCCAACAGAATACACCACCAATCTCTTGAATGGATACCTACAGGCAAAAGAGCTAGGGGTAGACCAAAAGAAACACTCACAAGAACAATACTTAGAGAAAGTAAAACAACCAATATTCATACTATTCAAGAACTGCACAGAATAGCTTTGAACAGACAGAATTGGAGAGATCTGCCCTATGTGCTAACTTCAGCGCAAAAGGAAAATGAATGAATGAATTTTTGCAGAAGAAAAGAAGTTTAAACCAGTATCTTTAAGATTTAGATACATATGTTCTAATAGACTATTTTTTTTAGTTATTCTAATGTGTGGTCATCTTATTTTATTATTTTTAATTTCAGACTTGGACGTACCTGCTTCAGGCAAATCAAAAATAAGCGTGATTATCTAAGGTATAGAAAGTCTGCATCATGGTTATACCTTGGCAGACTGGCAGCAACTAAGGAATATGCATATATGAAGGTAAATACGCATGAATAACTTCATGCTTTGTCATTCAGTTCTATAGCAACATTAACATTTGTTGTGTTTTTTCATTTAAAAAAACATCATAAATTTACTCTTTCAAGTCTTTAACAGATAAATGTATGTATGGCCTTTTTCGTCTTACAGATAGTCCAGCAGTATCATGAATGAACTTTCAGTGTGATCAAGTCACAACCACAGAAAATTTGTGTTTGCATCTTTCCCATTTGTGCTCATACTTTTTTATCACATTTATCCCAAATAATTTCACCCATGTGCAGCACACTGTTTCAAGACAGTTTGATATTTGGCCAGTGTTTCCCAATTTTTGAGGTTGATAAAGATATCTTTCATTGATTATTTACATCAAGCATATAGATATTCATTCACTTATTATAGCCAATTCTCAGCCTGGTTTTTGTTATGTAAACAAAAGAATGCTAATCTGGCAAGTGTTCTTCAAACAAAACTTCATGACAGTTTATGAAATGTTCTTACTTTTTTAAAATAGAAAACAACATGTATTTTTAGTTTTGTTAAGACTTCACACTTTAGTTAGCAATCACATCATCATCATCCACTCCTGTTGTGTCCATGGGTGCTCAGACCTCATATTCAGTATGTCCTTCAGCATGTGGTAAATTACTGTTCCAATTCTATGTTAGTTGGTAACTCTCTTTTGATTCCTATAATGCTGCTCTTTTCTTGCAACTCCAAGCTTCACTCCCAGGTCCTGCATTCTAGCCTAGGACACAAAAGAAGAAATACACTGGTCTAACTCCATGATTGCATTCAAAATATCAGCAGTCCATTGAACTACTACTAGTCACTAACCCTCTAACAAGTCTGTTAGCTCTTTTATTTCCCCCATTCCTGTGTGCCCAGGTACAATAATTACGGTAATTCTTCAGCACAGACTTCATCATAGTCACTGACAGCACTGATACAAGTAAATTCAAGTAGGAAGCATGAGGATAAATGAAAATAATTCTTACAACTGATGGGAATTGAACCAGGTCTGTTCTAGCAGCACCAAATCCCTTTGCAACACAAGTAAACAGGTTTTCCGTACTTGACCAACCACAGCACTGATAGCCCAACTTAATATTTTAAAGCATATGCATAGAATCAGTTTAAAAAAACAGCAACTCATGAGTCTCCTGCAATATGATTGCTCTGGTCACTTCCATTGTCATACTAAGAGTAGTTGTATAGAAAGCATAATTTTCTTCTCTAAGATACTTCCCTCTGCATTGAGCAATGAATACTCAAGCACTTCACACACTCAGAACCGTGGACCAATCAGCATAGACAACATCTTCATCTGAAGAATTCTCACTGATTAGAGCCTGTACCTATAAATCTATATGCACTGGAATGTGTGATGACCACTTGAGTAAAAGTTGTAAACTTGTGATTTTGATACTTACTTTCCCACTGTTCTCCATTCTCTATGCCACCTAAGTAATATTATGTAGTTTTAAGGTTTAAGTCATTCAACCAACCTTTTCCATAGCTTTCCTTTACTTCTTCCTATTTTGTTATTCTAAGCTCCTGTGACTGGGTGTATGGACACCATCCCAAAGAGAGGACAAAAGCATTTTATTACTTGTTTGTATTGAATTGGATAGACTTTACTGTTTTGTGAAATATATTTGGGTCAAAGGGCATGAGCCCATCGACCGCTGGATCAGCAACCGTGAAATATGTTGTTTTAAAAAAAAATGTTATCTCAATGTGTAACTTTCGTTCCCTTAATGTGCACTTTTGGTCTCCCATAGGCCTTGTATGAACGCAAGTTTCCTGTCCCTAAACCTGTGGATGTTAACCGACATGCTGTTGTCATGGAACTTTTAAGTGGGCATCCAATGTAAGTTCTGGAGAGACATTGTGTATTGTATCATAGTTTATAGGATCATATTTAAAGAATTAGTGAATCGTGAGTGTTACCAGGGCCCACAAGAGAAGCAAAGAGTAATGTGGCGTACATTTTGTAAAAAATAACTAAGGAGATTTAAAGGTAACAATTTTCTTCCTCAATCATTAGAAAGTGAGATCTACAAAATTACAGGAAATAGATGAGCTGGGTCAAAATGCACAACTTTTCTGTCAACAAGCAGTAGAGCATACATTCTCATGTGACTAAAATCACAGAAAGTTAAGTTGTTATAATAAAATGAACACAGGGAAAGAAGAGAATGAGAAAATGGTGGAAAGTGAACACACAGTATAATAAAGTTTCATGTTTCAATCACTAAAACAATGAACACTTGGCATTTTAAGACTAAAATTTGTATGTAATTGCTATGTGTATAGATTAAGACCAGGATGTTTAACTAAACTTCCATACCTGGAAGTTTCACTAAGCAAGACTAACTTTATTAGTTGGTTGGTTAGTTGCTGATCCAGCGGTCCATGTACTCAAGCCCTTTGACCCAGGCATTATATTGCTGGGAAGTCTGGATTTTCGACCCACCCCAGGCCAGAGAATAACTATCACACCACCAGGGGGGGTGCAAAGGGAACGCATTGCTCTAGGCGGACCCAGGGTTAGCAGATAACCAAGATCCCAAATGTACCTCCACGTGGTGCACCCTGGAAACAGAAATACAGCAGCTCGTGCTGATTCTGGCCAAATCATTTGGGGATCATGTCCGATAATGTGGAGGTAGCAGATGGAAAGAGATTTGACTGCACAAGAGACAGACAATATCTCCGACACCACCAGCATCACCACATATAGCAACACTGTCGACATACAGTGAAGCTAGTCAGTCCAGTCCGAACATTGGAGGGGCGGCCAATGTAAAATGCACGTAAAGGTAAATGCATGGCGAGAGACAAACATGTTTCATACAGAGTACAATGAAACAATGAAAGGGCAGAACAGCGCTAGAGGGCAGCGCGAACTGCAAATAGAAAGTGAAAAGTCCCTAAGAAAGGGAACTACAAGCTCCGTCAGCTCGAGACGGGCTTCTAGTTACCAGAGTTCCTAACAGGCAGAAACCCAGACCCATCCATCGGCCTTTGGTAAAGCAAAAGACCTAACCCAACTCTAATGTCGAGCCTTCCTAAACCGGAAATTTGCTTGCAAAGAGAAAGGGTTCTGTACCCGATGGGTGTAGGCAAGAAAGGGACAACGATGGCAGTCCTGGCCCAACTCTACTGTCAAGGTTTCCTATACCGGAAGTAACTTGCAGAGAGAAAGGGTTCTGAACTCGATTCGCTCAGGCACAAAAGGGACAACGATTTAGCCCTGGCCCAACTCTACTGTCAGGTTTTCCTACACCGGAAATACACTTGAAGAGAGAAAGGGTTCAGTACCTGATGGGCTCAGGCGCTATTGCGACAAGGACGCTCAGCTCGAGAACGCCTTGCTCTCAAACGCGTGGTGTGAGACTCGAACTTGGACAAGGGGTACACGATGTCGGTGAATGACACCTCGGCTAAGAGGGCGAAAGAGCCAGGGTCCAACTCCTCTGTTGAGTTCTTCCCCTTAAGGAACCAGGCTCATGGATGAGAAACGGTTCAGTACCCAATGGGCACAGGCACAGCACGTCCAATTACACGAGGCAAGTTCATAGACAGTGGAAAACCTCGTTCGAGTGAGACGAGAGCTAGAAAATCGTCTGGGCGAAGAGTCTTCACTACGCGTGCCTGGAGACAGATAGGCTGTCACAGGCTAAGGGTAGCCCACCCGAATTGTCAAGGCATGCCGAAATCGGATGTGCTAGGCCTACAAGGCGCATAACGGTGGCACAACGTAATCACGCTCCCGGCGGAAATCGCACGGATATCCGTGATGGTTACAATGGAGCGAACGAAAAACAAACAAACACCACCAGGCAGGTAGGTTTCAACCTATGCACTGCTCCAAGCCACAGCAGCCAAGATAGGGTTCACTGTGCTCATTCCCTGCCGGCAATTGACTACTGGTTATGCCGAACTTCTCTATTGCTCCTGGCATGCAACCAAATGTTCAAGTCAAAAGGACTGTCACATCCTGAGTCACTGTGCCTCTATGATAGGCCTCAGCCATAGGAAAAGAACAGTGCTGTCAGTTTCCTCCTTCCCAGTGCTGCGCAGTACATCTCTAGCTCCCTCCAAACCACAGAGGGTGCATACATATATACAAATAACAAAGCATGAAACACGTTGCAATAACAAAATAAAAGAATGAGAAGCATAAATATAAGAAGATTGTATAGATGACATGCCATGAAGCTTCTATAAGAAGATAACCTCAATATAATGGCATGTCATCTACTAAATATATCTGTTGCATGGGTGGTATGTCTAGTGGGCCATTGATGAGACCCACAGATGCAATTGCATGTGTATGTTATGAAGGATTTACTGATATCTTGGGTTCCGTGATCGCAAATGTCTCTAGTACCTTGCAATATTCTATTTATGTGACTATTCAGGCATCCATACATTTTTCACTTAAGAATAAGGTCATTGGCTCTGGTAGAGTGGGATGTAAGCCCATCTCACAACCACATCTCAGTCAAAGTTGCTCATAAATTGTACAGACGATTATGTATTGGGCGTATTGATACCTTAGAAATTCAAGAATAGTTCCAAAAGAAACAATGTCTAGGTCTACATTTTTCATTGACAAATAACATTCCTAGGGATGATGTGATCAGCATCATGTTTTCCCGCATATACTTTCCCAGACAATCTGGTACCTGTTTCTTTAGACTATCAATGTAGAAGCTATTGATAATTTTTTTAAATATTGATCACCCGACTAGAAATCTAGTGCAATTAACTGCTGACACTGTCCCCTGATATTGTATAAACATAATTTGTGCATGTATACAGCATAAGAATATCAAATGAGGCCCTTGGGCAACTTAAAGTTCAGCAATCCTGGTCTAGGACAAGAGATACAGATTATAAGAATAAACTGTGGAAGGATAATATTACGAAATGGATGAGGCTTTTTTCCCACGGACACTTATACCCTATTACAAAAATGATAGTCCAACATTCTATAGCACTGGTGCCACAATAATGTTATAGAACTAATAATGGGGATATAGATAACAAAATTACTGTATTGTAAAAGTAACATATTGCATGGTACATTTATCTTAGAACATTATATACGTCAGTGCTTCTCAACTTTTGTGAAACCACAGCCCAGCAAAACTAATAAGACCCGGGCCTGGTTAGACAAACTCATAAGTATATACTGTATACTCAGAAGTAACTTTACTATTTAAGGAGGTGATCTCATGGCCTGGTAGACATATTGCTGCAGCCCAGAGGTTAAGAACCACTGATATAAATAAAGTTTGAGTTGATAAAATCAGTGAAAAGTGAACACTTATGGTAAAAAGGTGTATGAATCACTAAAGCAACAAACATTTGACATTTAGACTGAAAAGCCTAATCAAACATATAACAGAATGTGTACAAAATGTTTGCCAAACAGTTGTCTATATATGTTCTGTAGTGGGTCTGTGGATATTTTTCAACCCATATATCTTGTGTTCTGTGCTAGAGAAAGGCATATTGTATATTTGTTGAATTGTTGTTTTTTTCCAATTTGTAAAACTCTATTACCCTGTGGGTCCAACTGTTTTGAAATTGATAATGTTTTTTTTGTTTTCAGGTGTCAAATTCATGAACTATCTGACCCAAGTGCATCATACAATGAATGTATGGAGCTCCTGGTCAAGTTGGGTAATCATGGACTTATCCATGGAGACTTTAACGAGTTTAACCTAATGGTAGACTCCAATGACCACATCACAATGATTGACTTCCCACAGATGATATCCACATCACATTTGAATGCAGAAATGTAAGTCTTGATAAGTCATCTACTATGGGTTTCATGGTGGTTGAGCTGGTGAGACCTTCCATATTCTGTAACCAACGGAATATTAGAAGTGATATGATCACTGTCGTGCCAACTTTCTTTCTGCCTTTACTTTCTTTAATTTATTCCAGTGGCAATTTTCTGAGGCTGGGTCAATCAGCAAGTAATTTGTAGTTTAAAAAATTTTTACGTGTTAATTGGACTGTGAACAGGGGCAAAGGAGCCAGTGCTCTTCTTCTGCGTTCGTTCTCAAACTCCTGCAGATCAGCAGGATGTAGTCCAGAGACCGGAATGCGTTGTGTCATGGTTTACAGCATTACTGTAATATCTGCGCCTTTCGGCCTGACACATCTGACTTCACTATGGCTTTGCGTCACTGACCCTGTATGGGATGGGACAGCCAACTCCATCCCACAACCTCCTTAGTCGTCTCTTCCGACATGCATGGAAGGTTAACAGTGTTGCTATTCTTTGCTCCCTTTTCGGGCCCCGGCAACACACAGGCGGCCAGTGCTCTTACTACTGTGCTACCACAGTTCCCAGTTAGTACAGGAACATTATTTAGATACCACAGCCAAGCTGTAAACCATGTCACAACACATTCCGATTTCATCCTGCTAACCTGCAGGAGTTTGAGGGAGGACAATTCTCCCAACTATAATGTAACATCTGAGACATTTAACCCCACAAGTTTCATCTTTCACCATTTTCATTGTATTTATAGGAAGCCTAGCAAGGTCAGAGGTCTTCACATCTACATATAATCAGTACAAGAATACTTGTTTATCTGTTATGATGAAATGCAATAGCCTAGTTGAGCTTGCCAGGTTCTACAAAAAAAAATCAGGGTCGTGGTTTTTCTCGCCTGACATGACCGTTCCTCCAATCGACCCAGCTGTAAATAGGTACCTGACACGTGAGTTGGGGAAGATAAATACAATGACGGGAACTGGCCAATCCCACCTTATAGTTGCTGTAGCTTAGTACATGGAGAATTATTTTCATCCCCGACTGCAGTTTTGCTGTCATGTGACATTCCTTTACTATCTGTTATGGCCATTCTGTGTTTAAAAAATGTAACTTGTTTATTTTGCAGGTATTTTGACAGAGATGTTCGCTGCATTCGAGATTTTTTTGCCAAACGATACAACTATGAAAGTGAGCTATACCCAACATTTGCTGATGTGGTGTAAGTTTTTGTATTATTCTTTTGATTGGTGAAAGAAACTGTTGCAAATTCTTTATTGTTTTATTTATGCAGTTTTGTTGAAACATCAGATATATTCTGTTGCTGTTCTATGTAAAACTACATTATCTCATGACTATTTTTTGTAACCATCCCATTATCATTATCAGGTTGGTCTTGTCATGTTGAAGTTACCTGAACTTGTCAGACCTTATTATTCCTCATTCTCTTCAGCTCTGAATCTCAATGTTCCTGTGTACATAATGTAGCTATTTCTTGGCATCATCTTATTTGCCCCTGATCTTGTTATCTATAAGATCCTTATTGTGGCCAAGTCCGCCACTCATTTTTTACTCTTCAGTAGTTGTCTTTTCGTCCATGTCTTTTATAAGTTGGAGATGAACAGAAATAAGTATGTGTTACCAATTGTTATAAACAATACAGTGGAATCCCTCTAGCACATCCTTTTATAACAAATTTCCCTGTTTAACACATTTTAAAATTCCCTATTATAATTATTGTTTTTACTATATATATATATATATATATATATATATATATATATATATATATATATATATATATATATATATATATATATATATATATATATATATATATATATATATATATATATATATATATATATATATAGAGAGAGAGAGAGACATTCTGTTGTTACATAGATATTTTGGTTAGTCCTGACCAATTTATTATAATGGAATTTGATTGTACAAGACACAAAACAGACGTTTCAACTAGAAAGTCTTCATATGGAGGAAACAATACAACAAACAAAAACAAACTTTACATAAAGACAAACATATAGTATGGCGATGATAAGAGGGAAAGAGAGAAAAGAGATCAGTGAAGTACATGAAGATGTCAAAATACTGTGTGAAACATGTGGGAAATGGATCAGAAATAGAAGAAAGGGAGGATGAAAGACAAAATTTCACTTGATAAAAAGAGGAGCAGAACAGATGTAGTGGAAAGGAAAAATGCAAAATGAATTACATCTGCTGTCTATCATTGTATCTCATTGCTAGTGTGCCATGTTTATAATAATTGGTAACACTTATTTTCATTTATCTCCATATGTACATTGTGTTGTCCCAGCTGTGACATTTACAGTGCATCAAGTTGTTTCCTGACACTGACGATTTATCTCTCTCCATTCCATCTATCTATGTTCCTTCAGCGTCGAACATGGTGCATAGAACAGAAACCAGAGCTCTGCAGCTTGATGCTACTGTGTAATTTCTGTATGTTGTTGAGATCCATAGTTATACCCTCTTTCATGATTATTCTGCGAAGTCTCTCTTATCTCTTAGTCTTTTTCTGTTGCCATCTGGTATTTTAATTGATGCCATCCCATTTTCATGCATGTAGTGGCAGTCTGTTATCATTCATTCTAAGTACCATGTCCGATATAAGTCCATCGTTTTCTTCTTATTGTTGTAGAAACATATTGCTGCTGTTTAGTATCTTCTCTTACTTGCATATTTGCCTTGAATTCTTCCTAATAAATATTTAAGTCTTCTAAGACATATATTTTCAGATGTGTTCAATTTCTTCTCCATCGCATTTGTCATTTTCCAATCTCTCCATTAACACATGCTTATTTTAACTTTTTTCAAACTCAATCATTGCATCCTGTGATAGCACTACATTTCAATAACTTCCAAGCTCTTTTCCAAATAGATGGAAATGTTTAGTTAGTAGAGTGGTTGTTCTTGATCAATGGCCTAGAAAGATTAATCATGGAAGGAATGGTTCTAGGAAAGAGAACATGACTGAGGACACAGGATATCGAAGACCTGAACAGGACACTGGAAGAGGCTGGACAGCTTGCACAGAACCGAGAGGATTACCTTACAGAGGGACAGTGTCCTGACAAGTCATAGATGCAGAGTGATCAGACATATATTTTGCTGGCAGATTGTAGGTCTTGTTCTCAATTGTTTTGGTTGTGCTTTGATATGTATTTTCTTTTTTTTTTTAAATTTCATTTCAGGAGAATTGATACATTAGATATAGATGTTGCTGCAAGTGGTTTCACAAAAGATCTGGCTGCCATCTTTGATCAGGTATTTCATGAGATTGATTTATATGTCTATCATAGTTAATGGACATTGTAGTTTCCATATTGAAGTTATGTATGTGTTATATATATATATATATATATATATATATATATATACATCTCATTTTGGGGGGAAATGTATAAAAATATAGTAGAACTGTAGTCAGATCAAGTAGACATCACTCAGTTCAATCTAGCTTGAGTTTAGTAAAGGAAGAGGCAACATGTGATATTGATTTTTATAGGCCAGGTAAAAACATTTGGCAATCAAATGAGAGATGCTACAGAAGATCCTAGAAGTGTGTACGGTTAAATGTCAACTATTTGACTGTATACATTTGACTGTATACATTTGACTGTGATACTTATAAATCATGTAGGTACTTGTTTCATAATTGATGCAAAGTGATTTAACAGTTATGTCCCTTTCATCTCCTAAACAAGTTAGTTTTTTTTCAATGACTGAAACAATGCAATACTATTTCCCATCAAATTTTCACTTGTCAGAAGTGTGTTGTGTAAATGATCACTAGAATATGAATGAAAACATTAAACTTTCCATGGGGACACTGATATAAATTTATATAGAAATAAATAAAGAATTAAATGATTAGGTCATTTCATGAGTATGAATCCAACACTCTTAGCTGCAAGTGCTTGCTTGATGAAAATTGAAACTAAGCCAAAGATAGGAAAATGTGGATTGAAGAAATGACAGACATCCCCAAGACACAAAATCGACGTCATTTAATATGGTGCTAGAAATAATACCAGTTTACCACGCCCACCTGTACATAAATGTTTATTTTATCACATTGAATATTAGCTTTTGGTCAGCAGTAACCAAACTTTATTTTTATCTTTAGATCAGGGCCAGACCTTTTTTGGAGCACAATTCATATTCATGTATTTTTACTGTGACTACACAATATCTACTATCTGAAAAGATGTTTCTAGTCCTTTGATCAAAAGATGCTAACAGACAGTGTCTCCTCAATTTTATTTTAGTTCAGAACATATATTTAATTCATGTTAAAGATTTGACATAGTCATTTTTTATGTATTACTTTAGTGACATGATTCACAGCTTGGGTGGCGACTTCTTATTTTATATTTTTTTAACTTAGTGTGTATACTAATTTTACATAAACCTTGCTGGGCCAATAGAAATGGCTGTATTTTGTTCATCCTATTGGCTACCTAATGTGACCAATTGGTTTGACTGAGGCAAGTGCGTGGGAAATGCACAGGTCAAATCCCAGACTCTGTTCATGTTTTGCAGGTGAAAGCGACAACATCTAGGAGGCTAAAGCAATTCAAGTCAGATTTCACTGTTACACAAAATGGCTCATTCAGAAGAAATCAGGTCATGGAACGCAATAAAATTATCTTTCTATGAGGGAAATCGTTGTGAATAACCTCGTCCGAAGATAGATGCACAGTGGGTGACACAGGAAAAAATACCAGCACATCTCCTCTGATTACTTGGTGACAAATAGGAAGGCTGTCACCGGTTAAGGAAGCTCACCTGAAATAAAAGCATATAGAGATCGGATATGTGGGCCGAAAGTCGCAAATAACGCAGCTTTGCTGTAAAACAGGAGCTCAACGTATTTCACACTCCGATTCAAATCACACAGAATTTTGTGCAGATTATTTGAAAGTGAACACAAAAGAACATTGGTTTGACTGCTGCCATTGTCAGTCTATGAGTATAGACAACACTAAATAATATTTTGGGCTCATTTCTTGTCTATATTCATTTTTGATATCTGCTTTCACTAGTCTTTTCAGTATTCTGATATTGGAAAAATAATGAATATAGACTCTAACAAACCTGTTAACATTGTTTCCACAGACAGTGAATGAAATAGGACTTCTCCAGAACCCTGAATCAGGTGTAGACCCAGCTGTAGGTGACTATTCTGATGTGGATGATAGTGACGTGGAAGAAGCTGATGACAAAAGAGCAGACAGTAGCAATCAAGATGACAGTACCAGTCACACTGACACATTTTCAAAACAACAAAGTGAGGAAGAAAGTGATGATGATGAGGAAGCGAATATGCCTCCTGGGAAAGACCCCAGGATTTTGAAATGGTTGACTCTTTCCAAATGTGAAGAGGATGATTTTGCAGCACAACTAGCTGACTTGGGTGTTCATGATACCACAACTTCTTCAAGTTTTGGGGAAATGAGTTCATCAGACTGTGTTATAGATTCTTCTCAGTTAGTCAATACAACAAAAGAAGTACCAGAAACACAGGTAGAAACTAACATAACTGACAAAGAAGACGGGCATGAAAGTATTGTAGACAAAGAAGAGTTGCATGATAATTTGGAAGATTTGAGCAAAATGAATCGTGAACTCAGACCATTCAGAAATGAAGATAAATATGTCAACTCTCATCTACTTAACATGAGATCTGACCAAGGTTCTCACTTGACACCAAGTATAGCTTGCTCAAGTATAGCCCCTGAAGTAGCCAGGCGGCAGATTCGCAGTCAAGCCAAACGCAAGCAACAGGCTCTACAGGCACGACGAGTGAGAAAGAGTGGTGAAGCATCTTTGGTAACCAAAGAACGCAGAGAAAATAATGACAATATCAAGCAATCTTTAGATGCTGTGTGGTTTTAATTATTTGTATTATAGAACAT
Organism: Meghimatium bilineatum; assembly: GCA_034231615.1. Taxonomy (NCBI): domain Eukaryota; kingdom Metazoa; phylum Mollusca; class Gastropoda; order Stylommatophora; family Philomycidae; genus Meghimatium; species Meghimatium bilineatum. The sequence continues at coordinate 20,279,485 of CM067299.1, forward strand.
CGTCCAAATATATTTGTGAGTTCAATTCGTTATTTCTAATGATTGCTCCATTTGAAGTGATGCTTCCCTACTCTTCATTGTTAGCAGACATTTTCTAGCAATCTGTTCCTTGTCACATCATTGGGAAACACAATGAAATGCCCCTTCTTCTATGTTCATTCTCAAACTCCTGCAGATTGGCAGGATGTAAATCTCCAGAAAACACAGAACATATTTTACAGAGCTGCCCACTGTACAACATCACAAGAAGTAAACTAAGCCTGAAACAGCTCTGACAGACAAGCTCTACCGCTCTCTTTTGGAGCTAGTGACCACAGTACAGTTCATTAGTAAAATCCATGTCAGCATCTGACTTCAACTGAAAAATGAAGTAGGATGTAGTCTGGAGATTGAATGTTTTGTGTCATGGTTTACAACTTTGCTGTGATATCTGTGCCTTTTGACCTGACACATCCGATTTCAGCATGGCTTCTGGGTCACTGGCCCAATATGGAATACCAACTCTGCCCCAGAACCTTCTTGCCTCTTACAACATGCATGTAAGGTAAATGGTGTTGTATTCTTGCTCCCTTTTCAGGCCCTGGTAACACCACAATAATGCCCCTATTTGCCAGTAATGAACTTATGGGTGATGTGGTCAGTTTCAACAGCCACATTTACTTTCCAATATTTGTTATGAAACCCAATTCTTAAATTGTTTGTGTGTGCACAGTCACAGATATGTCTTCTGTATGGGGTTTTACCTTTAGAAGAGGAACGCAGTAGCCTAGTTGACACCTTGCTTACTATCAATGGTTACAGCGCGGCAGATAATGCCCCTAATTGCCAGTGATGAACCTATGGGTGATGTGGTCAGTGTACTCAATTTATGTCTACAGTGAGGTTCTACCTTTACAAAAGGTCTTTCACACATTTAACACTTCGTTTTCGTGAGATTTTTGGTGATTGCTTTTTCTGGAAAATAATTAGGGAGTGGGTTTACCTGTCTCTTGGCTAAATTCCTAGAGCTAAAGGTCATATTATGATTTCTAGGGAGACGGTGTTTGAACAAACACACACCCACCCCCTTTCGTTTGTGGACCACAAAATGTCAGCTAGGAATTAACCAAAGTCATGTAATAGTGCCACAAACTACCATATTACTGTTTCAAAAATTTAATTTAATCAGGTGCAAGGATACTGTGAGAAAAACACCAAAGTGCCAACACTGTCACCAAGTACTATGGTTCAGCATACTTGTGTTTGTAAATGCAGCACATCTGATGGCAACTCTCAAAAACATCAAATGCTGTATCCAAACATGTATGTCAACAGTGGCCACTTTCAGTACTCTTGATTTCTTCTTCCTTCATTCTCAAACTCCTGGTTTTCAGGATGTAGTCCAGAGAACAAAATGCATTGAGTCATGTTTACAGCTCAGCTACAATATCTGTGTCTTCCGGCCCAACTTCAACTGCATTTACATTCGTTCCATAAACCAGGGTAGTTCTTAATATTTTCATCTCCATACATTGGTTTTAATATCTGAGTGTCAATGGTGAGTTTTACACACTGTAAAACTAATCTGTGAACGAACACTTACTTATTTACTTATCTGATCTCCGAGCTTGCAAGCTTTTACTATTTCTTCCTTGTGCATGTCTTCTTCAGCTGTGTTGTCTGTTTATAGGGTGTTATTGGCAGAGGGGTTAGGTGGTAACAGTTGTTTTTGCAGGTCTTGTAGTGCAGGACATTCAATAAGGTGTTTTACTGTTTCTCGTCTGCTGCAGTATGATCTGTGATCATTCTTTGTAGATGTTTTTAAGTTGTACGTGTTGTTCGCAACCTATATATTGTGGTTTTATCTTTGCGGTGTATCCTATATAATTATGATGTCACATGAATTTGGTTGAGAAATGTCTGCATATAGTACTCTTCCTTTTGAGCCAGCTATCCATCCATTGTTTACATTTATTTCGGATAACATGGTTAGTTGTTCTAAGGTTGGTAATTGCTGCTCCATTTTTTGGCCAGTTTCTTCTTCTTCTTTCATTCTCAAACTTGCACTGGATCTCCCTTGTAGCAGTGCCATTGTCCTACTAGATTTCCAGCAAGATGTAGTCCAGAGAATGGAAATGTGTTGTGCCGCCGCTTTATTTGTGCCAATGGCCAGACACATCCGTCTTCTGCTGGGTTTTGCCAGTTTATCAGCACTTTCATTCCCGCTGATAATTGTGTGGCCTTGTACCGCTGCAGTATAGTAATTGATGCCATATGATGTATGTTTGTAGCCTGAAGTATTTTGCTTATTTCTGTGGACATGTACATTTTTTATTCATTACAAGTGATAATGACATTTGCTACATCCACTTTAGGAAATTCAGTGAATAAGAGTTATATCCTTGTCTATGAGTTTGTAGATGACTAATAAGCACTATACTGGTCCAAAATGTCCTAGGACATGGTATGTCTCTTATACAGCATGTCTTATTGAGCTGTAGTATCACACAATCACTCATTTGTTGTACACACATTGATGAATTGTATATGTTATTAAACTCCAGATATGTTCATTTTAATCATCTTTGTTTTGTCACTTCATGTTATAAATACAATACAAATCTGCAATTTCATAATTTTTTTATTTTTATACTGATTGTTTCTTGATTTCTAGAAACCTAATCTGCAGTACAGCTGGACACATTGTGATAAAATATATGTACTGTTTAGTATTATCGTAGATTTGAATTTGTTTGTGTATTTTCTTCAGTGATAGTTCAGTATCAATGCATGCACGAGTTCAATTGCTAGGATATTATATTGGGCCAATCTTTCTTTATGGATGCAAAGCATGGACAGCAAACAAAAGTGACCAAGATAAACTGGAGGCAAACTGAGATTTTTTAAGAATTATAAAAATGTAATGAACAGCCAAGACAAATTAATGTAGAAGTCCTCAGAGATGCTGGAGTAAATACAATTTATAGCAAAGATTAGACGCAATCAAGATTTTTAGGGCATGTGATGAGAAAGTAAAACTTGAATTTTAGTAACCACTGAAAAGATCAAGTGGAGAACAGAAAGACAAAAAAATTCAGAATGGATTGTCACTGTGGCACAAAAAGAAGTCACCAACTGAACTTATTAACAACACAAGAGACAAGAGCTGTGGAGACGCATGATCAGTTAAGTTACACAGCATGGCATTTCATCTATTTGTGTTAGTTCTAATACTTCAAAAAAAGGGTTCAAAAGTCATAGATGATTGACTGTACTGTGCACTATGTACTCCGTCACTCTCAACGAAGCTGCAAGCCACCTGCCTAGAGTACCAGTCATAGCACGTAACTCTGTAGCTTCAAGTGATGATCCACCATGTAAATGGGAAACAATACGACAGTCAGATTCAAACTCATGATCTCTTGAACACACTGCAAACAACTTAATCACTACGCTGTTTACCTGATATGCATGTTATAAGGAGGTTAAGGAGTGGAGTTGGTATCAAATACAGGATGAAAGTGACACAGAAGCCTCTCTGAAAACAGATGTGTCAGGTCAAATGACCAGTACACTCCGTTCTCAAGACAACATTCTGCTAATATTCAAGAGTATGAGAATGAACGAAGAAGAATTTCATTTGCGATTTCTCATCATCAAGACACTGCTGTGGTAGTACTCCCTGAGGATGGTAACTATACTGTTTAATAAAAGTCACAAACAAAATCAAAAGTAAGGTAACATCAAAGATTAGAACATCACATTCTTGTTTAATCATGTCACTACAACAGCAAATATTTATATTACATTTGAATGTAAAGTTCTCTAAGGATCTATTCTGATAACAACATACCAAGAATATTCAAACCCAACTTTTTTTTGTCATTAAGTAATTCCTGTAACCATCTTTCTCTAAGCAGACACAGCCATATTATGTGCTATTCTCTTTTATTTTAATCCATTATGTGCCTTCTCTTGTGTTTCCTGTCATGCCCACTACTCTTCCACAAATATTCTGTGACATGTACTCCACTTGATGTCCCATCACTTATCAAGTATGTTCTCTTATAGCCATACAAAATGCACAAAAGATTGACTTCATTGTATTTAGGTTTTCCATATGTACAGGATGAGAGTATCACTCCTTATATAACTCCATAGGTTAACTCGTAGTGGACCAAACAACAACTTATTTGCCGTTTTACCCTATTTGCTGGTTTTGTTCCTGGTCCACTAAGAGTTAAAAAATAAAATCCATGAAAATCTCAGAAAAAAAGCACTTTCAAACAAAACACATATCTATCATCTTTTCTGCTGTGAGGCGTCACAGGATTGAATGACAGTTTTCAGGCTATGGCACATTTTTGTCACTTGATATGCAGTAATACTGTGCCATGTCAGAATGTTGGTAACTCCTTTAATCCACCTTCTTGGTATTCCTCTGTATCTTGCTGTTTCCATTTCCATGTTGTATGCTCTTGGCCAATAAGGGTTAATTCAAAATTAGGTGGCCTAACCATTTCAGTCTCTATTTTTCAATATATTTGACCACTGATGTTCAACAGTTCCTGTAATCTTATTTCTCACAAGATCTCTTCTTGTTCTGTTAGCTGCTTTTCTTAAACATCTCATTTCACATGCAGTAAACTTTCTCTCTGGCTCTTTAGTTAGTGTCCATGTCTGATGATAACAAAATGTTGGGGTGAATATTGAATTTATAATTTTCTGAAACAAGACATAGCAGCCCAATTTTAAATATGAGTACATTTAAAGTATATGTACACAAAATTAGAGAAACTACTTTCACCAGGGACATTGTACAGCAAAATACTAGCCACTGCTCTGTAGGATATATCCAAGTTGATATCCTAAGGTTAGCTACAACACCTTAGGATATATTGAAGTTGATAACCAGAGACTAACCACAACACCTTAGGATATATTCAAGTTGATATCTGACCAGAGGCTAACCCTAGCACTTTAGGATATAGTCAAATTGATATTCTGAGGCTTACTACAGCTCCTTAGGATATATTCAAGTTGATAATTGAGAATCTTCTATAAAATGTCCTTCATAGAGATTAAGCACATTCCCTCTCAAATGCCCAGTGCATGTGGATCATAAATGCGTAAATTGCATGTTTTAATTCTCGAATTGTGTGCACAGAGCATTTCATGTGCGGTAATCTGTAACAAAGTGTGCAACCACACAAATTAAAGGAATGTTCGCTGCCACTCTGTAAGGACCCATTTTATAAAATCTGTCTTCCTCCAGTTTCATATTTAGGTCCACAATATATTATCTGCAGTTTTTGAATGTTATCAGAACCATAATGTCTTATGTCTTCAAAATATGTCAGCTTGCATTTTTATATTTTTCTATATCAATTTTCCATTATGTTCTGGTTTTTACTAACCTCTGCATTGGAATTAACAATCAAGAAACAACACACATACTATGTATCAATTCTCTTGCTAAGCCATAGCATATGATTTACATTTCTAAGTCCCATAAAGTGTGTCATACAATTACTGATGATGATTATCTCTATGTCAGGATATAGACTTCAATGTTATTTACACATAGGCCTGCTTACTCTTGTCAATAAATTTCCTGTTATGTCTAAATCTGTTGTCCTATGATTTCTTGAAGACTAGTTTTAGAAAGGTCAAAAGATCTGGTTACGTTTGAATACCATTGCAGTTGTTTTTGTTTTCAAGATAGCCAGTAGCTTCCATAATTTTAATGAGTTACTGGACTTTTCTGGTTTCGTGCATTATAAATAAAACAATTTCATCCCCATTTACTGAATTCTCTTCTCTCCGCCGAAGACAGATGTGTCTGGCAATTGGCACAAATAAAACAGCGATACAATGTATTTCCATTCTCTGGACTACATCCTGCTGGAAATCTAGTAGGCCCTTGTTCTGCTACATGAGACATCCAGCGGAAGTTTGAGAATGTAAGAGGATGAAGAAGAATAATTCTCTTCTCAAGGTTGTGCTGTATTTCCTAGTCTCAGAGGCACATATACCAACACTAAAACATTGATGTTATGACCAGCGTTTAAAGTTAATAAAAATGCGATAGTATTTAAATGAGTGTAAAGATTTCAAATCAAGTTAACAGATATCAGACATTTAATTAATCTGCCTTTAGTCTCAAACTGATATTTTTGATTAATTAATCTTCCTTTAGTCTTTCTACTAAATTGCTGTGTCCATTTGATGTTTCGCTCGTAATCCCATTGCTGACCTCTCCATTTAGCTTTTTTGTCTCCTGAAATGAATATAAGTACTTAAAAATTAAATAGGAAAATTCAGTTGTAATATGAAGAAACTATATATAAAAAAGACTTGTTTACAAATACATTTTTTCGGAGGTCCCTGGGGGTTATTGTTTAACACTTTTACTGCTATGGACTTTTGTCATCTGTGAATATGACTTTTTGTGCAAGGAATTTTTCAGACTCTACACTGGTTTTATTCAACACATGACTTTCCATTTTATTACAAATATCATTCTGAAATGACAATGCTGTTTTTGGATCAATTAATACAGAAAATTGGAAATTTAATGATTTTATAGCAGTTTTTCAACTAACTTTTCAAAATGGGCAATGTAGCTGATGATAAACAGTAGGAAGTGAATTATTCTGACATTTAGGGAGTAATAGCTATATAAGTGACTTTGAATCAGATACAGAATTAACTATGATTCAAGTAATGATGGTCATAGGTTGATATATGATAGTTTTATGGATAGGCTGATATAAGATAGTTCTATGGATCGATAAGTGAGTGATGAACACCTGCTTCGAAAATAGGAGCATAGCACTGCTGTTGCTAGACAAAATCATTCATATTGTAATTGGAAATGAAATTATTTCATTAAAAGCTTAAGATAAACATTTTTGGAAAGCTTATTCTTGTCTGAATGTCTTTTGAAAGCTTCAAAGCCCTAACATTATTGGTTGATTTTTTTTTTAATTTCTTAAAACACTTGCAAAACTCACCTTACTTACAAAAAATGACAGTGAGAACATGTTGATTTTAAAAAAAAAGACATATCAGTGGGGAACATGTTGATTAAAACAATGATATAGCAGTGGGGAACATGTTGATTAAAAAAGCTAGGCAGCAAAATTGTTAAAGCTATAGAGTTGCATGCTCTGAGTGTTACTCTCTGCAGGAAGCATACTACTCTGTTGATAGGGACAGATTCTATATGAGGGAATCACAGTACAATAAAGTGAATCCACTCCACTATATCTTTAGAGCCTCTTTACTTTAAGATTCACTCAAGAAAATATTTTCAAAGTACACAAATTAAACATTAGATATGTCTTCAAGACATTGATGGAGGTGGGCGCTGTCTTCACAAAAAAAAATCACCTTGTTTATGGGGATTGTTTATCTTTTTTTTAAGAGGGAAACCAGATGAGGGATGGGAGTGGTACATGTCTATTTTCCTAGTTTCTTAGTAATAGATATTATTTTCTATTTTCCTGTGGTGGACAAAGGATACAAAATTCAAACATTTCCCACCCTCCTCACATCCCCTTATCTGGATGTTGCTTAAATACATGAATAATACATGATCACAGGTATTCACTGAATACAGATTCCAGCTGGAATCAATCCGGAGCACTAGAAATGAAAGCCTTCTACACATCAGACAAGAGCTCAAACATATCTAAAAATCCTCAGTTATTACTCTGCATGCCCATTAAACTGGAGCATAGACTGTTTCAGAGTTCAAACATAACAGGTCTTCTTTCCGGCATGTCATAGGAAGTGACTAAAGAAAGTTGAGGAAAAGGCTAATACCATCACATGTGAAAAAAAGAATTGTTGTCACTACATGTATTGTCTCAATTTCTTACTTTTGTCTTCTGTCAAATGGGCCATGAAGAGATACAGACCAGCGGATATTGCACCTTCATCCATTTATGGCACACTCCTAGATAGAAGGGAATGCTAGATGTGTCATCACTGCGGATTGGATCACCAGATCTGACAGAAGAATAATGGGCTAGCTGACCCAGAAGTGTGTGCTGCACTCCTATGCGTAGTATGAGAGGCATTCTGGTGCGACAGTATCCTGGGACACTGTCACACCAGAATGCCTCCTTTCAGGGACTAAGCATGTATCCATAAGCTTCCATGCCTTTAAGACCTTTAAATGCCTTCAAACACAACCATGCTGTTAAGACAACATAGGAGTCTGTGCATTACTTCAATTATGCAACTGAGGAGGACCTGTGCCTTCGTCAGAGAGGCCATGGTGTGTCAAGATCTGCCTGCGACAGCTAAATGTATCAATTCATCATCAATACTCTGCAATAGTATGAGTTAGGGGAGGTAAAGACAGCAAGGAAGGGAACTGATCACCCCACCAAATAGTTCCTGCGACTTTGTACACGAAGAGTTATCTTCATTCTTGACGGTAGGTTGCTGTCATGGGACCTACCTTTACCATTTACTCTGCAATAGATACCCTAACACTGTGGAATTATTGGAAAGAAATTATTCAAGCTGATGCTCTCCCAGAACAGGTGGTACAATTTAGGAACCCAGGCAACCCACTATTCTACAGAAAAGCAAAAACTATAATATACAACAAATACATGTCAAAATGGAAAAAACAAATGGACTTGGAAGACAAACGTGAAGCAAGACATCAATACATCTAAAAGAACTTACACCGAATCAGTATCAGTGACTCTGTGACCTACAGAACAGCAGATAGGATTGTCCCAGTTTCTAAAAAAAATGTGACCTAAAACAAACCACTCTATACATGACCAATAGTGGACTGGATGTTTAACAATTGATCGCTGAAGAAAATACATCTAAAGGCATCAACAGATCTCACTATTCCATTTTAGAACAAGTTACTACAAGCTGCTGGGCCATCTATACCGCCTACGGTCTTTCCATGTGGATCCGGAATCCAATCTGGTGCAGCCCAACCGTTAGGTCTTTCTCAAGAATATAAAAAAACAAACAGTGAAAAACAATGAAAACAATAAAAACATTTCATTGTTTTTCAATGTTTATTTTTTTATATTCTTGAGAAAGACCTAACGGTTCGAAATGTTGAAAATACCTTGTGTATTGTCATTTGTATGTTTTTGTGTTTACACCTCATAATCCTTTAGTCTTAGTAATAGTCCGTCTTGTGTTCAAGTGAAACATCAAAAACCTGTACTCTATGTAAGTACTATTCTTGTTCTGTTTCACTACAGTGTTACCTAATATTGACAGTCTTTCTTAAGCATTTAATTTCACATTTGAGCTTTCTCTTGTATGAAAATGTCAGTGTTCAAGCATGGCATTTGGTAGCAGTGTTGGGAGACAAATAATTTTCATCATTTGACTTTTCAACTGAACGACATAGAAAACTAGTAATAAATAAATACCTTATTTTTTGTTTTCCGCGGTAATGGACAAGTGAGATTGTTTTCTACATTTTTTACCATCTGTTCTGGTTTACTCCATATCTTTGACAGCCATGGCCTAATAAATTTGTGGAAAACCCACAGTAAAAATGGAATGACAATACAGGGTACACACACCATTATAGTCTTGCTGTTATTTCCTGAAAGAGTAAAAATGTTTACTGTAAACAATGGATATCAAATCTTTAAAAAAATTTAATGAAACAAAATCAATACAGTGAAATCCCTAATTATATTTATTCTATATATTATATTTATTATATTATTTTTATTATATTTTATTATATATTATATTTATTATACTAATTATATTTTGTCAGTTCGGACCAAGTAGTTATAAAAGGATTCCATTGTATATGAAGGAGACTAGTTGATAGTGAGCTTGATTGCTATCAACGGGGTACAGCAGGCCAAGTTTGGAACCATGTCCAGACCAAAAAATCTGGGTTGTGATTTCTCTCTTGACACGACCACTCCTCCAGTTGACTCAACTGTAAATTAGTGCCTAACTCATGAGTTAGGGGAGGTAAAGTCAGAAAGGAAGGGAACTGGCCACCTCACCTAATAGTTGCTGCAGCTTAGTACATTAAGAGTTATCTTCATCCCCAATAGCAGATTGCTGCCAATGGACCTATCTTTACCTTTACTGTATATGATTATTAACAAAAAAATTAAAATGAAGAGCATACCCCATCTTCTAGTGGTGAGTTACAATTACACAGCACATACAATAGTTGATTATACCTCACTTCTATACCACAATTATATAGTAAACTATTTTTCTATTTCTTTACTATCTCAATTTAAAATTTCATTTACAGAAGGGGATGGCTTCAATGATTCTGTTCTAAAAAATGTCTTATACTTATCTCAACAAAACATTCAGTTAGGCCTACACTCCATCTGAAGACAGTTAAGCTGGACTGTCAGATTGTGTAAATGGGCACACCATAAGTATTTTTCTCACATTTCTATTGCAGAATTTTAACGTTCCAATCCATTTGACTGTTATTTTATTGTCTTTCTTATTTTATTGTCTTAATTTTTCTGGACACATGAGCATGTTAGCTTATGCGGTTTGTGTTTTGTAGTCGATTTTTCTAGACTAGTATTCCTCTGGTCTTTGTGGAAGTCTGCTTTGACATTGGATCATACCCTTTATCATCATCATCATACCCATAACCCTTCAGGGTCATAGGTGTGTCACTCTGGAAACATCAAAACCAAAATTTCACAATGCCTCTCTGTTATCAGTTCTTTATTTGAGTGTGGAGAATCTTAATCCTATCCAGTCTTTAATATTGTCAATAGATACTTTCCTCTTACCTCCTCTTCTTCTTCCACCCTTAACTGTTCCCCTGCAAGATATTTTTGGAAAGAGAATCATGCCTCATTATGTGGCCCAACCACACGTTTGACAACTCACCACTGCCATGAGATGTTCTTATTGGCCTGCAAGAGCACTTATTTTACTTCTCACATATATGTTGGTTTTGTACTCTATATAATGGACATGTCATGGGCCTATTCGTCTGTAACATTTGTTTTCAAAATCCATTATGATTTCTATGGGTGAAGAGGTTTGCTTGGTGGTGCCCATCTTCATTGATGATAGACAGACAGTTGAGATAGAGTAGTCTATTAACTGTCAACTCTATATTTCAAGGAATGATAGGATTATAATATATGAATGCTTTGTATTATTATTATTCTTTCGTTCACTTGAAACATGTCATCTGTTAATTGGATATAGACATGTTCCCATTGTGTTTTGTACATGGCATCCTGATTATTATTGTGCACCTTTTGTCTAGTTGCCTCTGTCTTCAGTATCTTGTTTACTTGGGCAGGCTGGGACTGCCCGATCAGTCCTAGTTTTCAGCGCCTGGTGGCTGAACAAAGCCCCATTGTATACATGTAGTATTATAATTATAATTAGTTATTAACGATAGGACTGGGCCTATGCTTTTAGTAAAAGTAAAGTAAAGTTTACTTTAGTACGGCACGGTACACTACACTAAGTTAACTATAATAACAAAGTATATTAAGTATAGATAAAGTAGCATAGTAGGGCCTAGGCCCTAGTCCTACTATTATGTGACTTGTAATTGTATGATTGTTACTATGTATGTTAAGTATGTTAGTCATACTCATACTATAAATACTATGTTACATAACATACTATGAATATATATGTACCTGTACTACACCGGGGCACTGTACGTACCGTACATTGTATATAGTGTGATAGTCAACTATACTCTATAGTCTAGTACTTACTGACTTACTCGTACCGTCGCAAATGGCTATGACTCTTGTTAGTGTACTATGATGTATGCCTACCTATCTGAAGAACTATCTCAAAATGATCTGCGAGCGAGCGAGTTCAGTATAATATTTTAATATAATCACAGTCGAAGTCACAGTTTGATAGTCGAAGTTACCGGGTCTTCAAGAAAAGTTTGTGTATAGGCATAAGAAAAACAATCTTAATATCTTTGATTAATAATAGAAAAATGTAGAACAGTCTATTAACTCCATAAACAACTATTATTGAGTCTATTATTAATTACAGGAATATTATGTACGTCATGCTCAATAAACCGGAAGTAAACATCTTTTTTTCCGGAGTTGTGCAGCTTTGTCAGGATTTATATCGAATGATTTATATCAACTGTGGGAGTTTGACAGGGATGCATAATGTCCCCAGTACTTTTTAACATATACTTAGAGCACATCATACAAGAGACATTACATGACTACAACACGTCTATATCGATCGGAGGTCGCCCTATTTGCAACTTGCGTTTCGCTGATGATATTGATCTTATAGCTGGATCAGAACAATCATTGCAAGAATTAACATCAAAGTTAGAAAAAGTTACCAGCAAGTACGGAATGGAAATCAATTCAGATAAGAGCAAAATCTTGGTAAACAGCAGAGACACTGAAATCCAGACTAATATCATGATGAATGGACACAAGCTTGAAGAGGTGAATACCTTCAAATACCTCGGATCCAGTATATGCAGCGATGGTAAATGCAAAGCAGAACTAAAAATAAGGCTGGAGATGGCTTTAGCGTCCTTGTCAACGCTAACTGTGATTTGGAAAAGCAACATCAGTGTTGGAGTGAAAATCAAACTGTATAGGTCGCTGGTGCTTTCTGTTGTGTTGTATGGTTGTGAGAGTTGGACACTCACTGCGGACATGTAGAGAAGATTACATGCTTTCGAGTATAAATGCTACAGAAGAATTCTACGAATTTCCTATAGGGAACATAAGACCAATGTGTACGTACGAAATAAAGTAGAGATGTGTGCAGGTGTCCAGGAGCCATTGCTTTCAATAGTGAAATGACGAAAACTAGCATGGTTCGGACATGTATGCAGGCACGATTCCTTGTCAAAAACAATACTGCAGGGAACTGTCGAGGGTGGAAGAAGCAGAGGAGGACAAATAAAGACATGGACAGACAACATCAAGGAATGGACAGGGCTAGATATTTCCACACTCATCCGCATCGCTGAGGATATAATTCGCTGGAGGACTCTGTGTGCTGAAGCATCCAATGTGGTACCCCTACGACCCTGAAGGGTTATGGGTTTATTGATTATTGATTGATATCGAATGACATTCTTTCCAGAACGTTGTCTTCATCGTGGATACTCTGAACTTCTCTCTATTCCGGCCAAACAGGCCGGCATTGGCCAGAAACATGTGCATACATTCTTCGATGTCGCTGGTCCATAGTCTTTTTCTCTTCTCCGGCACTCTTCCGTCTAGAGAATCAGCCTTTCGATACCATAATGTCGCTTTATGTGTCCACAATACTGTAGCCGTAGCTTCCTTCTTATGATAGTATTTAGACGCCACGCTTCATTTAATTTCAGTATTTTCAAAACTTCAGTGTTCTTCTTGTTTTTCTCTGTCCATGATATTCGTAGGATCTTTCTGTAGCACTTCATTTCAAATGAATTTATTCTTTTGGATATTGTCTTGTTCAAAGTCCAAGTCTCGCATCCATATGTTGCCACTGGGAAAACAAATGATCTTAAGAGTTAATTTAGTGTCGTTATTACTACTTTAAAATGAAGAGTGCTCAGGAGACGACTAAACGTGACAACAGAAATGACATGTCTACGAAGAATACTCGGAGTGTCATTAAGAGATAGAATTAGAAACGATAACATCAGACAGATAACCAAAACAATACCAGTATTGGAACACATCAAAAGACAGCAGATCAAGTGGTTTTCACACGCTTCCAGACTACCGACATATAGCATGCCACAAATGGCCATGACACATAAACATAACGGTTATAAAGCCAGAGGCAGACCATGTAAAAGATGGATCACAGAAATCAAAGAAGCCACAGGAACAAGCTTACAAACAGCGCACAAGAAGGCCATCTCCAGAGAACTCTTCCACCCCTGACGCTGCAAGGCAAACAAGGGACACAGCGTATAGATAGATAGATTACTACTTTGCCATATCTTTCTAATTTGTGTTAATTTGAATGTTGCAATTGCGAGTCTTCTTCTAATTGTCAGGATATATATTTTAAACGACAATAAATTAGTTAATCATCGATTCATCATCACCGCAAACTGGACACGTCCTCTGCTGGTTGACCATCATTCTTCTGCACCCTCCAAAATGTTCGCATTTAGCAACACCGCATTTCAAACCCTGATCTTTAATCCTGGACATTGAAAAGGAATCATCATCCACACTAGTCCCACTCTCACGTGTTAGGCCCTATATCTCTTATGGAGTTCAAAATGTCAGCTCGGTCCATCGCCCTGTGCCACAATCACGCATGACGTCCGTTGATCTGCTCTTTTATTGACTCGAACACCCACATATCCCGGCACTAAAATAAATGTAGCTTCTTTCAAACTAGCCTTTCTCAAGGCCTCAATCCACTGTTCGCGAACGAGACCCACTAGTACCTTCCTAATCATACTCATAGAGTCACTCATGATGCAGACCCGTGTTACCCTCTGTGTTCCTATCCACTCAAATGACATGATCGCCGCCATAATATCCATAGTCATGCTACTTGTAGTCACAACAAAGACCCCACTCTCCTCCCTGATCGTTTTAGCTGCGCACTTAACTGTGAAGGTCCGAGCACTGCGAACATGTCTAATCACAGATCCATCAGTGTATATAATCACGATGTTCCTGGTCTACAGATTATTATCTGATTGCTGAACTACCACATGGTACAAGAGCGGCAATGTATGCTGATGATTTAGTAATATGGAACATGCCACAGTTACTACCAAACAGGTACAGAGAGCTATAGATGTTTTATCAACATGGGCAAACAAATGGTGTGTCAGCATCAATATAGATAAGTACATCACTAGTCTTGTTACGCTTTCACCAAAACAAAAACTGGTGACATCAAAATCAATGGAAAGCTCTTGAAGGGAAAAAAACGACCAACATGTCTTGGAGTCACATTTTACAGTAGGCTTAAATGGAAGGAACACATCAAAAAAGGTCAAAAGAAAGTTAGCCATCCTGAGAAAACTAAGTGGAGCCACATGGGGAGCACACGGAAAAATACTTAGTAGAGTTTACCAGAGGGCATATGACCATACCTGGAATATGAGTCTACTACATGGTGTAGACTGATTGTGCATGGTGTCCGGCATCAAATATTACATTACATGTGCTAGATAAAGTGCAAAACCAGGCACTTAAGATAATAACGGGTGCAATAAAATCAACACCCATAGTAGAGATGAATAAAATGGGAACAATATGTGGAGAATACGAACACTGAATGAACGCAGAGATACAACGGTGCTAACACACTCAGAAAAGTTTCACTGTATGCCAAGTCATCCAGCGGAAGACAGATTTCAAAGCTTGGTAATGGGGCGACTGAAACGAAGTAGTTTTATCCATCAGGCCAAACGACTCCGTAGAAAAATCTCAGACTTGCCTGAAGTTGATAGCCACCTAAACTCGGTACCAGAATAAATCCTTGGAGAGAGGATAGTGGATTACCTATTCATATCCAAACTGAGGAGAAAGGAATTTTCAGTGAAAATGAACAGAATATTGTACAACGTAAGGCAATTACTCTCAGTGTACTGGATGACGAATATCCACAACACATGTGGATCAGAGTATATACAGGTGGGGCAGCAGAGAATGTAGCGAAAAATAGAGAAGCAGGAATATATATAGAGTACCCAGACAATGTGAGGGACATGTCTACAATTAAAGTACCAACAGGTACAATTGACACAGTATTTGATTCGCTTTGCTACAACGAATGTCTATTTCGGTGCCCATCTATCTATCTGATGATTATGTTACGCCTAAGTATTTGAAGGTGTTGGTTTGTTTAATGACTTCATTTTCCATTGTTATATTTAGATTGTGTGTATCCCTTCCTATTGCCATCGTTTCTGTTTTATTTATGCATATCTTCATGTTGTTGTTCTTGCACTCGATGTCCATGGATGTTAGATGACGTTGTAGTTCAGTTTCTTCATACGCTATTATTGCCTGGTCGTCGGCAAAGAGCAGCTCCTTTGGTGTTTTCATCTTGCATCTTGGCTTTTTTCGTAATGCTATCGATATATGTGATAAACATGAGTGGTGATAAAAAGCATTCTTGCCTAACACCAGATGTGACTTAAAATGGTTTTGATGTTCCTTTATTCGTTCGAATTACACTCTCACAGTTAACATATAAGCTTTGACATACTTTAATACGGTGGTTGTTGATTCCGTAGTTAACCAATGTGTGACATATAACGATTCTATCTACTCTATCGAAGGCTTTCTTCTGATCTACAAATGTTACAAAATAGTTATTGTATTATATGTTTTTTTCGAACATCTGCATGAGAATGAAAATTGCATCTGTGCAGCTTCTGTTTTTTCTAAACCCCATCTGTTCGTCGGATAGCTGTGGTTGTATAATGGGTCTTATCCTAGATTCTATAATTTTGGCGTACATTTTGCGTACATGACTTAGTAGTGCGAAGCCCCGATATTGTGTACATTCTCTTTTACTACCCTTATTCTTCCACAACGGTGTGATTATTGCTTGTAGCCAATCTTTAGGTGTTCTTTGTTGTGCCCATGCTGCGTTAAATATTCTGTGTAACAATTTGATGCTGTACTCTCCTGTTGCTTGTATAATTTCGGACGATAATATGTACACCCTTGGTATTTTGTATTTTGGTGCTTGTCTGACCACTATATTTACTTCATGTTGTAATATTTCTGGTTCTAATGTTGAAACCACTAGGTCTGTTGGTATTGTTTTGTTCGTTCCCCCCATGGGGTTAAGTAGCTCTTTGAAATATTCTCTCCATCGCATGGTGACTTTTGAAGGATGTATTAAAGGATTTCCATCCTTATCATTAATAATATCTGTTGGGTTGTAATTCTCATCTCTTGATCGTATACTTCTAACCATCTTAAAGATTGTTCTGGTAGCAGTTCTATGATTTTCTGCTAATGATATTCCAAATCTTTTCCATTATTGTATTTTTCGTTGCTTTAACTATTTTATTTGTTCTTCTGCTTTGTATTATATAGTTTACATAATCTACATAATTTTGTGACTTTATCCATTCTTTGTGTAGATATTTTTTTAATTTTGACTGCTTGTTTTATTTCATCACACCACCATGTTGTGTGTGTGTGCTGTTCCCACATTTCTCTGTTCCCTGAAAAACAACAGTACAAGAAAACTCTGCAGACCTCTGTTCGAGTTACAGAACACAATCAAGTTTATAGAAGAAACATAACTTCAGATATACGCATGTTCCAGACGAACAAAGGTGGATATATAGATATATTGTGGATATATAGATATATATGTGATATATAGATATATTTGGATACTAGAAGCAATGTCTGTCGTTGCCCGGATAAGTATAAAACAAAAAAGTAAAATAGAATAGATGCTAGCTAATATCTTTCTTATAACGTAGCAATGACTTTGATATCTTTCAGTTTCTGGATACGTTTAAAATGCGAAAAAATGTTGTTTATATAAAAATCTAGTAATATTGCAAGGAATGTCGAGGTAGTGACATATGAAGTTTACGGTAAAAACAGTTTATTGCTCAATACTTGATCGATATGGATTTTGAATAGTAATTGTCTGTCTATTGTCTTTCCCCTGGTGGTGTGTTATCTGCTCTTGTCGTTAAACTAAAGGGATGATTGGAACTCAAGCTTGTGTTCAAGGCCAGATGTATTGCCTTGGCTGTGCTATGACCGTGTTCGTTCGAGATTTCCCTGCCGTTTTCAATCCATCTTTTCCGTGTTCTTCATCTTGCTTTGTACCCTGATATCATTTGGTTATATGCCTTCACGGGTAATTTGTCGTGATTCATTCTCATAATGCGACCAAACCACGTTATCTGCTGCCTTTCTATGTATTATGTACAAGGTGTTATACCTATTCTTTCCCTGATGTTTTCATTTTGTATTCTGTCAAGCCTGGTGACCCCTGCAGCTTTCATTCATTCCATTTCATTAATTCCTCAATCATTCCATCTTACAAGTCACTATCTTTCTATAATGTGAAGATGAGAGAGACCAGGTTTGGCACTGGTAGCACAGTATTGGTAGGAATATACTGTAAATCATTTGTCTTTTAACTTCTATCTCAATGTTGAGATGAGGAAGTAGTGGTGACAGTTGGTATAGTACTGAATTTGACTTTTGACATCTCGTCTCTACCTCTCTATCTAGACTTCCATTTTCTATGAAAGTACTACTGAGATTTTTGAACTCCGCTACTTCTTCTACTCCCATGTTGTCTATATGTATGTTTCGTAATTATCAACTTTAAATATCTCGCATACAGACTATGGAATATATGTTACTGCAATGTTTATTCTCTGATTGCATAGTAAACATTTGGATTGAAACAGTTTGAACGTTGAATCAAAATCAGGAATATTAATTTCTAGGTCTAGCCGATACGGACGAGTGTTTCGGTGTGATACAAAGAAATACTCAAAGAAATTGCAGGGTTAACTCAATGATGTACAAATGGGTAAAAGTATGTCTGCATAATAGTTATATCTAAGCTGTATTACCTGTGGATATATAGATATTTATGTGGATATATAGATATACATATATATAGATATATATATATATTTAGAATTTGGGTATATTGAGATGTGGATATATAGAAGAATAGGGAGAACATCATGGAAAGACGAAAACGAACAAAGAAGTTATAACAACACTTCGTATGAAGTCAGAATTATTGAAGGAAATAAAGATCAAACAAATAAAATATTTTGGACATATTAAAAGACATGCCACCTTGTTGAAGACCGTACTTGAGAGAAGTGTCGAAGAGAGACGAGCACAAGGGAAGCAGAGATACAAATGGAAGAGTAACATCGCGAGATGGAAGGGTTATAGTCCAGCAGTGCACCACGAAGACAAGAGATAGGGCATGTTGGAGGTCTGTTGTAGCCAACCTTTGTTGAGGAGACGTCACTTCATGATGATGATATTATATATATTTTTTAAAATCTCAAACAGCCAGTGTGACCAAGAAGTCATGCTGAAGTCGGATATGTCAGACAAAAAAGCACTTAGAAACTATTTCACAGCACGTGGGCCATTCTCATAAGTGCTCCGCTCTCCGTTCCAGCATCCATCTCAGTGTATGTAGACTCAGAGTCCCAGTCAGGTGTTGACTGCGTGATCTTCGAGGACATCCAAAAGATTTACTCTTTCTACCCTCCCCTCTAGATACTCCCATTTCTAACATTCTCTGTATCTGTACGTTCTCAGACTCATTGACAAAATCTTCATCTTGAAATGAATTTATTACTTCTTTGATTAAGTCTGCTTTATCTCTTTTCAATATTATGCAGTCTATCACCGCATTGCCTGGCAATAAGTCGGCTCTCTCGTTTCCTTTAACCCCGGAATGACCAGGGCAGTATACCTATGTAATGCTATGGACAATTGAGTTGTTAAATAAGTCCTACCATTCTTTTCTCAGCATGAACTTTTCTATCTTGCGCAGCATGTTTAGAGAGTCTGTGAGTATTACCAAGTGTGTTGATGTATCAGTTATCAACCAATTAAGTGCTGCTGTATCTCCTTCTATCTCCATCCTCATGCTCGATGTGACAGTGGAATATGCTGAAGATTTCTCAACCAACTTCACGACGTTTCTGTAGGCAACAAACCCCCTAACCGCTTTTATTTGTGTTTCTGTTAACTGAGCCATCTGTGTATATAATTATGTCTTGTGGTTTTGAGTGTAGTTGGGCGAGTTCGTGCACTGTATCTTGGGCCCTTACACCGTCCATTTTCGACACGCTTTGTTTAGTTGTATTATTACTTCAGTCAGTGATTTCTTCTCAGTGTCTACTTACACCCATTTCCTATTTCTTCAAAATCACATACTCTACGTATTGTGTCTTCAGCCTTTGCCATCCATGATCTGCCACGCTTGATTCGTTTTCCTATTGACTCTTCTAGATGTTGGTGTAGTGGTTGTATTCTGTCACTTTAAGGTACGACCTAACATGTGCTATCTGATGTCGCACTCTAATACTAGAGAGATCAAGCAGAAATCTCATAGAAGAGATGGGTGTATCCATAGTACAACCCAGTACCGCTTTCATTGCCTCATTTTGGACTTTTTCTAATCTATCGACTTGTGTCTGTGAGTGTTAGAGGGCCAAGGCCATAATCTATGATAAATAGCACCATCAATTGTAGAAGCAGAAACAGTACCAATTGTTGCATGTCGAAGATCGACATAATCTTGTTAACACTGATCCCTCTTTTAGCCTTCTGAATCATATTTGTGATGTGTTTGTTGAGTGAGAGACTTCTATCAAAGGCTATCCCAAGATATTTAAGCGCAGATATCGAAGTGAAGCTGTGGCGCAAAGCAGTCCTTTTTCACAATTACATCCAGATAATCTGCATAACGAACTCAGAAGAACTCAAGCAAGTTCGAAAGTACTATATATTTAAGTACAAGAAAATCTATTAAAAAAATTAACAAACTGGAATGGAATCAAGATTTCACAATAGATGCCACTAAATCTGGCAAATATACGCCATCTTGGAAAAAGTGGTAAAACATCACTAGTGTGTTCTATTTTTAAAACTTGTATTATAATATTTTTGCTCACGTTAAATATTAATTTATGCATAACAAATAGCTGTATCTCGAATTTTGAGAACTGTTAATATGATTCTGTGCATCTTAATGTTTATGTTTTAATCTTAACCATGTTTTTTTATGTCTACTGAAAACTTGGTCTGTCTTAGATTTTAATATATTTTTCTGGTATTTTTGGGATTGGACTGGATTTTGTGATATATATTAGTATACATAATACTATAGATAGAGAAAATAGATAAGTTTTTAAAAAGTAGTTTGAAACGTCACTAACATTACAACTTAAAGACAGCTGGTGGTGCTATACGGAGCTGTCGAGGGAATTAAAATATAGGCCTAAGGCTAATGCCGAAGGAAATGCCATAAATTAAAAATATTATTTATTATATTAATTTTTATTAAAATTTTATTTAAATGATTAAGTTGGCCATGATATCACTCAGTTATTATATTATATACTATAACTTATAGGATAGATTGGGCATGAAGCTAACTAACACAACCACATGACTTGAGCCTAAACTAAACTAACAATTTTGAAAGGATACAAAAATAAATATCCACATCATCCACAAACGAGCGACCTGACTTTCACTTAGGCATGCGTAATTTATAACAATTTATAATTTATGTTAAAGGTGTAGACTATGCTAAAATTAACTTAGACTACGTAAATTAAAATTGTGAACTTTAATTTTAGGCTACACCAGTTTGAAACAAATCTATCCCGATGGAAACCAAAAGGCAAATCATAAATTTATGTGTTACCAATGTCGGACATGGACACAACAAAAGAACGAGATAAAGCCTACTACGTGTGAAATGAGATGTCTAAGAAAAGAAACAAACAGGACAACGTTTAAGAAAAGAAACAAACAGGAGAAGAAGAGATCATGTGAGTGAGGAATGAAGAGATTACAAGAACTGTGGAGACAATATCTGTGGTCAAATATATTGAAAAATAGATTCAAATGGTTCGGCCACATATTGAGAATGAACCCTTATTGACCAGCGGCAAAAGCATACACCATGAAAATGGAAACAGCAAGATGCATTGAGGATACTAACATTCAGAAAGTCACAATATTACTGCATATCAAACGACCAAATCTGTCATAGCCCTAAAACTGATCGTTATTCAATACTGTAATGCCTTGCAGAGAAAAGACAATAAATAAACAAATAACATGTATGCCTAGGATGTTGTAGGACTGCCTACTCAAAACATTCCAGGAGAATGCACCTTTCATAAAAGTCATAAAATCTCAGAATGTACAGTACCCCTTCAGAGTAGGAGGCTTCTTAGAAAGAAAAAGTTGAAGTCTTCTATGTATGAAATAAAGCTCTGCAGAAACTTCCCCATTGCACAAAAGAATACAAGAGCTATATTGCTCATAATTACTGGAGATAAAATAAACAACACCTTTCATCTAAGATGTCTCTATAAAATTATGAACATTTTATGGTAAGACAAATCCTAAAACCACTATTGTTAACAAATACTGAGGTAATATATCGTCCTCAACTACCAAAATAGATAATCAAAATCTCTACCAGGTATATATAAATTAACACAGCTACCATTTATCGTTTGTAACTATATTACAGAAATAGTCAATCTTTACAGCTATGTTTTTTTATATCGTAATGTCCTATTGTTGATCCTGGAGTAGAGGGCCGTCCAACTTGTGACATTGCACTGCATCATAGAACCTAGGTCCTGTGACTTGGACTGTCAAGATCTTATTGATTTGATGCTGTATGTCAAACTAACATCCGAAACCAACTGGAGTAAGGGGAATCCTGAGCTGAAACCATCCAATTCAGGATGTGATGATCCTACATGTCTTTCCAACTTTGGCAGATATGAAGCATGTCTTGTGAGCTGGCAGACTGTTGGTGGTGGGGAATGGAGAGTGATGAAGCAACAGAAAAGATGAGGAAAAAGTAAAAAAGAAAACCTTATTAAATACCCTGCACTAAAAGACCTACAAAAACAACTTGAGTCTTGATTAGGAACAAGCATCACAGCACTGGAGACATTCCCATATATGCTCTGCTTGCCAATCTAAAAGTGGATAAATTAAGTGTCCCAGTCTGTTGCTGATTATTAGGTGATTATGCTTTCTTCTGATCTTTCCAGAGAGGGAGCATTTTCTCCCATTGTCTCTAGTCTCTCCCATTTATACCATTCTGAATATGTACATTGTCCCGTTCAACCTCCTCCTTGTCATTTTGTAGGGTATCCATGACGGCTCTAATGAATTTAATCCTGTCTCTTCTTATCTCTGTGCCGTTCACCAACACATCGGCTCTTTCATTTCCCCTGACCCCAGCATGACCTGAGCAGTAGATCCATGTAATGCTCTGCACGTTGTTGAGTAGAGTGACCTATTCAGTTCTAATCGATAATCAAATTGGTAACTGCATAACACATAACAGCAATTGTACTTACGTAAAACACAGGTTTTTAAAAAATGTTCCACTAAGACACGACGGACTATCACTAAAACTAAAGAGTTATAATGAGTAAACAAGAAAACATACAAATTAAAATACACAAAACATTTTCAATGTTTTAACCAAAAGGTCTTTATCAAGATACGCACAAAACATCAAAAGATGACGAATGAAAATTATCACAACACATGCACAGTCCAACCGAAATATGGAAGTGGGATGCCGGAAGGACAGGAAGTACATAAAAACATAAATATAGGTGGAAACGAAACAAACAAAAAGTTGACGTAAATGACTGAACAAAATGAATAAAGACAAAAACACACCAACCCAGTACTAGACAAAAGAGTGGTCGGAATTGATTCCAAAAGGTGTGATAATTTCCATTCATTGTCTTTTGATGTTTTGTGCGTATCTTGATAAAGACTTTTTGGTTGAAACGTTGAACATTTTTTGTGTATTGTAATTTGTGTTTTCTTGTTTGCTCATTATAACCCCCTAGTTTTAGTGATAGTCCGTCGTGTCTTAGTGGAACATTTTTAAAAACCTGTGTTTTACGTCAGTTCTGATCATACACTTTTCTTTCTTAAGCAGCATACTTTGAGAGTCCGTTAGAATCACAGAGTCTGTTGGTGGTTGCGTCGCCAGTCACCATTTCTATTCTCATACTTGGTGTTGTAATGGGATACGCAGCTGACTTCTCAGCTAATTTCTTGCCATTTTGGTAGGTCATGAAACTGCAACCACACCTGTTTGTTTCTTGTTATCTATACAAAAGCAACTGTTACCACCAAACCCCTCCATCACTAACACCCTTTATACAGACACAACATAGCTGAAAAAGACATGCACATACCACCACCTGGCACAGGGAAGAAAGAGTGAAAGCTTGCAACCCTGGGGAATGGAAAAGTAAGTTAGTACAGATTTTCTATGTTTTGTACAAAAAATAACAGGTTTTATTCATAAATTAATAATATAGCATTTGTTTTCCAGACTCAAGACTACATGAGGAATGGCCTCTCATCAAACTTCAGAAGCAGACCATGATTTACATAATGTCATTACTGTTAGCAGTGTTAAACAACCAGCAGAGTGTCATACAAGCAGTAATGATGTTGCTACTTTGATTTCACAGTCAAACTACTCAGGAAATAACAAAACCTTTATTGTTCAAATGAATACAGAACCTGTTGCTAACTCTAGCAAATTGAAAAGTCTTCTTCCAAAAAATATGCTGAAAATGATTCCAAAACCAGAATCTGAAGCATATTTATTTCAAGTATCGAATGACTCACATATTCAGGAAGGTAGCAGATTTCCATCTTTTATACCTGGTGAAATAATAGTATCACAGCCTTTTGATGACAAAGGTACTACATATGCTACCCCTGTGGTGACAACAGAGGTTCTAGAAAACATTTTGCAGCAATTTCATAGCAATATAACTTCCACTGGTGCCTTAGAATCTGAAAGTAGAATATCACATTGTGATGTTAAACAAGAACTTGATAAAACTAGTTCTTATACTATTGAGGCAGTTGAAGGAACATTGTCAGATGTTGTAAGAGACTCCCAGCTTTCAAGTGGTGATGTTCATGCCACTTGGGATCACGGTGTAGAAACTTCTGTACCATCAACTTCACATTCATTGTCTGATGAAACTGACAAAGAACAAGATATTATTAAGAAAACAGTAGTCGAGGCATTTGTCAAGATGGTTGTATGTCGAAAGTTGACTGTCCAGAAAGTGCATACTAAGACTGGGGAGATTTTAGATACCAAGATAAAAACAGTAAGTAAAATAGTAGATACAATTCTCTAGTTACTTCATTTTTTTAAATTTTGTTTTCTTTATTCACTTATCTAAGTGGTTTGTTTTTATACCCAGGAATTACACGAGCGAAACACCTGTATCCTATGTGCATTGGTGAGTTTCTCCAGAGCTTTCTTTCATACCTAGAAGACACTCAGTGATATGTAATGCTTTGATAACAAGCCTCCTACTCAGAAGGGATCTGTGTACATTATGAAACCATATTTCACTATTTCGTATGTTGACATCCTGTCATATAAAAGCCTGCAACCTTTTGGTGATATCAATGTTTGGCAATTGTGACCACATAGTCCATAAGACTGCATATGGCCAATAATTTATCTAATGATTTTATTTCAGGTAGGGTATATTGTTCCTTGAGTAAAATGTCTAATTGGTCACATTCCCTCCCCCCTTCTCCCCAGAAAAGAGACCCAAAAAAAGTCACACACAGACTGCAAATAATGAAAAACTATCTGCAACAGAATAGGGAGCTGACATAAAAAGTATAAAACTAGTCAATGTAAGTCATATTCGTCCAACTCTGGAATATGGATTGAGCACATATGCAACAGGAGCAAATATCATCTTCAGAAGCTGGACAAAATACTGAATGCAGGTCTCCAAATTATAACAGGAGGACTAGGGAGCATACCTATAACATCAATGGAAACAAAAGCAGGATTACAAAATATAACCGCAGGGAGAGTGAAAAGTCACAGCAAATGTAGTAGTACAACTGGGGAAAATTTATAGTAGTACAACTGGGAAAAGTTTAGAGAATGAACTAATATCAGGACAGAGATGACAGTGCAAGAACTTGTCAAGTTGCACTCAAAACTACAAGACACAATCATATATACAGATGGCTCAATCAACAGAGAAACAAATAAGTGCAGATGAGGTTTTGTTACCTAAAAGAATGGCAGGAAGGCACGTGAGAAATCATTTGTCTACTCCACTACAACATCGAGCATGAAAATGGAAATAGAGGTGGTAACAGTGGCACTCAATTGGTGACTGAAATATCGTTTCATATGGTAATTCTAAGACTCCCACAGCATGTTGCGTAAGATAGAAAAATGCATGTTAAGAAATGACTGGGTCACGCTATTAAATAACTTTGTTGTACACAGTGTAACAGTAATATACTGTACTGGTCATGCAGGGGTCAAGGCAATGAAAGAGCAGACTCATTGACAGACAAAGCTGTGGTTGATGGCACAGTATGAAAAGTGATAGAACAGATTAATAAGGGCGGTAATTGATTTACTGCAAAGTGAAGAAGACAACATTGGAGGTGATAATGGGCAAAAGAATGGTGTAAGATGAGTGAGACAGGAGATTATGGAGTGATATGAGAAAATGTGTCCTCTCTGGAAAGATCCGAATATCACATAACACCTGACTTTGAATTTACATACTCTTGAATGACTGCTGGAAGAAGAGCGGAGCACTGAGGGCAAATAACACCAATCACCAGATTGATTTTTTAAAAATGTAAACACCAAAGTAACACTATTCAAAATGATTATTATGCCAACACTGTGCTACCAAGCCAAACATGGACAACAACAGCACAAGACAAATGTGAACTTGTGACAGCTGAAATGGCATGCTTACACTGAATCCTAGGAATATCGCTAAGAGACAGTGAGGAATGAAGACATTAGACAAAAAACCGGGACCACCATAAGAGGTGACTAAGAAGGTTTGGGGTGTAACTAGCTATTTCATTGGTCAGAGTTACCCAAAAGTCATACTGACGTTGAGTGCGTGAGGGAAAAAGGTGCAGACTGGCATCAAAACTGTAAACCGGGACCACCCAAATGTTGGAATTTATTAAAAGACAACAGATCAAATGGTTTACACACATCAGCAGACTACCATCAGACAGCATACCACAGCAAGCTATGTTACACAGATATAGTCAAGGAAGACCTAGAGCCGAGCATGAAAACGATGGACCGCCGAAATAAATTAGACGACAAATTCTACAATTTACTCAATACACACAAGGGCCATCTCCAGAAAACACAACTAGCATTCCAATCTAGGTCGGGACTACATCCTGCTAACTCATGATCTTGGGATTGAACACAGCGGAAGAATAATAATTAGACATCAATTGGTGAGATATGTTCACATTTATTGAAAGGTTAGCCATTGGTGATACAAATTCAACAATTATTTATAATTTTTCATCTACAATAATTCGACCATGTGTAGCTTGGGCTCAAACAGGGAGTAAATAATGAAAACACTATAACCTCCATGTATAAGAGGTAAGTAAGGAGATTTTGGGGGTGGTTTTAGCTGTTCTACCACAAGGTCAAAGTGATACATAAACCATGTTGGTCAGATTTTTCACGCCGAAATGTGCAGATATCGCAGTGAAACTGGAGACTATGATGTAACACATTCCGTTCTTTAGACTACATCCTGCTGGCCATCGGAAGTTAAGAATGAATAGAGAACCCACAGTAATTATTTACATATATGATTTTATTGTTTACTAATTGTCACTGTTTTAAATTAACAGGAAGAGGAAGAGCCAGTCATTCTTGGAGTGGATTGTGTTGAGACTACAGAAGATTTGATATCTTCTTCTGTTGTAGAACTAGCCATTGCTAACAAGTGCAACACAGACCCTGTCACATCAAAATGGGGAACATCTCTTGATGGTGGATTAAAGTTTCTTAGTGCTGTCTCAGAAAGTAGACAGAAGATAGGGAAAAACATGAAGGATAAAGTATACAGACCTTCACCACCAAAAGGAATTTCATTATCAAGGTTAACAGATCTCGAAGAATGTAGTTCCACACAGGTCGAAGATTCTAATCACAGATTTTTTGTGGAGTCCACACCCAATACAGACTCACTGCAAATCAAAACAGAACCCAAAACTGACAGTGATAGTGATTGGAATGAAGAAGTGAATGATGATAGTGTGGATTATGTTCCAAGAAGTAACAAAGCAAACTTGATCAAATCCACTATTTCTACAAGACATCAAAATTCAAAGAGAGCAAATAGAAATCCTAATAATAAACATATGTCTCAGTCTTGTATCAACGACAGTCCAGGTACATGTGATACTGATATACTTGTTTTGCGCCAGAAAAAAAGAGGGAGAAAGAGAAAGTGGGATAATGCATTAGGAATGGCGTCAAATTTAAGAACATGTCAGTTCTGCAACAAGCATTTTAACAACACCATGTCCTGTGTGAAACACATGAAGAAAGGGGACTGTGTGTCATCGGTATTTTGTTATATATGTTCAAAACCATTTCAAAATGAACAGCTGCTAGATAATCATCTCCTTATGCATGGAAGTGAGGTAAAAAGTGGAACATTTGAATGTAGAGATTGCAATCGTTCATATAGAACTCGTGCGGGGTACTTGAAGCACTTCAGAATGGGTACTTGCTCAAAAAGAGATGATTATGAAGATGGCTGCACTGGTGAATTCAACTGTGATTTGTGCGAGTCTCGGTTTAGTTCAGAAGGTTACTTGAAGTTGCATAGATATAAAGTGCATGAAAATCCTAAAGACACACACATTTGCACTGACTGCGGGAAGAGATTTTATAGTATTCAAGGATATAATAAACATCGTCAAGGAAGACCATGCACAGAACCTCTGAGGTGCCATATTTGTGGGAAATCGTATTCTAGCAAAGCCAAGGAAAGCTTTAAAATCCACATGAAACACCACAGAACAGAAGTAAATGGAATAACATTCCAGTGCGATGAATGTGAAAGAAGTTATATGACTCAGATGGCTCTGAACAAACATAAACTATCTCACACAGGAGTCAAGCCATACAAATGTAATGTCTGTGGAAAAGAATTTTCAATGCGATACATGGTGAAAGATCATGCCAGAATGCATACAGGAGAACGTCCTTTCCACTGTAGTTTATGTGGTGGTGCATTTAGTAACAAAGGGCATTTAGGGCGGCATCTCCGGTCACATGAAAATGGAACATTAATGAAGCGAGGTCGTCCTAAAAAGATAAGAGAGCCTGAAGGAACAGAGTTAAAAATGATTGAATTTGGACAAACACTTCACAACTTTGATGGACAGACTATACAGGTGGTTGACGGACAAATGTTTGAGTCGCAGACATCAGGGACACCAATGATCATTCAGGCAAACAATAATACCATCATTATCACAGATGCTTGGCCTAATGTAAGCACTGCATCAACTATAACTCTTCCTAGCTCTCAAAATATTGCAAATGTTACAGCAAACGTACACTCCACTAATGGACAGTGAAGTCTAAATTAGCATATGACGCTGATATTGAGTTGTGCAACTTTCTGAGAGAGTCGGATTAGCAGATACAGCACATAATTTTTACAGTTCTATTATTATTGTAAATAAAGATGGTCATTCTATAAACTTAACACAGAGAAATTCCTTTATTACAAATTGGTTCAGACTTGTGAAATATTTATTTAATAACCAAATTTTGCTATATACAATTAAGAGGATTTTGAAAATTGTTGCCAAACTGGGAATTTTGTTATAAACGCTAGGTTGTAGATATGGGAGGGTTCATTCCATAACCTCCTCTCTATGAAGTCTGAACATAACATTTGGTACTAGGAAGCAAATCAGAAAAGTGGGTTAAAATGTCCTTTAATGATTTGAATAAAAAAAGATCACAAAAATAACTATACTGGGTATAGATGTATACTCTGTAAAGGGATTTCATTGTAATTTAATAAGAGCAAGTCTCCACAGTATTAGTTTTGTTCATTATTCTATTATGCTTTATGATTAGTTGTTGCAAATATACTTCTTTCTGTTATGAATCTCGTTTTGGGCTCAAAAGGGAGCAAAGAACAGTAACACTGCCACCATATGTTGCCAGGCCAGAAAGGAGAGCAAAAAATAGTAACATTTAAATGTTTACCTTCCGTGCTAGTCGAAGGAGGTCTGCGGATGAGGTTGGCTGTCCCATCCTGTATAGGGTCAAAGTGACCCAGAAGCCTTGCTGAAGTTGGATGTGTCAGGAAAAATATGCATAGAAATCACAGCTGAGCTGTAAACCAGGACACAACGCTTTCCTCTCTCCATTCTGCACCCTCCTTATCTGCAGGAGTTTGAGAACGAACGAGGAAATAGTAGTAACACTCTCACCAGCCATACATGTAAGATGCAACTGAGGATGGTTGAGCATTCGTTTGACTACTTCACACATAGAAGTTAAAAATTAGACTTCCACACTGAAGTCAGAGCCAGATGGTACAGATATCGTATCTGTAAACCACAATGCAATTTGTTCTATTCTGCAGGCTACATCTTACTAACTTGCGGGAGTTTTAGAATAAACATGGTAGAAGGAAAAATATGAGCATGTTGGAACAAAATGTTGATCACTTTTCTGTATGTTAGGTTTAGTATATAACAGTTTACTTACAGGTCAGCTTCATATTAACAGGATGTAATCTGGAGAACAGAATGCATTGTGTCATGGTTTACAGATTTGCTGCAATATCTACACCTTTTGGCCTGACACATCCGACATTAGCATGGCTTCTGGATCATGATTTATGGAGTGAGATTTGACCTATATACTGCATATAGTGAATTTCTGTTAATACATACCATACATATTTTGTCAGTCTGGGTCAAGTTGTTATAATGGGATTCCACTGTGTTCTGATTTTCATTCGTATTTTTCTGATATTGTATTGTTGGAGCCTAAAAAGGAGCAAATAACAGAAGCACTGACCTGTCATACATGTCATAGGTGATAATATGAAAATTTGGCAGTGGAGTTGGTCATCCCTCGCCATAAGTCAAAGTTTCCCAAAAACCATGCTGTACTTTGATGTTTAAGGACAAAAAGCGTATATATTAGAGACAAGCTGTAAACCATAAGACAACACATTCTGTTCTCTGGACTACATCCTATCAACCACCAGGAATTTGAGAACAAACACAAGATATCAATGATTGAAGAAGAAGAAAATTGTATGGCATAAACAAAAGTTGACAGTATTGTATAGTTGTATGCAAATCAACTAATATATGACTAGAACTATTTGTGTTTCTTTGTTCTGTTCAATTTCATTGTTTGACATCAGTGGTCATCATTTTTTCCTCATGAGAAATATGTGCCTCTGTAGCCCTCCGGTCAATATTTCTTTAAATTTTGCTTCCACGTTAGGAAATCTGTTGATGAATGGTAAATGTTTGAGATGGTAATGGTACAGTATGAGACAAAATATGTGCGGTAGGTAATAACAGAAATTCACTATATATAGTATTCTTCTTCAGCGTTCATTCTCAAATTCCCCCCGGATTTCTCTTGTAACAGGACAATGGTCCTACAAGATTTCCAGTTGGATGTAGTCCAGAGAATGGAAATGCGTTGTGTTGCCGTTTTATTTGCGCCAATGGCCCAACACATCCGTCTTCGGCGGGATATACAGTATAAAATTAAATAACAAATATATTTGAGAATTTTGAATAATGTTGTTAAATAGAGAAATTTGTTATAAAAGAATGTGTTATATAAAGGGATTTCACTGTATCATCTATATACTGTAGCAAGTGCGATGGATAGTCTTATCTCCACATATTTAATCAGGTTGACCATGTAATGAATTTTAGAACATAGCAGGAAATAAAACAGCAAATAGACTTGCAAAAAGAGATGCTTCAAAACCGCATAAGAAATGATCTTGCAGGATAAGAAAAGTTAAACAGATTCTCAGAAACAACACAAGGAAAATCTGATACGCTATGGTGTGACTAGTTGAAATGTATTTATTGAAAGGACAATGACAACACAAACTCTGCAGGACAACGCAATCTCTTATCGTTCAGTTTTTATCAGAATATACTCAAGTCAATAGCCATATCAGACCAAACAATTAAACAACTCTTTATTGTTTGCCCTTCCCTCTCAACTGGCAGGGAAAAGTTCTTATATTTATATTCTTCTTCTGTATTCGTTCTTAAACTTCAGATTAGCGAGATTTAGTTCTGTACATAGAACAGAATGTGTTGTATCATAGTTTACAGCTTGATTGCAATATCTGTGCTTTCAGTCTGACACATCCAACTTCAGCATGTCTTCTGAATCACTTTGACTCTCTAAGGGATGAGACAGCCAAAGTTTCCTAAAACCCCTTTAGTCGCATATTACAACTTGCATAGAAGGTAAATAGTGTTGCTATTCTTTGTTCAAATCTTGGCAACACATGATTTATATATATATATATATAATCACTACTCATTGAAATTATAGATGCCAAATTTTACACAGTTTATTTTCTATTCTGTTGGTATTTGGCTCAAAAAGTGCTTAAAATGCACATCACGCAAACGGTTGAGAGAATGTGGGGTAGCGCCAAATGGGGAAATAAAAAACATCGCGGAAAAGCCAGACAACACCTCAAAACATACTTGGCCGAGTTTATGTGGTGTACAAGATTACCTGCTGGAAATGATCCATTTGAAACAATCCTTGAGGATATAAAGAGCAACTCCCCCTCTCTTCCGTCTTCTCAAAAGAATGAAACACCCCCTCCCCCAACTTTCCCCAAGAATGGACACTTACACCCTCTCCCCACTTCTCCCAAAAGAATGAATCACTTACACCCCCCCCCCCCCAAAGTTCCCCCAATAATGAAACACTTACACCCCTCCCCCGCCAAAACTTTCCCAAAGAATTAAACTTACACCCCCCCCCCCAGAAAAAAAGAATTCAACACACAATCTGAAACAAACTCTACCACTTCTAACCTAACTCCCAAACTCAACACACACTCTGAAACACTCTACCCCTTTCCAACCCCCTCCTAACTTGCAATCATTTTCTCGCATTCCACTGTCTGCTATAACTGTTATAATAAATAATTTCCTGCTATAACTGTGATCACCGTCTGCTACAACTAATTTCCGGTACAAGTTTTATACTTGACTTATATTTCGCTACACATTTCGTAAAAGCTCAGACAGTTTCGTTAAATTACTGGCACCCGCGTACTAGGAAAGAACCGAACTGGTTTAGGACGGCCATGTGTCAAG
Source organism: Meghimatium bilineatum (assembly GCA_034231615.1). Taxonomy (NCBI): domain Eukaryota; kingdom Metazoa; phylum Mollusca; class Gastropoda; order Stylommatophora; family Philomycidae; genus Meghimatium; species Meghimatium bilineatum. The sequence continues at coordinate 20,312,427 of CM067299.1, forward strand.
TTCATACCCCGATGCAGTAAACTGTGCGTCCAGACAGTTCAGAATGCAATGTCAAATTATTGAACGTATTTATATAGCCTATACAAATCAGTACAGCCAAATATTGAATTGTTTGCTAAGTCTTGATGCGGATATGCTATAAACATTTAGTTGTACACAAGTTTGAAATATTGCAATTTAAAAAAAAATAATTTGACCATAAACAGTTACAATCATTTGGCAACACTGGGCTGTTAATTAAAAGTGTTGCCATTTTGGTGATTCTATCGATCTATCTATTCGCTAAACCCTTTGTTGTCGTTCAGGGTCAGAGGTAGAAGACCATCGTGTGTGCAGAGTATATTGTCGCCTCTTTTATTTCGGTGGTCAGCGTTTTCGTGGTCATCCTCTAGGTTGCCTTTGCTGTATCTGTGTAGCATAGCTTGCTGTGGTATACTGTCTGGTGGTAGTCTGCTGATCTGTGCAAACCATTTGATCTGTTGTCTCTTAATATACTCCTATATTGGGGCGGTGCAGGTTTTTTGTCTAATGTCCACATTTGTCTCTTAGCGATATTCCAGGATTCTGTGTAAACATGTTATTTCAGCTGTATACATGTTTACGTTTGTCTTGTTCTGTCGTTGTCCATGTTTGGCATTGGTAGCGCAGCGTTTGCATAATAATCGTTTTCGAGATTTTCGCATCATATCTAGTGTTTGATTCAAGTCATTTGGTGCCAGAATTGTGAAATAGTGTGGCTAATTTAGTTAGTTAGTTAGTTCCTTTCGTGCCGCAAGCGATCATAGGGCAGAAGTTTTGGTTCTCCATATGATGCGGTCTGCTGCGTGCAGCTTTAGTACCTGGATGGTATTACAGCCTATTAATTCCCCTTCTTTAAGAATGGTGTTTTTAAGGGTTGTTTTAGGTCTTTTTCTTTTATCCTCATGTGACAACATAAGGGCTTGTTGGTTTATTCTGTTTACATCTAGTCGTAAAACGTGACCAAGGTATTTCCATCTTCGTTTTCTTATGATGTTTGAAACATACTCTTGGTGTGTTTTGTCTCTTAGATCACTATTTGTGACGAAGTCGCTCCATTTTATGTTCATCAGTTTGCGAAGACATTTGCTTTCGAAGCTGTTTAGTTTGTTGTCTGTTGCTTGAGTTGATTTCCAGCTTTCACTACCATACGTTAACACTGAGACAATACATGAGTTAAATAGCTTTAGTTTGATGTTTGTCCCTAGATCTTTTGATTTCCAGATATTAGTTAATTTAGCAAATGTGTTAGCTGCCACTGCTTTACGTGTGTTTATTTCTTTCATTGAGTCTCCGTCAGCAAACATTCGACTGCCCAAGTAGTTAAAGCTGGAGACTTTTTTCCCCGTATTTGGTTATTTACTAAGATGTTATTTGTTGAACTGTTAAGTTCCATGATATTTGATTTGGACGTGTTGATCTGAAGGCCAATTTGCTCTGCGAGTGTGCATAGTTTGTTGGTTATATTTTGTGTCTGTTGATGAGTAGAGTTTAATAATGCGATGTCATCTACAAAAACAAGGTCAGTTAAAGTGCTGTTTTGAGCCATTGTATGCCCGCTTTTTCATCATGAATGGTTTTACGCATGATCCAGTCGATGGCTATTCCAAATAGCATTGGTGATAATACACAGCCCTGTTTCACTCCTGTGTTGACATTGAACCATTCTGAATTTTCTGTTTCTGTTCTTACGCAACAGGTTGCTTCATGGTAAAGGGCTTTTATGATGTTTATATATTTTAACTGGCGTCCATAGATTTTAAGGATCTCCCATAGTGCCGGACGATCTATACTGTCGAATGCCTTTTGAAAGTCTATAAAGTTAATTATCAAGGGACTTTGAAACTAAATTGAATTTTCTATAATAATTATAAGAGTGAAAACAAGCCGGCTTGTTCTTCTCTAAGTCTTTGATCAACAGCAGTTTTCATTCTTTCCATTAAGATGCTACAAAACAGTTTTCCTGGGGTTGATAGTAATGTAATTCCACGCCAGTTGTTGCAATCTGACAGGTCACCTTTTTTTGGTAGTTGAAGATTACACCATCTTTCCAGTCTTTTGGAGGGGATTATGTCTGCCATACAGCAAGCAGGTGGCCCAAGGAGTTGTCGTCAGCTGCTTTTAGCATTTCACCGGAGATTTCATCATTTCTACAGGCTTTGTTGTTTTTAGTTTCTTGATGGCTTGTTTCTTTTCATTTAATGAGATGTCGCAGGATGCATTTAATGAAGGCATGATTTATTCTGATTCAGAATTTGGTGCTATTGTTGGGGGTGGTCTATTTAGTAGTTCTTTAAAATGTTCTGCCCATCTATCAGTTTGTGCTTGTTGAGAGAGTATAATTGCATGGTTTTTGTTTTTCACCGGAACGTTTGTAGTTGGAGGATGGTTCGTGTGTTGTTTAACAATATGGAACAATATTTTACTGTTTCCAGTGTTAGCTGCTATTTCTGCTTCTGAAGATAACTTTTGTATGAGATCACGTTTGTTTAGTGCTTTTCTAAAATATAGTTGATCCTTTTTAGTGCATTTATTTATTTCTTTGGTGACTAACAATTATTTAAGTTAGTACTTTTGTTTAGAATAACACTCAAATGTCAAACTGTGAACTACTGGAGTAATTAAATTATCCCCTTGCTTAATACTTTACTAAGCAATATTTAATAACCCTTTGAAGTCATTCAACTATTACAATAATCTTGTTGTTACAACACAGTTTAACGATAGTATGTAAAAGTTACTGCCATCTTATCATCAGGTGCCATGCCGGCTGGCGTAGGCGGTCATCGCTCTCCACAGCTCTCTGTCCACATTATTATTTTTAAAGATATGTTGTTTCTCTGCCGTGCCAGATTGTCAAACTGTCTAATATTTTCTCACGTTGTCGCTCTCTGTCTCTGTTGCCTTCAATTTTGCCTGTTGTGACTATGTTCTCAAAACCTGCCTGTCTCATGAAGTGGCCAAAAAAAAGAAGATTGTCTTTTTCTTATATTATTGATTAGTCTGTTTCGCATTTGACTCTTTCAACACTTCCACGTTAGTTTTTCTGGCAGTCCATTATATTCTCAGCATTCTTCTATAGAACCACAATCTATTGCCTCTAATTTCCCACTTTCCAGTTTGTTTATTGTCCTAGACTCGCAACCATATGTTAGTATAGGGGTTATATAGCACTGCAGAAATCTATTTCTTACCCTCTAATGACAAAGTCATATTACACAATATATTTTCCATTTTTCTGAATGTTGTTTTTGCCTGTCCTATTCTGTTCCTTATTTCTGTTGAACTTCTTCCATCTGCTGTAATCCTTGTACCTAAATATTTGAATTGGTGGCCATCGTATATTGAACCATAAACTTTTGTTTCAGCATCTTCGTCGTGACTGCACCGCCATATATTTAACATTATCACGGTTTCATTATGAGCAATAATTATCATCATTATTTAAGACCATTCTGACTCAATAATTGATTTTAAAGTTGCTAATAAGAGTTTTCTAATTATTAATTAGGTATTATTAATAATTATTTATTATATGGTTGGTTGCTGATCCAGCGGTCCATGGGCTCATACCCTTTGACCCAATGCCATTAAATGGCATTATATTGCTGGGAAGTATTTATTATATAAATTAATATATTTCTAATTATTTATTAGGTACAAAAGAGTCAAATACGAAACGGACCTTAATCAACAATATAAGAAAAAGGCAATCTTCTTTTTTGGCCACTTCATGAGACAGGCAGGTTTGGAGAACATAGTCACAACAGGCAAAATTGAAGACAACAGAGACAGAGGGCGACAACGTGAGAAAATATTATACAGTTTGACAATCTGGCACGGCAAGGAAACAACAACATCCTTGATACATAATACTGTGGATAGAGAGTTGTAGAAAGCCATGACCGACTTCACCAAGTTGCATGGCACCTGATGATGATGAATGATAAGAGTAGAAAAATATGAACTAATGGCATTGTACATACTGTAAAAGTTTAATAGCGAAGAGATTAAAAGATATTTGGAGACACTATTACAACTAAACATGTTTTATGACCTTTTTACATATTGCAGTTGATTAAGCAAAAAGAAGCGATAATTTGAACAATTTATCAGAAATTAGGACTTTTTCAAGGGTTCATGTCGCAACAACAGAACATATTTGTTTGCGTCTTTCTTTTGTTCTGCAGCATATTATTTCTGAACAATGTTGTTCCCACGCGTAGGTTATGCCTCCAGACATCCCGAGTTTCGGCCGTGTTTACCCAGATATTGAGGTCTATGAAAAAGCTGTTCATTAAGAATTTACAGGTCATTATACCTCAGAATTGATCTACCATGTGCTCACTGGCCTTAAGTCAGCTCTCCGAATAGTACTTGTTCTGGGATGTGGCTGTTTGACATCCTTCGGACTTGATCCAGCAATTGCAATCTATTTCTATTAGGATGGTAGCTGAGAGCGACTTCCATGTTGGTGATTATGTCGTGTCATTTGATGTTCAAGATATTATGTAGACATCTTAGATGAGAGATGTTAAATATCCTCTCATATTTTGTGTAGTCCATGTTTCGGATACGTAGCACGCATGTTTGATACATCTGAGTTTTGTTTTCAATTGTAGCTTATGGTTTTTCCAAGCGCGTTTTTACAGTCCACCAAAAATGGTAACCGCTGTTCCTATATTTTGCGTTTATTTCAATATATTGGGAAAGGAAGGGTATAATAGTGGATCTTAGGTAACATAATTTGACAAATTTCTTTACATTTGTATTGTTTAAAGTGATGTTTGTTCGTACTGTAGACACATACCACGATTTTTGTGATACTTATTGCAATAGAGAACAGCTCGCAGGCTTGTGCCATGTTGTCAATTTGGGGGTGCAAGATGGACTCACTGTGTGCTACCAGTGCTGCAGTGCAGTATCATCTGGGAAGAGAAGTTCTCTTATGAGTATTTCTGAGGTTTTCGTCTTTGCTCTGGACGAAACCTAAGAAAGCCGAGCAGCTAGTCTATGAACACGCGTAAATCAGAATTTTACCACCAGAAATGACGTAAAAGCAATAGAAGTAAGCATATGTGTGTTTGTAAATGGACATTAAGATACACTGTTGTGGCAGTAATGCATGCAAGAACATAAAGCCTAGAAGAACTAAGTGTTCTGCCAAACACAGTTTGATCACACAAGGCTTATGAAAGGTTGTATTAACTATAAGGGCTTACTAAACTGGCAGATCTGTAATAAACATACTTCTAATACTAACTAACAGTGATACTTTTTAATGTGAAATCTTGTTATATTTTTCAGAATGGTGTTGCAGTCATCCCTCAGTTATCGGGGTTAATAGGGACCAGAACCGGCCGCGAAAGGCGAAAAACCGGAAAGTAGTGTCATCCTCTCATTTTTTAACACACGTACATTTTTTGTGCATGTATAATATCAATAAGTGTATATCTTATCATTAGAACATTAAAGAATAGTTTCAAACATGTAAATAAAATATTAAAAGTATAAATAACATACATAAAATAATGTATAAATAATATAAATATTACCGCCCGTGTGTTGCGGGCCGAAAGGGGAACAAAGAATAGCAATACTGTTTACCTTCCACGCATGTCGTGGCGACTAAGGAGGTTATGGGATGGAGTTGGCTGTCACATCCCATATAGGATCAGTGACCCAAGCAATGCTAAAGTCGGATGCTTCAGGCCAAAAGGCGCAGATATCGCAGCAATGCTGTAAACCATGACACAACGATTTCTGTTCTTCGAACTAGATCCTGCTAATCTGCAGGAGTTTGAGAACAAACGCAGAAAAAGGAGAAGAATATAAATATGATACGTGTATGTGTAACATGCGTAGATGCAACTAAAGTGTACATACTGTAAATATGTTTTAGAAATCCGCGATGTACTCAGGCCACGATAAATGAACCATAAAGTAGCGAGGGATGACTGTATGTCTATATAACGGAAGAACATGCGACAGTGACCACTAAACAAATACAAAGAGCTATTGATGCTCTAACCTTATGGGCTAATAGATGGTGCGTCAGCATTAACACAGATAAGTGCAGCACTACACTCTTTACCCTCTCACCAAAACAAAAAGCCGGTCATATCAAAATAGATGGGGAACTCTTGAAAGAAGACAAACAACCCACATACCTCGGAGTTACTTTTGATGATAAATTGATATGGAAGCAGCACATAAACAAAGCAACAACAAAAGCCAGGAGGAAGTTAGCTATCATGAGAAAACTAAGTGGAACCACATGGGGAGCCAGTGGGAATATACTCAGTAAAGTTTACCAGCAAGGCATAAGACCATACCTGGAATATGGTTCAGCTGCATGGTGTTCTGCATCAAACACCACATTACAAGATCTAGATAAAGTGCAAAACCAGGCACTTAGAATAATGTTGGGAGCAATGAAATCAACACCCATAGCAGAGATGCAGAAAATGGGAAGAATGCAAACACTTGGTGAACGCAGAGACACAAAAGTACTAATTCAGGTAGAAAAGTTTCAGTGTATGCCAAGTCATCCAATGAAGGAAAGACTCCAAAATCTAGCAATGGGGCGACTGAAAAGAAGCAGCTTTATCCATCAAGCTAAACGACTCCGTAGACAACTTACAGACCTACCTGAAGTTGACAGCCCCTTAAGGCCTGTACCAGAATAAACCCCGTGGAATGAAAGGCATGGAATGCCAATATACATTCAAACCCATGTGAAAGGAATACTTAGCGAGGACGAACAGAACAGTGTGCAGCGAATGACAGTCACCCTCAGTTTCCTGGATGAGGAATATCCACAAGATATATGGGTCAGAGTGTACACAGATGGATCAGCACAGAATGCCGTTGCAGAAATGGAGGTGCAGGTGTATATATAGAATATCCACACAAGCCTAGAGATACCATCAGAACACCAACATGAAAATTCTGCAATAATTATTATGCTGAAATCCAGGCAATTAGTGTGGCAGCTAAAAAACTGCTGAACTCCAACTCTGACCTACAGCCTGTGGTATTCCTGACAGATGCAAAGTCAGTGCTTCAAGCTCTCCAGTCTGGAAAATTAACAGAATTACAAAAGCTACTTAATGGACTGTCTTACCAGTATAGGGTAACCATGCAGTGGATACCCTCTCATTGTGGAATATCAGGAAATGAAAAAGCAGACCAACTGGCTAAGGAAGGTGCTGCCGAAGACCAACCAGATATACCAATCACCTACCATCAGAAAAAAACAGATGATCAAGTCAATAAGAAAGCCACAAACACCAACACAAAATGACTATCATATTATGAACAGACCAGAACAAGTTAAAATTCTACGTCTCAGAACAGGACACAACCGACTCCGCAGTCACATGTATACAAAGTTTAAGATTGGCAACACGGCCATGTGTACTTGTGGACAGGCAGTACAGAGTGCCAAACATATACTTCAAGAGTGCTCTGAGCATGAAACGCTGAGGCAGACATATTGGCCAGAGGAAACAACACTGGAATCAAAACTATATGGGACACTGTATGAACTACAAAAGACAGTTAGTTTTATTAAGGAGACAGAATTACAGATATAGACATGTTTCAAGTGAACGAAAGAAGAAGAAGAAGAAGAATGTCTATATAAAAGGCCGCGGACTAGTGTATGTTTATAATAATGTGTTGGTAACACTAAATACAGCAGAAAATATACAACAAATCTACATCTGGGAGCCTCGTAGCGCAGGGGTTAGGAAACTGGCTTCGCATATTAGTCCTGGGTTCATTCTCCAGTTGAGGCAGAAATGTTTTTCAGATCGCAACGGCTCCCGGGTCGACCCAACCTTAAAATGGGTACCGGATTAATTCGGGAAGTAAAGACTGCGAGGGAGAGGGGATGGCTACTGTCCTCATTTGCAGAGCCACTGAAATGTGAGATCGCTAACATCCCACACCCCTACGCCATTAATAAATGCTATGGGTTACTTTACTTACTACAACAAAATAAGAAAGCATTTTCTGACTGTGATTTCGCATTTAGAATAACATTCGATCTCTTCTTCTTCAACGTTCATTCACAAAATCCTGCTGGATATTTCTTGTAGCAGGACAATGACCATACAAGATTTCCAGCCGGATGTAGTCCAGAAAATGAAAAACCGTTGTGTCGCCGTTTTAATTGCGCCAATGGTCCGACACATCCGTCTTCGGCATATATTCGACTGATTTTATCAACAGAAAACACAGTGAAGCCCAGAACATGTTCTTAAAAACACAGCAAACAAAAAATCATGACAACGGAGAAAGTCAGAACCCGCTCAAAAGTCAAATCTTATAACCAGAAACTAGAAGATATTACTGCTTGATATTTGGGTGAAAACATAAACAGTTCATTGGATTGTGCTGCGGAAATCAAGAGAAGAGCTGCAATAGCGACTTCAAAACTTGCACAAATGAACAATCTTTGGCGAAACACCAACTGTAAAGTTGAATTACATCTGCTTAATTGAAGAAAGTATATTTCTAGAAGCAATTGATGGTGTGGATCGTGGACATTTTTAGATACGTGAAAAGTTGAAGAACAGTGATTCCTAAACGACATTATAACAAGAAAGCTGAAAAGTTGGGGGGGGGGAGTTCCTTGTAAAGAGGCATAAAAGCATGGAAAAATTAATGATGAAAGGTATGGTTTCTGGAAGCAGGGGTAAGAACCGACTGACAACGATGGACAAGAGACATCTCAGATTGTTTAAACATGGCCAATTTCTGCAGGTCAAATCGCCCAGAATCTTGAGTCCAGAAGATCTATAAAGAATACTACGGTCTAGAGCGAATTTGCCACCTAATATATAGAATAACATTACCTGATATTAATAAATTGTACTGTGATACCTTGTAATATTTTAATGAAAAAAAAATGGTTAGTGTTTTTTAACCAAAAAAATTAGTAATTTCTATTACTTTTTATGACAAAATAATGAAACGAGTTGGCAACATTGGCTGTTGTACTGTTGTCAACTACCAGCGTTACCGCCGCTTGGCTTTCCCCCCAAGTTCTTAGCTTTTTCGACCTTGGGTTATTTTCTTAAAAACTTGGCTCTTTTTTTTTGGCCAATTTCTTAAACAAAATTCTTTATTAAATTATTTCTAATTGTTCCGCAATAAGTCCCGTTGACTGTTTTTGTGTGTTGAGTTTTAGTTTTGAGTTACTTTCCCACGTTTATTTTCAATTTACTTCGCTGACCCTTCTGGATTTAAATAATTGATGTCGTTCTGAAAGCTAGATAAAAGTGCTATATGTAAAAAATAGTAGCAATTCTCACTCATTATTAAAATGTGTATATGAATCGTGCTTTAGAAATAATAAATTTTATGACTATATTGTTTATTTACTGAATGTATAGCCTATATATCTCGTATAATTATTAAGGATATTATAATCTATAGAAGGAAATAAAGAATGTGGTGGTTCCAGTATTGTTTCATCATCATCATTGAGTCCGTGTAAAAGACGTGAAACAATAAAGACATGGTATAAGTAACAATTCTGTAGTAAGTGGCTCGAAGACAAAGAGCTAAAAGAATGGATACAATCTGATCTTTTCAAACTTTATGTGGGGGTTAATGTCACTTCTACGACTACATTCATCAGCATGCGAGGAAAGAATATTTTCACAACTAAATATGATGAAAACAACACTAATAGATTGCATGCTGTTACAGTAACACACATATTATTGACTAAGCAAGCCATTGCAAGAAATAATTATGAGTGTCACTCGTGGACACCATCAAAAACTTTAATTGCTAATGTTACAGAAGTTGTTGTCATCAACGTTATGTAGGAGTGAAGAATAGACAGAAACAGTGAACTTCAGTAACGCTACTCAAAGATGACGATGTGTAGGACTATAATTCAGTTGTTGATATCGCCCGTGTGTCACCAGGGCCCGAAAGGGGAGCAATGAATAGCAACACTGTTTACCTTCCACGCATGTTGTAAAAGGCGACTAAGGAGGTTATGGTATGGAGTTGGCTGTCCCATCCTATATAGGGCAAGTGACCCAAATCCATGCTGAAGTCGGATGTGTCAGGCCGAAAGGCGCATATATCGCAGCATTACTGTAAACCATGATAAAACGCATTCTGTTCTCCGGACTACATCCTGCTAACTTGCAGGAGTTTGAGAACGAACGCAGAAGAAGAAGTTGTTGATATTTAAACTGTTCTAACTTTTGTTCTGAAGTTATTACTTAGTCTACAAGTGCAGTGTTTATTTTAGCATATCGGTTGTTCATATACTGTATATATATATATTATAGAACTTGGCTTATCTTGGCTTTTTTGTCCTCCGATCTTGAGGTTTATTTTTTGATAATGTTGGGTGGTAACGCTGTCAACTACGAGGCGTAGTCGATTTGACATTTTTGAAAGGTGTTGTGAGGGGCAATCATACCTGTATTTACGTGTGACTGTAAATGATGGCAGCCAGCAATAAAACAAGTGTCAGAGTTCCCGTCCGAACACCGCCATTTATTTCAATTGGGTTGTTGCTAATTCTTGGATATTTAGGCTATAGTTATTGGAGTCTTAATAACGAAAACTCCGAACTATCAGCCGAGCTACACAACGTGCGAGTCGAAAAGAAAGACACAGATCAAATAAACGCGGATCTGGAAAGAAAACGTTCATATATCAAAGGAAGTCTAATTGAGGCTGAAGAAAATTATAGTCAAGTAAGGAAACAGCTGAAAATTAAGGATTCCGAAATAGTTAATATGAAAAATGATCTGAATATCAAGCTAGCGGATGCAGAGAAACTGCGAATTGAAAAGGTAGGGTGCGGTCTTAGTTGACAGTTTTCAGTTTAGCGTGTGTAGTGTGTGTAGTGGCTACTTTTAATCGGTATATATAAGTATAAGCATTATATTCTATTATACTTATTATACTATCTATAGGCGGTAAAAGTTGCTTTGGCGCATCTTTCGTATCTACGGTCACAGTGAAATTTTGAAACTTCACTGTGCTTTTGGTGTTACACGGAAATCCGTACACGTCAACTAGTTAAAAATGTAAAACAGTCTGCTATTTATAGCACTGTGTCACTGTGAAGAGTTGATCTGTAATTTTACCCAATAAAATTAACGGATGCTGTGATGTCACATCTCCCGACACAAACGACCTCAACCACATTTTTAATTATAACTTTTATAACAAATTTATTTTTTAATTTATAACTAACCCTAACCCCCTTCCCTAATCTAAATACTTCCAAATCAATATGCCATTTCAATTAATATACCTTAATTCGAAATACAAATTCTACCAATCACGTTTGAAATGTGAGGTAATAGGCCTACACCTCAAAAATGAGAGCAAAGGTCACAGTGAAGAATTAAAAAGCAACTTGCCACCTATAGGCCTATAATAATATTTTTTTTGTATAGTATAAGTGAGGTCTAAGCTTCATGTCATATGATCAGGTCAGGATTTAGACTTGATAAGCCATAATGATCTTCTTCTTCTGCGTTCGTTCTCAAACTCCTGCAGATTAGCAGGATGTAGTCCGGAGAACGGAATACATTGTGTCATGGTTTACAGCATTGCTGCGATATCTGAGCCTTTCGGCCTGACACATCCGACTTCAGCATGGCTTTGGGTCACTGACCCTATATGGGATGGGACAGCCAACTCCATCGCATAACCTCCTTAGTCGCCTTTTACGACATGCGTGGAAGGTAAACAGTGTTGCTATTCTTTGCTCCCCTTTCGGGCCCCAGCAACACATGGGCAGCCATAATGATAAGGCCCTAAGCTATTTGAAATATGGGGCCCCTTTATAAGTCCAGATTATATATCAGCGCCAAATATGATTTTTGGATACCTAGAGGGTTAAATTTTAATGTTTTTTGGGAGGGATCCCGAGAAAGTGGGGGCCCTAAGCTATAGCTGCCTTATGTAGCTTATACATAAATCCTGCACTGCATATGATATTAAATATATTACTCATATTAAACTTACTAAAAATCATTGATAGGAAAGGATCACATCTCGTTCAATATCACCTAACCATTTATGATAACTTTCAGTTTCGTACACGTTAGGCCTACGGCTACACAGAGAGATCTAGGAAACACTATCCAGTGCACACATTTTAAATGATGTAGGCACATGCAGCGCCTGTCATTTAAAAAAATAATTAGAGGCCCCTAGGTATATATTTAAATCTAATCTCACTTCTAGAAATTTTAAAATTTATATTCACGATTAGGCCTATCTTTATATACTATATTATATACTTCTTCAAAACACAAAGTCGGAAGAAGTACTTGCAGAAGAACAAGCTGGCTTCAGAACAGACAGAAGCACTATTAAACAAATATTTAACATCCGAACATTGATTGAAAAACATATTCATCACCGAGATCTATACCACAATTTCATTGATTTTATGAACTGCTTTGACTGTGTTTGGCATGATGGTCTTTGGTACATACTGAGACAATTTAATTTTAACACCACAATCATAGATATTGCTGAATCACTGTACAAAATGCAAATAGTGCTGTCTTATCAAACAATACAATGGGTTCTTTAAAACATATGTGGGAGTTCGGCAAGGATGCATAATGTCTCCATTACTTTTCAACATATACCTAGAGCACATTATACAGGAGACACTACAACATGCCTACATCGATTGGAAGTCACCATATTTGCAACTTGCGTTTCGCTGATGATATTGATCTCACAGTTGGGTCAGAACAAGAATTAACAGCAAAGTTGAAAGTTGCCAGTACCGAATGGAAATCAATACAGAAAAGAGCACAATCTTGGTTAACAGCAGAGATGCAGAAAAACATACCAACATCATGATGAATGGACATAAGCTTGAGGAGGTGAATATCTTCAAATACCTCAGATCCACACCAAAGATGGATGTGTCTGGCCATTGGCGCAAATAAAACGGTTACACAATGCATTTCCATTCTCTGGACTACATACTGCTGGAAATCTAGTAGGACCATGGTCATGCTACAGGGGAGATCCAGCAGGAGTTTGAGAATGAACGCAGAAGAAATACCTCAGATCCAGTATATGGAGCGATGGAAAATGCAAAGCAGAATTAAAAATAAGGCTGGAGATGGCTTTAGCGTCTATGTCAAGGCTAACTGTGATTTGGAAAAGCAACATCAATGTTGGAGTGAAATTCAAACTGTATAAGTTCTGTTGTGCTGTATGGCTGTGAGAGTTGGACACTCACTGCGGACATGGAGAGATGATTAAAGGCTTTCAAGTACAAATGCTACAGATGAATTCTACAAATTTCCATTTCTACGAGATGTATGCAGGTGTACAAGGACCATTGCTGTCAATTGTGAAATAATGAAACATAACCTCTGGATGAAATTATAATTTATTTTTTGAAATGTTACAAGTGACATGTGCTCAGGACATTCTTCTCTCCCTCCCACTCATAGGTTCAGAGTTCATGTGAGCTTATTGAAAGCACAAATTAAGAGGATTTAGATACACATTATTTACACTGTCGCTCCAGTCACGATTCATAATTTTACATTTATTCAGAAAGCCAGATATCTATTTTCATTTGATGGACTATATTGTTGACCGAGCTGGAATTTTAACCTCCATACATATGTATGAATACATACATTCATGATGAAAATACTATTTATTCTAAGAAAATTAAATTAATGTAAAGGTTCTCCGAGATACTGGAATCAAAACATAAACTATAGCAAAAATTGGAGGCAGATATTCAAGATTTATAGGAAATGATAGATCATAACTTGAAAATTTAGTTACCATTGGAAAGATCAAGGGACGAAGAGACAGGAAGACAACGAGAGAAGTTGCTGGATGGATTGTGATGATATGAAAGAATGTCACAAACTTAACACAACACATTTGTGAAGACGCATGCTTGCCCTGGCACTTGATTGATTGATAAAGGTTCACACATGAAAGTTTATGTTGAAAAAAATAGTTGGCAGTGAGGTAATGTTGCTGGAAATATCAAATGAAAACAGCATTTATATCATTGTCCTTGATAGTTGTTATGTCATTGGTTTCTAATTTCAGAGTGAATGTGAAACCAATTATACTACTCTCAAGAGTGCTTTTGATACACTGCAAGGTAATTTGTAATTTTATTTTCAACAAACTAGACTCCTTTCTCTTTATGTAAATTATCTATGTCAAACAGGGCAGGGCTATAGATATGTTGTTAAGGGGGGGGGGGGAGGGGGAAGAGGTTATTCTTGATTAGGAACAAGCATCACAGCACTGGGGGCATTCCCATATATGTTCTAAATGCTGTTCCGTCAGCCATCTAAAAGTGTATAAGCTCAGTGTCCCAGTCAGTTGCTGATTATATGTTCTTATGATCTTTCCGGAGAGGGAGCACTTTCTCCCATTGTCTTTAGTCACTCCCATTTCTACCATTCTCTGAATATGTACATTGTCTCGTTCGAACTCCTCGTCTTCTCGTAGGATATCCATGACTGCTCTAATCAATTTAATCCTGTCTCTTCTTATCTCGGTGCAGTCCATCAAGGCTTTACAAGCTAACACATCAGCTCTTTCGTTTCCCCTGATCCCAGCATGAACTGGATAGTAGATCCATGTAATGCTCTTCGCATTGTTGAGAAGAGTGACCAGTTCAGTTCTGATCATACACTATTCTATCTTGCAAAGCATACTTTGAGAGTAATAGAATCACTGAGTCTGTTGGTGGTTGCGTTGTCAGCCAAGTGAGAGCTGCTGTCACTGCTTCTATTTCCATTCTCATACTTGATGTTGTAGTGGGGTACATAGCTGACTTCTCAGCTAATTTCTTGCCGTTTTGGTAGGTCACGAAACCCCAACCACACCTGTTTGTTTGTTTGTGTTACTGAGCCGTCTGTGTAAATTACTGTATCATGTGGCTTTGAGTGCTGCAGTATGAGTTCTTAGATCATTCCCTCTGTTCTGCTGGCAGCCCAGTCGCAGCACTCTCTTTCCATCTGTATCACAACTGTTGTCAAGAACTTTCTCTCTTTGCCAAATGTCACCAATTCACAACCTCTTCCCACTTCCTCCTCCATTCCACAAACTCTGAGTACGGTATCTTCTGCTTCTGCCATCTAAGACCTTCCTCTCGATACGCCTTCCTTTTGTGTTGTCTAGAGATTGGTGTAAGAGGTGATGATCATTATTGGTGACCTTGAAGTATTTTTTAACCTGAGTTATTTTATGACTTGCTTTGATGTTTGGTAGGTCTAGGAGAAACCTCATGGTCATGATAGGTGTATCTCATGTACATCCTAGGACATCTCCCATGACCTCATTTTGAATTCTCTCCAATCTATCCACCTGTGTTTGTGACAGTGTCTGTAAACCTAAACTATAGTCAAACAAAGATAATACAACTGCCTGCATCATCTGAAAAAGGGTTTGCTGCGGCATCTCTGCAGATGCCATGATTTTGACTGCACTGACACTCTTCCCAGTTTTCTGAATGACATTGTCCATGTTTCACGAAAGATAGACTTCTATCAAAAGTGATGCTTAGATATTTCATAGTCTGCTCCCTGTCAATGTTTATACCCATGCAGGTGGCTGCTGGTGCTGTGTCTGTGACCATGCTGTTGTTCAGCGAGAACCAGACAATCTTTGCCTTAGTGGGATTGATGATTGCCTTGTAGTTGGTGCACCAGAATGACAAATGTTCTAGATTACTCTGAATGCTATCAGTAATGTCTTTTCTGGTCCAGTCTCCTGAAGTAGCACTATTTTGTATGTGTAGATGTTAACCTTTAGGGCTCTGAATTAAAAATTAAGAAACATCCCCTTAGGCCTGAATTCTTTTTTGGAAAATTTGCGTTATTGATGGTGGGTGTTTTGAAAACGTGATAACTTTTTTGTTTTAAAATATAATTTTTGCATATCTAAATAAAGGAGTGAATAGTGAATATATTCATGATTTTTTGTTGTTGTATGTATGATATGACAGTTGTAAGCAAGTTGTGAAGTTGAAAATTTTGGGGAAAAAAATCGCAAAATTCCATTTTCAAATTGCACATATAACTTCTTGACGGCCCTAATACTTGAGCAATGTGTGGAAACATTGATAAAATCCTCATAAATACCTATACTTATTGTATATATATTGTTTTATATCAAAACTAATATAATATGAACTAAAAAAAACTAATTAAACGTGAAGAAATCGCATATAACGTCCGTCCGGTCAACACTAGGTCTAGGCCGACACACAGCATAATTATTGTCTATGCACACACGTGGCACCCCTGATACATATTATTTTTGTGTTTTTGAATGACTACACAAACATTCTTATCAAATAATAACATATTAAACACAAAAAACAACAATTAAAACATGTAGTCACGATCACTTAGCCATGCCACGTGGTACTCAATTTGATAGTAAAATATGGCTACAAAATGGCCAACGTTGCTCTAGAAATTCGTTGACAAAACCAGCTGGTTTTCTCTCTTCTTGCAATTGTAATAAGTAAAGGAATTTGACCTTTAAACTATGACGTATTCCTAGCTTCGTTTGGCAGGTTTTATACATCATGGGATCATTACTTCGTGAAGTTCCGTACTCGGGAACGGGTGATGTCACATGTAGTGGGATTTCGCCCACAGGCACAATGTAGCCTGTGCTCATAGGTGCAACATTGCGACTATAGAGTCGTAAAGGTTAAAGAGTACAGGTGATAGTGGCAAACCCTGTAGCTAACGTTCTGATCTCTGATGTACGGGATCCCACTCTCAGAGCCTCATGTCTGGACATTAACACCGGTGCTATCCATCAAATTATCCACAAGTCAGTGCTGAGTTCACTTAGCAAATTTATCAGCTGGTCAAAGCTGACTCTGTTGTAAGCATCTTCTAGGTCGATCGTCGTAACCGTTTTCTCCTTTGCCCGAAAGCCTTGGTAGATGTCATAAGCGAGGATTGCCGTAGTGGTGGTTGTGTCTTTTCCCAGTCTGTATGCACCTAGAGTGTCAGGAAGTAGGCCTTTATTTTCTAAATCGAAGGCCAGTCTTCTAGCGATTATCCTCTCCAGCACCTTGCCGTAAACATTTTGTAAGGTGATGATACGTTAACTCTTGATGTCGGAGGTGTCTTTTCCTGGCTTTGCAAGTGGAAAAAAGTAGCTGTGTAGGCACTCTTCTGATACGCACCTTGTTTTCAGACTTGTGTTGAAATTATCAACAATTGTTTTAAGCCAGTCTAGTGCAATATCTTTCAGGAGGTTGTAGCATATTCTGTCCGATTCTGGTGCACCATCAGATGTTTTCTTTATGGTTTATTTTACATCCTCAAACCAGACAATTTCCTCACCAGTGACATCACTGGTTAGACATCGCTGTTACCTGCGATGCTGTTAAAGTGGCCACTATAGTCTTACGTTCATCAATATTGTTCTGATCTGATTGTTGGAGGTATTTTCTGAAGAAGGCGTGGTTAGTATAAGCCCCGACTCGTCCTTCAAGCACAAGTTTGTGTATGTTTTAATCTATGTCAAAATAAGATAAAAATTCACCAATTTTCATTGTCATTCCCTTTTTTTCATTACATTTTTTATGACCGTTTTGCTGAAAATTGTTATGGTGGTTGAGAGGTGTTTACCTAAATATTTGGCAAAGTTCCTAATACTAAAAGAAATATAATTGACAATCCTTGACAATGATGGAATTGGCTCACAAGACAATCTGAGCCACAAATAGCCTTCCACAGTTATGTTATGTTCATCCAGGGCCATAGGCGGCGCATAGGGCAGAAACCATAGCTTTCCATTTCTGTCTTTGTGTTGCCAGGTCTTTCAATTGTTGCGTGTTGTTTAGGTTCATTGACATGCCTTCTCTATTAATGGTTCTTCGTCTCCCTCTTCTTCTTACGCCAGGTGGCACCCAATGTAGTGACTGCTGGGGAATTCTTAGGCTGTTCATTCTGAGAACATGGCAGAGTATATGCAAGGAATTATAGACCCTATTGTACCATCATATGCTGTTGTTGTCTTCTTAGACATGCATTCCCTAAACTATTCTCTTTTGTCTTTGAACCACCATCATTCCCTTCCATGCAAAAGAAGCAGACCAAGAAGGAGAAAGACAGAAGATATTTTAGCTTTGTTTTAAAAAAAAGTTTAGCTTTACAGAAGCTAAAGCTATCTCCAGCCTTATCATTAATTCTGCTTTGCATTTCCATTGCTGCATATGCTAGATTCTAGGTATTTGAAAGTATTCATTTCCTTAAGTTTATACCCACTAATCAGGATGTTTCTCTGAGCTTCTGTGTCTCTGCTGTTAACCAAGATATTTTTTCTGTGTTGATTTCCATTCCGTACTTAATGGTAATTTTTTCCGGCTGTTAACTCTTGTAGATCTGACCCAGCTATAATATCAATATCATCAGTGAAGTAAGATTGCAAATAGAGCCCCTCCGATTGATATAGAAATTTTATAATCCTGAAGGTTCACATGTATGATATGCTCTAGGTATATATTAACCTTTTCAATCACAGCCTTTCAGAAAAGACTCTGGGTGTAATTCCCAGGTCAAGGGTAATAACTCAGCAAAAATCAGAAGTGATTGTGCAAGAAAATTAATATAAAATACAGTTTGTAATCAAATTTTATGATTCAAAGTCCAATTAACAGATAAATGGAAGAGATACCGTTAAGATCCGCGTATAACCCGAGAATTTTTGGACAAAAATCAGAGATGACTTCATACTCTTCGTTTTATATTCGAGTAACATCAAATTAAAAAAAAAATTACGTCCAAATCACAGTAAAAAAAGGAGAAAAACACTGTTTTAAAAAAAATGCCAGTGACAACTCATATGTCCCGATATATTAAGCCAGGATAAAATTACTATGGCTCTCCAGAAATCTAGAGCGTACTTACCATAATGCTAGGCCTCTAATTACATTAATTTCTATATAATCATACAATATTTCCTTCGAAATCTCCGATATTTCTTGATAAAACTCACTTACTAGGTCTATATCGTTATTTCCGACATGCCCGCCATTTTTACTGAGCTTCCAGACATCCAACACAAACAATTCATTCAGGAAAGACTTTGTTCCCCAAAGTCTCGCCACCTCATAAACCGTCTATAGCCATGGATAGGGAAGTCAGCCTATTCATTATTTTCGGATGTATTGTTCCGGAACACAGTAGCCTCTGGGGTATTCATTCCTTGATTCATTCAAGTTATGTCAGTGAAGCAAATGAAAGGAATGCCATTTTCTGACAGTTGCAAAAGTTTGTGTTAATTTCAATTTAGCATGTTGGTTCTTTCTTATGATGATGAAGTTCATTATTGCCGGCATTGTTAAGTTGGGGATGTCGGTCTATAGTCGGACCTTGGACTTTCTCCACTTTTGGGAAGGGATAATTAGGTTCTCGGCCTACAATCGGATGGGTTTATATTCGGAACTTAACAGTACTGATCTGTGAATGTCATGTAATGTAAAAATAAGTATACTTGTCATGTAACATGCGAGAGGGGAAAAAATGAGCACCAGTTTTATGTCAGCTTCATTTACTTGTATATATTTATTAGCTGATAAATGTTTAAATTAAAGCTCCCTTATACAGCTTGACAACGACATTCTGTAACTTAGCAAACATATAGGCCTAGTGCACATACAGAAAGCCCTAGATATCTGGTGAAATAGGTTTTCAAAATTGATCTAATTTTTCTGAAAATTTTGACATACACAACATTCTGTGCCAACCTCCAGAGAATGATTCACTTAGAAATAATGAAATCTAGACCTAGTTTTGTTCAAAAGCAGATGTAATCTGGATTAATGTCATTTACAGAACTTGATTTCTCATGAAATTGGTCAATATTGACTTTCCCAGCAATATAATGCCATTAAATGGCATTAGATCAAAGGGCATGAGCCCATGAACCGCTGGATCAGCAACCAAACCATCAATATTGACATAGAATAGCTGTGTTGACTATTCTCAATCACTACTAGGTCTATGGTGTGGGGGGGGGGAGGCACGCAAACATCATCAATTAGGCTACTTCAAATTCTAAATACTAAACTAATTTCCCATCAACGTCTGATTCATACACGTTCTCTGAAATTCTATTAAAGAAGTTGTGTATCATCTGAATCGTAAGTAAGTCAATTTTTACTAAGTTTTGACGAAAATTAAGAGTCATAATAAACACCGGAAGCCGCCATTACTGGTAATCACATCAGGACAAAATTTAGTATGTTTATTCACATGGAACCGGTAACAGACATCTATCTAAATGACAGTGTGTCAATCAGACGCCAACGGCTTATTCAGGAATTAATATATAGCAGACGCTTGCTGGCTATCAGGGATTGAATGAGAGAAAGTACAGAAAGAGACATTATGCATATCTGCCAAACTCCCAAATTTGTTGTAAAGAACTCTCCAATTGTATTTGATTAGACAGCATTACCTTCATTTCTGTAAAATGATTCAGCATCTATGATTGTGGTGTCAAAATTACAAACATGGAGAACAACAAAAAATATCAATGAGAAAACTACAGACTTTCATAAATGGATGTCGACACAGAATATGTTTTGGATAGTATAAAACTATCATTGTTGCATGCAGAAGGTCTCACTATTGGTATATCAGACCAACCATTATGCAACAGTAAACTCTGAGTAGATGATATGCCAATATTGTTAGGCTTACTTATGGAAGCCACACATCTTTATAATTATGTTTACTTTTGTGGACAACACTCAGAGAACCCAGATTGCACATCATGCTAGAGGAACCAGGTAAGTTTGAGCCTGACTGATTCTAGCTGCCAATGTGTATGTTGTTTCCTGAATATGAATGGGTGTGGTGAAAAGAACCTTGTCCAGGATGTGACAATTCCTGCGAGAGTCCACAATTAAGCAAAATGTTAGACATGCATAATTGGAGAGCCCTTGAATGGCAAGGAATAAATAGCTGGCTGCCCCATCCGTCCCAGTAACTATGGCCCAGAGCTAGGTTGCTATGAAGGATGCAGAATATTCAGCTTTGGCCATAATATAAAACCTGAGAGTGATTCATGGACTTTCTCGAAACAAGTGCTGTGGATGAATCAGAGTTATCAATCAACTCAGAATCACAAGACAGTTACTATATGCTGAAGGACATACTAAGAAAGGGGATTAGAGTACCTATGAACAAGTCTATAGAGAAATGATGAGCTCATGACAAACTATATTTAAGCTACTTCTAGTTGAAAGTTCGCAAATTACTTCTAGTTCGCAACCCAGAGAGTGAGATAAATAAGTTAAACTCCTAGTGCACAATTATTTGTTAGCGGCATGTGAGTATCACTGCTTGTTTGTGGACCTTGTTAACAACGTCTCAGTTTGTTTCGGTGATATTGGGCTATATTTGGTGTAGTTATTCTGTAATGATTGCATAAGTTTTACTTTTCTACAACTTGTTAATGTCATCCTCTCCGTCAAAAGCATTTTAGGACGTCTACTCTAGCCATATATCATTGAGTGAAAGGGAGGCAAAAAAGTATTTATCGCTCATTATTGAAGAATGCTCTCGAATATTCAAGGCTAATATGTTTGTCTGATTGTGAGTCCTCCCACAAAAAGTCATGTCTTGCATTAAGCTGTTTTTCTAATCCTGTGTGTGTGGTATCAATTGTTGCACATCCTGTGAATTAGAGTTTATTATACAGTACCGGAGTTGTATTAACTTTAACACATTGTAATCTATACACCCAGGGAAACGTAACATCTTGGCCACTCTGGTGTGGTTACTTGATTTCTAAGTGTTAGCCAAGCAGCTCAATTACTAATACTGTCCGTTTCCAGGATATATCATTTGACCATAATTTATATTTTTAGCAATCCAACCCTCAGGGTCTTGTGACTTCACTGTATAGAACATGATGGTAAAATCCAACATGTTATTTTTAAAAATGTCACAGATGAGAGCTATTAACAATAGCTTTATGTAATATTTATATTACAGGCGTCTTTCAGCATTGTACACGTATAAATTAATTTACGTAACTACATAAATATATTTTTAAAGGAAATATACATTTTTGTCTTTTTTGTGTGCATTAGATCAGAAGGAAGATGCAGAGAAAGAGTTGGTAGAGGAGAAAGAAAAGTAAGTAGATTGTGACAGAGTGCAAGTGCTATTAATCATAATTAAATCACAGTTTAGCAACCAGGCCCAGATTTCTAGTTCAGGGTACAAAGAATAGGGCCTTTGTCTCGTTTCCAGATATATTGTATGAAGCGACTATTGGAGGAAGGGCTGACAACCTGTCACCTGTGAAAGGAAAAAGTCATTGTCACTGAATGTCTTGCCTCAATTTCTTAATTTTGTCTTCTGTCAAATGATCCCCATGGATGACAGAAAGATTCAGACCAGGAAACATTGCACTTTGTCCTTTTGTTGTAGACTTCTTGGTGGCAGGAAATGCCAGGTCAATCACTGCAGATGGGTCAATAGATGTGACAAAATAATAATGAACGAGCTGGCCCAGAGGTATATACTGCACTCCACGTAGGACGTAATCATCCTGGATACTGCCACACTGGAATGCTTCACTTCTGAGACTATACATGCATCCGTAAATTCTGCATAACCCTTTCGATCCCAGTCGATCAGGAAAAACTCTGGTCTTCATTTCCAGGGCAAGGGGAATAACTCTTCAAAAATCAGAAGTGATTGTGCAAGAAAATTAATATAAAATACAACTTACAATCAATTTTATGACTCAAAGTCCGATTGACAGATAAATGGAAGAGGTACTGATCAGTGAACATATGGTTGTGAATGTTATGTAAGATAAGCTTACTTGTCATGTAATATGCGAGAGAACAAACATATGGGCTAGATGAAAAGTGCCATACCACATAGAGTATAAACTAAGTATTGTAGATTTAGTAACTTCTCATTCTTTTATTTACCAAGCTGGTTTTTCCATTTGTGTTATATTATACAAACGCCGAAGTCAAATGTGTCTGGTCTTTGGCACAAAGAAAATGGTAATACAATGTATTTCAGTTCTCTGAACTACATCCTGCTGGAAATCTTCTAGGACCATTGTTCTTCTGTAATAGAGATCCAGTGGAAGTTTGAGAATGGACACTAAAAAAAATGTAGGAACTACATAATTGCACGTAGTCCCCTTCTATATTAAAATCACGCCAGTGTGTTGCCAGGGTCTGAGAGGGGGAGGGAAGAATAGCAACACTGTTTACCTTCCATGCATGTCGTAAGAGGCGACTAAGGAGGTTATGGGATGGAGTTGGCTGTCCCATCCCATATATGTTCACTGACTCAAAGCCATGCTGAAGTCGGATGTGTCAGGCTGAAAGGTGCAGATATTGCAGCATTGCTGTAAATCATGACACAGCGCATTCCTTTCTCCGGACTACATTATTCTAATTTGCAGGAGTTTGAGAATGAACGCAGAAGAAGAATATTAAAATCAATAAAAGGTAATGCTGCTGTAAAATTGAATATCAATAGTACTTATGTAGACTTAGGTTTTAGAAGTTTCCCAGACTTTTCACAGACTAGCCTCTGTGGTGATAACATTGTTCTTACTGTTTTTATTGTTTTTCATTGTTTGTTTTGTATATTTTTTATAAAGACCAAATGGTTTGAAATGTTGAAAATGTCCTGTGTATTGTTATTTGTATTTTTGTGTTTTTACACCCCATAGCCCTTTAGTCATCTGTCAGTTGTCATCAAGGGAATCTTCTATATTAGAGGAGCTCTATTTTTTGTTTGTCCCTATTTTAATAAAGACCATTTGGTTGAAAAGCTCATTTGTTCTGTTCTATGCTCTCTGTAAAACATATTTAACCTATTTCATACATTTTAAAATATTTATATACCTATATGGTATATGGTTTTACAGCAGTCTCACATTCATTTAATTTCTATTGAAATCCTCATTAGTTAATCCATCTAAAACATTCATAATCTGATTCACTCTTAATTATCACAATGAAAATACATCAACACTGTAAGTTTAACTATCGCTATCACTTGTGGAGGAAAAGATTGATTGGTTAGTATGTTGCTGTCTTAATCATGGTGGTATTGGTTCAAATAATGGCAATCAATACAAGGTAACTCGTGAAACGTAACAACAATTGTATATATTTTGATAACAATTGTGATAATTTTTCCATAATTGTTTATTGTAATTTGTATGTCTCCTTGTATGCACATCATTACCCACTAGTTTTAGTTATAGTCTGTCGTGTCTGAGTGAAGAGATTATATAAATCTGTGTTTTACGTAAGTACAATTGTTCAAATAGTGATAAGGGCTAGATTTTTATCTTTCGGTGGTCAAATAAAACATCCATCCCTTACACTTCATGGCAACAGCTTCTATTACCATAGCTAAAATTCTTCTTGCACTCCTTAACAGAGACACATGCAATAACAGTTTGTTTTAAAAATTGTCACTAGCAACTTTTACCAGTTTTCTATTAATTTACCATTAATCTAATCACACTGTTTAATGTGACATATTTTTACAGGTCTAGCGCATCACTCAAAGAAATTCTTGTCATTGCTGCAAAACGAATTGGTTCCATTGAACTAAGCAAAGCATTGACTGAAGCTAATTTGGATGTAGAAACTTTAATGCAAGGAATAGACTTGTGAGTTGTTGACATTATTTTGTGTGCAATCAAGACATAAAAGAAAATTATGAATTTTCTAACACCCTTGATAATGGGAGATAAGTTCAGTCTGTATGTGGTGGTCATTAAAATGTTAGAGCATATTGTCGTTGAACAAAAGATGATGATGATTAGCAGTTACATTCTTCACTAACATTGTTTGAATTCTTTTTTTTTGTAGGAATACTTTGCTTTGATTCAAATTTTGTAATGTTTCAATCATTTGACATGCTTAATCTTTAGCACTCTGCATTAAAATTGAGTAATTTTCCCCTGCATCCTTTCTTTGCTTTTTGTATAATTTTTGTATGTGGTGTTTTTAGATGGACCAAATATACTCTGTCAGCATGTTTTCGGTCTTTAATAGTTAATCTTGTAACTTTAACTAGCATGCCCATGTTGGCACCGGATGTCATTAGTGTTAATATTTCATTTACCAAAATAGCAATAATCAGAATATCATATTGACAAGTTTCTGTTTTTATATTTATTTCAGCCCAGCACCAGCTATCTTATATCAGCAAGCCCCAAACCAACAGCAGCAAGTCCCAAACCAACTGCAGCAAGTCCCAAACCATCCGCAACAAGCCCAGAAACAGCTTCTAGACCCAAACCAACAGCAGCACGCCCAAAACCAACAACAGCAAGCCCCAAATGAACAACAACTTCAAGGCCAAAACCAACATGAACAAGCTCTAAACCAACAACAGCAAGCCCCAAATGAACAACAATTTCAAGGCCAAAATCAACATCAGCAAGCCCCAAATGAACAACTTCAAGGCCAAAACCAACAGCAGCAAGCCCCAAATGAACAACTTCACGGCCAAAACCAACAGCAGCAAGCACCAAACCAACATCAACAAGCTCCAAACCAACAACTTCATGGCCAAAACCAACAGCAGCAAGCCCCAAATGAACAACTTCACGGCCAAAACCAACAGCAGCAAGCACCAAACCAACATCAACAAGCTCCAAACCAACAACTTCAAGGCCAAAACCAACAGCAGCAAGCCCCAAATGAACAACTTCACGGCCAAAACCAACAGCAGCAAGCACCAAACCAACATCAACAAGCTCCAAACCAACAACTTCAAGGCCAAAACCAACAGCAGCAAGCCCCAAATGAAAAACTTCACGGCCAAAACCAACAGCAGCAAGCACCAAACCAACATGAAGAAGCTCCACATCAACAACAGCAAGCCCCAAACCAAGAGCAAGCCCTAAATCAACATGAGAAAGAGCAATCACTAAACCTACAGCTTCAAGCTCCACACCAAGATCAGGAAGCCCCAAATGAACTCCTAAATAAACAAGGGGATGACAAAAGTCAGTTAGGTAAATAATGTTGTTGTTTTATAT
This sequence comes from Meghimatium bilineatum, assembly GCA_034231615.1. Lineage (NCBI taxonomy): Eukaryota > Metazoa > Mollusca > Gastropoda > Stylommatophora > Philomycidae > Meghimatium > Meghimatium bilineatum. The sequence goes on from CM067299.1 coordinate 20,338,536, forward strand.
TTGTGAAGTTTGATGTGTGGCTTCTTCTTATTCTTCTTTCGTTCACTTGAAATATGTCTGTATCTGTAATTCTGTCTCCTTAATAAAACTCACTGTCTTTTGTAGTTCATACAGTGGCACATAGAGCTTTAATTCCAGTGTTGTTTCCTCTGGTCAATATGTCTGCCTCAATTCATACTCAGAACAATCTTGAAGTATATGCTTGGTACTCTGTGCTACCTGTACACATGGCCGTGTTGCCAATCTTGGACTTTGTGTACATGTGACACCGGAGTCAGTTGTGTTTGTTCTGAGGTGTAGAATTACAACTTGTTCTGATCTGTTCATAATGTGATAGTCATCTTGTGTTGGTGTTTGTGGCTTTCTTATTGACTTGATCATCTGTTTTTTCTGATGATAGGTGATTGGTACATCTGGTTGGTCTTCGGCAGCACCTTCCTTAACCAGTTCGTCTGCTTTTTCATTTCCTGGTATTCCACAGTGGGAGGGTATCCTATACTGCATTGTTACCCTATACTGGTAAGATTTTTTTCTTCTTTCATTCGCTCCATTGTAACCAGCACGGATATCCGTGTGGTTTCCGCCGGGAGCGTGATTATGTTGTGCCACCGCTATGCGCCTTGTAGGCCTAGCACATCCGATTTCGGCATGCCTTGACAATTCGGGTGGGCTACCTTAGCCTGTGACAGCCTCCCTATCTGTCGCCAGGCACGCATGTGTGTGGTTACTCTTTGCCCAGACAATTTTTGCTCACGTCTTGTCTCACATGAGGTGTTCCACTGTCTATGAACTTGCCTCGTGTAATTGGATGTACTGTGCCTGTGCCCATCGGGTACTTAACCGTTTCTCATCTGTAAGCCTGGTTCCTTAAGAGGAAGAACTCAACAGAAGAGTTGGACCATGGCTCTTTAGCCGAGGTGTCATTCACCGACATCGTGAACCCCTTGCCCAAGTTCGAGTCTCACACCACGCGTTTGAGAGCAAGGCGTTCTCGAGCTGAGCGACCATGTCCCAATAGCGCCTGAACCCATCAGGTACTGAACCCTTTCTCTCTGCAAGTGTATTTCCGGTATAGGAAAATCTGACAATAGAGTTGGGCCAGGGCTAAACTTGTCGTCTCTTTTGTGCCTGAGCCCATTCGGGTACGGAACCCTTTCTCTCTGCAAGTGTATTTCCGGTAAAGGAAAGCTTGACAGTAGAGTTGGGCCAGGATTGCCATCTTTGTCCCTTTCTTGCCTGAGTCTATCGGTTATGGCACCCTTTCTCTTTGCGAGCATGTTTCCGGTATAGGAAGACTCGACATTAGAGTTAGGCCAGGTCTTTTTGCTTTGCTAGACGCCCATTATTGGGTATTGGTCTCTGCCTATAAGGAAATCAAGTAACTAGAAGCTCGTCATGAGCTAACAGAGCTTGTAGTTCCCATTTCCATAATCGTTTCCACTATGTATTTGCAGTTGGCGCTGTTCTCCCCTTTCATTTTTTTAATTGTACTCAGTATGAAATCTATGTCTTTCGCCATGCATCCACCGTTTCATGCTTTTTTCATTGGCCAATGTTTGGACTGGACTAACTAGCTTCACTGTATGTCGACACTGTCGCTGTATGTGGTGTCTGAGATATTGTCCGTATTTTTGCATTCAAATCTCTTTCTATCTGCTACCTTCACATTCTCGGACATGATCCCCAAATGATTTGGCCAGAATCAGCTCAAGCTGCTGTTTTCTGTTACCATGGTGCACCGCATGGAGGTACATTTGGGATCTTGGTTATCTACTGGTAAGATAGTTAATTCAGTAAATTTTGCAGGTCTGTTAGTTTACCAGATTGGAGAGCTTGAAGCACTGACCTTGCATCTGTCAGGAATACCACGGGCTGTAGGCCAGGATTGGAGTTCAGCAGTTTTTCAGTTGCCACCCTAATTGCCTGGATTTCTGCATTATAATTATTTCAGAATTTCCCTGTTGATGCTCTGATCGCTTCTCTAGATATATTCACCTGCACCGTCATTCCTCACTGCATTCTTTGCTGATCCATATGTCTTGTGGATATTCCTCATCCAGGAAACTGAGGGTGACTGTCCTTCGCTGCATACTGTTCTGTCGTCCTCACTTTGTATTCCTTTCACGTGGGTTGAATGTATATTAGTATTCCATGCCTTTCACTCCAAAGGGTTTGTTCTGGTACAGACCTTCTTCTGCGTTCAGTATGTGGTCATGCTATACCGTCAGACCTGTCGTCAAGACGAAGTCCACTGTTTTCTCCAGGTCAGAGCGGCTGCCCCATAGCTTTTGCCTCAAGTCTGTATCCTCTGGCCAGGTCTGCTGTCTCTGCTCTTTGTATGTTGGGCAGTACTACTCTGCTTTCCCCTGACCTCCAGGTTAGCAGAGGCACCGGTCGCTTGGGTGGGCCCTTTCGAGGCAAGGGGCCCGGCACCGCTCCTCCCAGGTTTTCGCTGATAATGCTATCTAATGCCATGATGACAGGGTTGATTGTCGCATGACCACATTTCTGTAAAAGCATGTGTGCCCTAATTTATCCCAGTATCTGCGCCATCGCTGGCTAACACACTCCGTCTTCGGCAGGCTGGGTTGTGATTTTTATGTCTGGGTTGTCTCCCCTAGCCTTTCCATCTCCCGATGGTGATTGCAAGGCAGCAATTAAAAAAAAAAATCCTCCCTCCCCAGCACGCTCCTGGCTTGGAGTTAATAACTCCATGCCAGCAGCTTGAGCTTATAGCAGCTCATACTCGCTTGAAGCTGCCCATCACTGGACACATGGGGTATTTCAGTGGGGATATCAGCACAGACTGATATCCCGCCCCGTCCTGGTAGGCAGCAACATCGGTTTGGTCCACGGCTGCTTAATTGCCCTCCACCATCTGCCACCTGTGAACGCGCCTGGTAGGGGTCGGTAGCACCCCCAGGGGTACAGACCTTAAGGGGCTGTCAACTTCAGGTATGTCTGTAAGTTTTCTATGGAGTCGTTTAGCTTGGTGGATAAAGCTGCCTCTTTTCAGTCGCCGCATTGCTAGATTTTGGAATCTTTCTTTCATTGGATGACTTGTCATACACTTAAACTTTTCTACCTGAATTAGTACTTTTGTGTCTCTGCGTTCACCAAGTGTTTGCATTCTTCCCATTTTCTGCATCTCTGCTATGGGTGTTGATTTCATTGCTCCCAACATTATTCTAAGTGCCTGGGTTTGCACTTTATTTACTATCTAGTTTGTAATGTGGTGTTTGATGCAGGACACCACACAGCTGAATCATATTCCAGGTGTGGTCTTATGCCTTGCTAGTACGCTTTGCTGGATATATTTCCAATGGCTCCCATGTGGTTCCACTTAGTTTTCTCAGGATAGCTAACTTCCTCCTGGCTTTTGTTGTTGCTTTGTTTATGTGCTGCTTCCATGTCAGCTTATCATCAAAAGTAACTCTGAGGTATGTGGGTTGTTTGTCTTCTTTCAAAAGCTCTCCATCTATCTTTATATCATCTGCGTTTTGTTTTGGTGAGAGGGTAAAGAGTGTAGTGCTGCACTTATCTGTGTTAACGCTGATGCACCATCTATTTGCCCATAAGGTTACGGCATAAATAGCTCTTTGTATTTGTTTAGCGGCCACTGTCGCATGTTCTTCTGTGCACCAGACCACCAGGTTGTTAGCATACATTGCCACTTTGATCCCATGTGGTAGTTCGGCAACTAGGTCATTGATTTAAACCAAAAAAAGTGGGTGACAAGACTCCTCCCTGGGGAACTCCATGACGCAGTAGGACTTTCTTGCTCTTACGACCATCCAATTGTATCCTGGCTCTTCTATATGCAGGTATGCTTTTACCCATAAGTTCTTAGAGAGGCTGGACTGAAACGATGAATTATAGCAAAAATTAGAGGCAGATAATCAAGATGTTTAGGGCATGTGATAAGAAAAGCAACACTTGAACATTTAGTAACCACCGAAATGATTAAGGGGAGAAGAGACAGAGGAAGAGAGAAACTTCTGGATGGGTTGTCATTGGCACAAAAAGATGTCACCAACTGAACTTATTAACAACACAAGAGACAGAGTTGTAGAGAAACATCACCTACATCACTCTGCATGGCACTTGATTGATTAGTTAGTCCTCAGATCATCATCACTACAAACTGGACACATCCATAGTTGCTCCGATCTCTCCTTGAGTGTATCCACCATTACACTTTTGCTAAACAGTACCGGTCCTATGCTGGTTGACCCTTATTCTTCTGCATCCTCCAAAATGTTCAATTCTAGCAACACCACATTTCAATCCGTGATCTTTAATCCTGGCCATTGAAAAGGAATCATCATCCACATTAGTCTCACTCTCGCGTGCTATATCTCTTAAGGAGTTCAAAACGTCAGTGCGATCCATTGCCCCATCGGCCTGTAGAACAATCTCACATGACGCCAGTTGATCTGCTCTTTCATTTTCTTTAACACCCAGATGTCCTGGCACGGGGGTACCTTCAAATACATGTAGATAAGTAACACCCGTTGCATTCCAAAATACAGAAAGTTAAAGGCAGCAGACGAGAGGGAGGGAGGGAGGTTGTGGATGGGATGTGCTGTCATACAAAGCATGTGCAGATTGCAAGATGTGGCAGTAGGTGCGGAATGGATAAGTCTACCCACAGATTTCGAAACTTGTTTGAGAGTAGTAATATCACTTAGCAGGGAATGGTGTCCTACAGCTGTGGGGAAAGAAGTGAAGGCGTTGGTCAGTGCGAATACCAAAGATGGGGATGTAATTATATACACTGATAGATCTGTGATTAGACGTTCGCAGTGCTTCGGCCTTCATAGCTCAGTGCGCAGGTAAAACGATAAGGGAGGAGAGTGATGCTTTTGCGGTTACTGCGAGTAGTATGACCATGTAGACTATGGCGGTGACCAGGGCATTTGAGTGGGTATGCACACAGGAAGTAACGCAGGTCTTCACCTTGAGTGACTCTATGAGTATGATTAGGAAGGTACAAGTGGATCTCATTCGGGAACAGTGGATTGAGGCATTGAGAAAGGCGAGGCTGAAAGTGGTTACTTGATTGATTGAACATATACAGTGTGTACTTTAATTATTATTTATAAATAATTATTTCTCTGTTTTATTGTTTAAGTTCTTTGTCAGATTCAATTTTGATTCTTTGAAAGTATATTTAAATTTAGCATTTTCTGACTTTAAAAAAAATTGCAGGTGATGAAGTTGAGAACAGTACTGTTGGAAATAAGAGTGAAGAGGTAAATGAAGTGGAAGACAACTTCTTGCAGCATGACGATGAAGTAAACAAAAAGAAGAAGGAAGACCTCCTGTTCTTATCTAAGTCAGATAAGAATAAAGATATACATAACATCTCTAAACATCATGGTGATTTGAATTTTAAAAAAGATGATAGGCAAGAAGATGATGAACTTGACAAAGAAGAAAATTTCAGTGATCTTGTATCAACAGCTGTCAAAGAAAAGAAAACTGGAGAAGACAATTATGAACCTAAGGGCAAATCAGATGTATCAACAGCTGTCAAAGAAAAGAAAACTGGAGAAGACAATGATGAACCTAAGGGCAAGTCAGATGTATCAACAGCTGTCAAAGGAAAGAAAACTAGAGAAGACGATGATGAACCTAAGGACAAGTCAAATGTAAACAATGATGAACAAAGAGATAACAAGATTGATGATAATGGTCGATCAGAGGAATAATTACATTAAGGACTAATTTTCAGGGTGAGTTTTTCTGTTGTTTACCTGTTTGTATGTTATAGTCCAGGTGATTCTCTATGTGAGCCACTGAACTGCATTGTTCTGGGGGACCACAAAGATAAAATTGAAAGGGTGGGGGTCCACAGAAAGGTAACTATTTGGGTGATGCCTAATCAAATATGTGATAATATACCATAAAGAATATTTATATGTATTTGTTTAGGTCAAACACAGTAACCTACCAACTTTCACCATTACATCTTCACCCAAAGGTCAAGTGAAAATAAAAAACAGATAGGTTTTTAACAGCCTCACAGCAGAGGAAAATCGTTACATGCGAAATGGGTCTGAGAAAAGCTGCAATAGTTTCTATTGTCTTTCCCCAGGTGGTTTGTGACCCACTCTTGTCGTTAATCGTAGGGGTGATTGGAGCTCGAGCTTGCGTTCTAAAGCCAGATGTGTGGCCTCGGCTGTACAATGACCGTGTCTGTTCAGGATGTCCCTGATGTTTTCTATCCATCTTTTCCGTGGCCTTACTCTGGCTTTGTACCCTGATCTCATTTGGTTATATGCTTGTACGGACAACTTTTCGTGATGCACTCTCATAATGTGGCCAAACCACTTGATCTGTTCTCTCTCTATGTAATCTGTACAAGATATTATACCTATTCTTTCCCTGATATATTCATTTTGTAGTCTATCAAGTCTGGTGACCCCGGCAGCTTTCCTCAAGCATTTCATCTTACATGTCAATGGTTACTAAACTAGATAAAATAAGAAATTAGGAAAAGAGTTGGTATAATATCATGTATTGAACATATTGAAAGACAGCAAGTAAAATGGTTCAGTCACCTTATGAGAATGAACCCAAACTAAATACCAATAAGAGCATATAACAAAAGAATATCCGGGCGTAAAGCCAAAGGTAGACCAAGAAAACGGTGGATAGAAAACATCAAGATATCGTTGTTCGTCCATCTTAAGTGATGATGACCATTTGTTACATCCACTTTTGAAAATTCAATTAGAGTTGTGTCCTTGATTATGAGTTTGTAGATGGCTAATGAGCCCTATTCGAGCTGTAAATGTCCTTGGACAGTTCAGACATAGAATGACCACTGTAGACAGATCTTAGTCTATCCGTGACTTTCTAGCTGCTCTCTGCTGTTGAGCTGCTGCATTTCTCCTCTTTTCACAAGATGATGCGCTCTTTTTGATTTTAGAACACCATGTAGATCTATTTTGTGCAAGTTCTTCCCATGTATCATGGTCTATTTCAAAGGCTTTCAGTGAGTTCTTTAACGAATCCTTGTAGCGCTTCTTTTGGCCACCTTGAGATCGCGAACCCTTCTCCAGCTCACCATAGAGAAGTATCTTTGGCAGACGATGGTCTGGCATACCCACCAAATGACCTGCCCAACGAATCTGTGTCTGCATCAGTATCGTGTCAATGCTCGGGATACCAGCTCTATCAAGGACAGTTGTATCTGGCATCTTGTCTTGTTCATAACTTTTCTCAGACAAGTTGTGTGAAAATGATTGAGATAGTGTAAAAATATCAAGATAGTCTTGAACAAACAGACTAGATGCAACCACAGTGACACATCTTGCATTGGAATAGCAGCATAAGCTCCCACCCCTACGCTTAACGGCAAGTGTGAATACCACCAACCATCATTCTCCTGGGGACAGACAATAGACAATTTGTTTAGGTGGGAGGGGGTCGCTCAGAAGAAAATGCCTTCTAAGGGGCCACATGCAAAAAGAATATTGATAATCTCTGTTCTTTCCTAACAGAAAAAGAATACAATGCCACTATTCTATCTAACAAATTCTTCTTCAGCGTTCATTCTCAAACTCCCTTCCCGCTGGATATCTCTTGTAGCAGGACAATGGTCCTACTAGATATCCAGCAGGATGTAGTCCAGAGAATGGAAGTGCATTGTGTTACCGTTTTATTTGCGCCAATGGCCCGACACATCCGTCTTAACAAATTCAATGCCACTATTCTAACAAATTCAGTGCCACTATTTTAGTCTAAGAAATTCAGTGCCACTATTTTAGTCTAAGAAATTCAGTGCCACTATTTTTGTCTAAGAAATTCAATGCCACTATTCTAACAAATTCAGTGCCACTATTTTAGTCTAAGAAATTCAATGCCACTAATCTAACAAATTCAGTGCCACTATTTTAGTCTAAGAAATTCAGTGCCACTATTTTAGTCTTAACAAATTCAATGCCACTAATCTAACAAATTCAATGCCACTATTTTAGTCTAAGAAATTCAGTGCCACTATTTTAGTCTTTAACAAATTCAATGCCACTATTTTAGTCTAAGAAATTCAGTGCCACTATTTTAGTCTAAAAAATTCAGTTCCACTATTTTAGTCTAAGAAATTCAGTGCCACTATTTTAGTCTATAAGAAATTCAGTGCCACTATTTTAGTCTTAACAAATTCAATGCCACTAATCTATCTAACAAATTCAATGCCACTATTTTAGTCTAAAAACTTGAATGTAAAAAGTCAACATCAACATAAGATAACTACTAAATTATGAACAGACTAGAACAAGTTGTCATTCTATGTTCCAGAACAGGAAACAACCAACTCATCTGCCACATATATACATTAAAGATTGGCAACACATCCATATGGACATACACTTAAACTGTAGAACATGTATTTTAAGTCATCATCATCAGGTGCCAAACCGACTGGCATAGGCAATCATGGATCTCAATAATTATTTATTTATCGCCTGTTGTAATTCTCCAGACCTGCCAGTCTTATAACGTGTCCAAAAAGTAAAGATTGCCTCTTTCTTATATTATTAAGTAACCACCGTTTCACATTTGACCCTTTCAGTACCTCTTTGTTAATCTTTCTAGCTGTCCATAATAATCTCAACATTCTTTTATGCAACATCGCTTTTGTCTCTAATTTTCCACCATCCTGTTTATTTATTTCCAAGAGTGCATCCGTATGTTATAATTGGTATAATGTAGCTCTGATGAACTGTCTGCCTCACCTTTATTGACAGGGACATACTACAAAGCATATTATATTTTATGTATGTCTTAAATATGAAATACTGAGACAAACACACTTGTCCAGTGAAACAATACTGGAAGAAAAATTATAAAGACCTCTGTACAAGTTACACAAGATATGAGAACATTCCAAATGAACAAAAGAAGAATTTTTAAATAATTTATATTGTTCTTCTTATTGAATTACTTAAGTTTTATTTATTAGTTGTATTTACATGTTGTATTATTTGTTACTAAAATATCAAACAGATGTCACATCTGAAGCAGTTAAAATTCTATATAATACACATGGGAACTATATTTGTTAATAAATATAAAACTAATGTTCTGAAACATACCAGATCTATAACCAAGATCTTTTTTCATACTTAGTGTTGTCGGTCAATAAGCTACCTATTGTCTAGCCAGGTGAGACAGATGTTATTATAGATTTACATACAACACTCAACCTGGAATGTTTGTGATTTATTTAATATCTTTAGGATTTGTGTTACTTACTAGTGTTACCTGTTGTAAATTTTCAGATATATTCTCAACATCTGTTATCAGTATCTTATAAAATATCATTCATTTGTAGCTTTAGCTACTCAAGGGTTTCTTAACATCCTTCTGCAGCCTTAACCACTGTGGCTTTCAGTTTGTTTATTAATTGTACATGTGTTTCTACGTGCAGTGATAATGATCTGACTAGCTATCAATTACCTGTGTTCCTTTGTGCATTGATCATGATCTGACAATTAGCTGTCAATTGCCAGTGTGCTTTGATGATGATCTGGCAACTAGCTATTAATTGTCCATGACTGAGTTTCACATTGCAGTGTTTACTTGGTTTATTATTGGAGAACTCTACTTTCTAACATTACTGCCCTTTTTGTTTAGTGATGTAAGACATTGTTGAGAGCCAGTTAGTTTTGAGGGTTGTTTTATAGTCAAGTGTACCACATCAATGTTGTACCTCCTGTATGTTGTCGAGGCCTGAAAGTAGAGCAAAGAATAGTGATGCATGCATGTCATAAGAGGTAGCTTCTTTAGCGTTCATTCTCAAACTCCCACTGGACCTCTCTTGTAGCAGGACAATTTGTCTGACTAGATTTCCAGTAGAATGTAGTCCAGAAAATGGAAATGCATTGTGTCACTGTTTTATTTGCACTAATGGCCCGACACATCCATCTTTGGCAGTATAAGAGGTATCTAAGGAGAATTTTGGGGTGGAGTTGGCCATCCCATCCCATAGATAGTCAAAGTGATTTGGAAGCCATGCTGAAAGCTGTTGTGTCAGGCTGAAAGTCACAATTATTGCAGCCAATTTGTAAACCATGACACAATGCATTACATTCTCTGGACTATATTCTGCTAATCTGCAGTAGTTTGGAAACGAGCGCAGGAGAAGAACTGCTGTAGGATTTCTGTGATGCTGTCCATTAATCCGTTATGATTTACCTATCATGTTACAATCTTCTACATGTTTAACACAGTAACACCTGTATATTGACTCTATGGCAAGATTGTCACATTCACTATGTATAGGTAATCAAACATGTTATGTGGACAGTATTTCTGACATGGAACACTTACTCCTAGTGCTTTCTTCAAGTGCATCATCCTATGGCACTTTGTCTTATTTATTTATTTGAGGTGATATTCTATTGGAGTTTGTGGCAGAATGGCTAGAACATCTGTCTCATAATCATAAAGTTTCGGGTTCATACCATGGTTGGGGCTAGATTTGATCTTTTGTAGATAAAATAACAAATTCTTCCTGTACACATTATGACAAATCAACCTTTCTACTACCTATAAAAAGTCTCCCTGAACTCAACAGGAGAATGATTTGGTGGCTCATTCTGTTTGTTTGTCCCTATCTTGATAAAGACCTTTTGATTGAAATGTTGATTCTTTGCATTATTCCATGTAAAACTGCTATTTAACCCTTTATATGTTTTTTTCCCAATATTATGTTTACCATATGGTGCACAGTTTCACTGCGCACATTATGAAACAGGAAAATATGCTTTGCCGAAAGTTTCCTCTTGTAACATAAATTGTTATTGCTTGATGGTTAATCTTGATTTCTGCATGCCATCTCCACACATTGAGTTTGTTTATTTGAGAGTTAATTATGAATAAAGAATAGTTCTATCATATATTTTGGACATGTGTTATTCACCTCTGCTGTCTTTCACAAGATCACAATACAGCCCATAGTACAGACCCATGAGCTGCATTAATTAGGCAGTCTCACTATGAGATGATATTCATCCAGGATGTGAACATATTTCCTTTCATGTACAACCTCGATATTCAATTTATCTTAACTGTTGACCAGGTTAAATGCAAAATTGCATGTTTACCTGTATCCACAATCATGTGCAGATAAAATTGGCACACTTACAAATTATTATAGAGCAAATAATAACACTCCGTATGCACAGTTTTTAGAATTTGAAAATGCATTTGACAATATAGACCACATAATCATGGGGAGACTATTCAGACACTATGTAAGTATAGACAACATGATGGTGGAAAGACTATTCAGACACTATGTAAGTATAGACAACATGATGGTGGAAAGACTATTCAGACACTATGTAAGTATAGACAACATGATGGTGGAAAGACTATTCAGACACTATGCAGTGCCAGAAAAACAATTAAACATGAAATTTATGAAGAATAATCTGGAAAATAATCCACAAAAGTAAACTTTTAGAACCTTCTTTAATGAGAACTGATTTTACTTAGGAATGTCTACTATTTCCAAGTCTTCTTCATAGTTGTAGACTGTCTTCATCAAATGATGATGAAGCCAATGAAGTTTGGCTGCAACGTATCTGTCATTGTCTCTTGCTTTGACATTGCACTCTGCTAGACTATAACCTGTCCACCTCCCCTCAACCCTACCTCCATTATAGATTGCTCATTACGATAAATAATAGTGAAGAAAATGAGAAATGTGAGTTTATCTGTACCTACTATTATGTAAACAGGGCATTTAGGAAAATACGGTCATGCTAATTAACAGAGACAGCTAAGAAAGAACTGCAAATCAGCATTTATAAAATAAAAGGAAACTATTTAAATAACATCACATGCCGAAATCGGATGTGCTAGGCCTACAAGGCGCATAACGGTGGCACAACGTAATCACGCTCCCGGCGGAAATCGCACGGATATCCGTGATGGTTACAATGGAGCGAACGCAAAACAAACAAACAAATAACATCACTAAAGACAGATGTGTTATGAAATTTTGTGCCATTGGCGCAAAATGGTGACACAATGCATCTTCATTCTCTGGATTACACCTTATTTCCCTATGGAAATCTAGTAGGTCCATTGTCTTGCTACAAGAGATATCCAACAGGAGTTTGAGAATGAACGCCAACAGACAAAGTTACATAACTTAACAAAAACGATCTCATTTTAGTTTATGGCTATATTACTGGAGAATATATATTTTTATATATTTGAACTATCTATGCTAAAGTCATATGTGTCAGATCAAAAGGCACAGATTTCACAGCAAAGCTAAAATATTTTGAATAAGAGTGACAGTTGCAATTCTTAGTTTCACAACAAAATAAATGTGTAATATAAGGGGAATTCAAATGAAAACCTTAAATTTGTCATCAATTCATAGTGGTCTGTTAAAGAGTAAAGTGCTCTATATTGTTCATGTTTCCAGTCTGTAGTAACAATTTTTTTATCAATAACAAAAATTATGTATTTGTTATTGATGTTCATTAAATTTGAGTAATAATTTTAAATAAGTACATTTTCTTTTATTCTGCAGGATATTTGAAACCTAAATCTTCACATCAGCCATTGGAGCAGCAACAGTTGGGAATTTGAATCACATTATATTTGATGTTATTTTACTTTTCAGTGTAACGTAGTGTATTTCTATAGATTAAAATCATGTGAGACGGATTTGGCAGATATCTTGTTGAAAATTATAGCTAACCTTACTTATTGATTTCAGATTGCCAACATACCTACATTGTTATTTATAATTCTAGTTATGCTTTCGGTTTCACTTTTCATTATATGATGCATCTTCTTGTTAGGTTTCCATTGCTGTTAATTTACAGTAGACAACATAATTCCATGTATTTTACTGCTGTATTGGTGTTCTGTGTTTGTTCCTATCTTAATAAAGACCTTTTGGTCTGATTGTTGATTTATTCCATCTTGTATTTGCTTTATGTAAAACTTATTTGACCCTTATAAGCATATTTTTTTTAAAAATAGCAAAGCATATATCACATTTATACTTTTTATGTTGGATGAATGAGGTATATTCTGAATTATTTGTTTAAAGATGCATACACAAGAAATGTATAATGCACCTTTATTAAATTTGTGTATATTAAGATTATCATTAAGATTTAGTGATATTTTGAAACTTTGTTTTGTGCAGTTCTTTTTAAAGTTACAGTTTGTAGAAATAAGCCAGAATCATTAACCTTTATCAAGCTGGATTAAAATTACGCTATCTATTCCCTGCCAGCAGATTCTTTTCTGAAAATCTTTATTATGTTGGGTGGGTGTTTGGAAAATGCAATAACATTTTTGTTTTTAGAGATTTTAAAATAATCTGTGCACATGTAAAAAAAAGAATTGCACATTGCAAATATGTGTGTATTTTATTTTTATATCTAATTTGAAAAAAAGGTAATTCCCAAGAATTCCTTACTATCAGAATCACGATACATATTGACGGCTGGCCATTGTATTCGCAGGTGGATTCCTATCTGGATGTTTCTCAAATTTGCACAATTTCTACTATGACATGTTTCATACTGTGCCAGTTTCAGAAGTAGAATGCTACTGTTAACTATGATTTGCTGATTCCAGTCACATGACATTAAGGATCGTATGATTTTCACTTCGCTGAATAGGAGCATAGCAAATGTTGAATAAACTTGACAATAGCTGTAAATATTGGGGAAATTTTTGTTGCATAAACTCAACTTTGCCATGCAAGTTAACAAATACCATGAGTGATTGACCTATCATAAGGTAGTCTGTATCAAATATGGTTGCTTGCATGACTAACAGGGTAATTATCTGAGAACTCACAGCTAAGAAAGACTCCCTAAAGAAATCCAACAGATAAGGAAACATCTAGGAAATACAGTCAAATTCCATTATAACAACTTGATCCAAATGGACAAAATATATATGTAATAACAGAAATTTTTTATATACAGTATAAATAATGAATACAATTGTGAATTTTGAAAATCGTTGTAAATTTGTTATAAAACGGATGTGCTATAAATGGGCTATTCCACTGTACTTATAAACAACACAAAAACAAAAGTGCAAGAGAGTTCCTGCACACAGAAAAGTATACTTTGTAGAATTATAAGTGTTTTAGAGGTTATACATTCTAAAATGTAGAAAACATTTCTGCTGCTGTCTATTTCAATAGCTCTAACACTGTCTGGTTGTCTGAATGGGATTGAATACTTATGTGGTGTTCTGAGTACAAAAACATTGATTATAATTATGTTTTAGAATACTATTCTCTGTTTTAAATCACAATTTTTAATTTTTTTCTACCTTGTATGCCTATAGAAGAATATTGAATAACATGGACAGCTAGAAAAAACTTATGAGGTGCTGAAAGAGTCAAGTATGAGGAGTGAAGTACGAGGAGTGAAGTATGAGGAGTGAAGTACGAGGTGGGAGTTACTTAGTAATATCAGAGACAATATTTTTTGGGCACATGAGTCCGGCGTGTCTGGAGAACAGTTACAGCAGGAAAGATCAAAGATGACAGTGTGACATGGCCAAATAAATCAACATAGATCCCAATACAAAGTACTAGAAATAGAATATTGTGGAGATCCATGATCACCTACGAGTCGGTAAAGCAACTGATGCTGATGTCTTAATTTTTGTTTTACGTGAAACTACTATTTACAATGCTATCTTTAGTGGGCAAATACAGTTAATTTAAATAACTGTATATTTGTAGTGTACTAGTTTTGAATGTAATAATTACTACCTCCTCTCCCCATTATTTCATTGTTACCTCAGTTCTCTATAGTTCCTGTAAGTTACATTTATTTTTCCTTTTTTTCCCAACTAAAACACACAAATTGTGTCATGTGAGAATGTTGGTTTCCTAAACATAATGGCCAGAGTTCTTCAACATTAGCTCTCAAACTCCTATAGATGTAGCAGGATGTAGAATGCAGGAGAACAGAATGTGTTGTTATGGTTTATAGCTTAGCTAAGTTAGCCACACTTTTCAACCTGGCACATTCGATTCTGCATGTCTTCTTGATCTATTTATGTTATATCTATTCTAAGTGTTTAACAATTTATATAATCCACACATAGTACATGCACAAAGCTATGTAACAATTACCATCGAAGTTGGGTGTGTTGGACCAGTTATGCAAATTAAATGATGACACAACGCATCTCAGTTCTCTAGAATACATACTGCTGAAAATCTAGTGGAAGCATTGTATTGCTACAAGAGAGATCCAACTGGAATTTGAGAACAAACACTACAAATATAATGTCATTAATGCATCTTGTTCATTGTGATATTTTCGTACATGTGTAAGAAAACATTTCATTAGATTCTATTTACATACATTTTTTAATGTAACCAGATAGATGTCTTCAATTACCAAGACTGTTTTAAAATGAGTGCCCAGTGTTCTTGAATTTTGGCACAAATAGATAATAAAACCAGAAAAATCAATGGGTATTAAAACGAGCACATAAACAATGTCACAACATAACTAGTCAGATGGACATACATAAACAGTTAATATATTCTAGACTTCTTTCATTTATTGTATATATTTCATAAATAATGGCATAAAAGTCCCAGAAATTATAGATTTAACATAATATATACTTGATGCAGCCTACATAATTATTCACTTTTATTCTATTTTTTAATAGAATAATTTTTTATTCTATTATTATATTAGTGAATTATTCTATTTTTTCCTCTGCATAAATTCATTAAAAGAGAAAAACACATTAAAATAAAGTTCATAGATTAATAATATTCATCATGAAACATGATTATTTGAGAGCGAATGCTGAAGAAGAACAACATCAGTGAAGAGTTTTTGGTATCCTAATAGATATTTTCTGCCATTGACGGATGTATCTGGCCATTGAAACAAATAAAATGGTGACACAACACATTTCCTTTTTCTGGACTACATCTTGCTGGAAATCTAATAGGACCATTGTGCTGCTACAAGATAAATTCAGTGGGAGTTTGAGAATGAACGCTGACGAAGAAGAATAGATATTTGATATTTATACTGACAGAAAATCCTTTATGTTGCCAAGAAGCAGTACTTTCAGTATGTTTGCCATGACATTTATATATATATATATATCCTTTATTATGGGTGTTTGTATCAAAAGCTGCTCAATAACTATATAAAACAATTATCAATATGAAAATATAAGCACTGATTAATCAATTTTAAAAATGAGCTGATTATTATTAATGTCAGTGAACATTGTATTTTGCCATTTATCTTTGTGATACATTCCATCTGTTATTCTTTAAAAAGTGCCTTTCATTCCCTATTTGTTTAAATTATAATGAACATGAGTTTTGTTTGTGTGCAGTAATGCTATTGTCCTGACTTGGCCCATGTGTTTGTATGGTTTTAAGCCGGACAACTTCTGCATTAGTGGATGGCTTATACTGATGCTTCCAATCTTTATTTGGCCAAAACATTAAAAAAACTCTGAGGTGGTGAAAAATATGACTTCAACAAAATTGTCTGGGAAATGTGACCAAGATTTAGTGGAACAAACCATGAGATCGTAAACTTAAACCAGCATTATTGTACAAAATTCTGTAAGGGCAAATAACCAGTGTTAGGATAAAGATTACGTTTTTTAGGTACCTTTGTTTGCATGAAGTTAACAGATATAGCTGTAGAATGTATAGCTGTATTATAGTGTTAGGATTGTTGTTAGATCTCTAGTGTTGTGGAGTAGGATGTTTAATGATTGGGAATTCTTCTTCGTTCGTTCTCAACTCCTGCAGATTAGCAGGATATAATCCTGAGAATGGAATGCGTTGTGTCATAGTTTACAGCATTGCTGCGATATCTGCGCCTTTCGGCCTGACATCCGACTTCAGCATGGCTTTGGGTCACTGACCCTATATGGGATGGCACAGCCAACTCCATCCCATAACCTCCTTAGTTGCCTCTTATGACATGCATGGAAGGTAAACAGTGTTGCTACTCTTTGCTCCCCTTTCAGGTCCGGCAAAACACGGGGGATGGTTCCACAGGTGGGGTTAGGGTGTTGGATAGTGTAACCTATGTTTGGGAGGGGCATATTATGGATATGTGGTGGTGCAGAGAGGTTCATGGGGATGAGAATATATTCGGGTGGCCAGTATAGTGGCTGTATGTCCTCCAATATGACATAGAAGGGATTTATGTTGTTTTGGAGCCTAGATCACCACATGAATTCTGCTATGTAGTTACTTAAGTGGTAGCTCACTAATTAGACATGCAATTGCATTAGCCATTTTGGTTTAGGTGGACTCATCTGCTAGGTTTTTTGTCATTTGATATTTTTGTGATGACAGAAAAGATGCACAGATTATAACAGAGATTACATAACTCTGCGCATAACATTACAAAGTCATTAAAAAGTTATCACATCTGCCGGTCATGTACATTATCTGGGATTATTGTATATTGATAAGAGAATTGTGCTACAATTAATACCAGAAATCATATATCAAGGCTTCACTACAGGTGAATACAGACACCTATGAGACTTGATACCTTATGTATATAATGAGCTATCTATGAAACTAGCATTCATACCCTTTAATATCTACTGGAGGAGATTGATCACTTATTTATCTGTCTGAAGTGCTGCAACATTGGATATAGTACAAGAACAAATTATAACCCTCTGATTGTCAAGTCTAGGGTGAATTATTCCTGACTATGAACTTTTTGTTAGGGCTATAAACTGTTTAATTACAGATCATTGGAAATATAGAAAGTTTGAAACTAGATGTGTATGTAGTTTACTTTGGAAACCTTATTATGCAAGCTGATGTTGAAAAAATAATTGTACTTGATTTATTTTAGCTTCCTTGTATTAAGCGTTTCTAATGTGATATAAATTTATTACCGGTAGTTATTTGTTGAAACTTTTGATAACTTATTGCCATATGTTTTTTTATATTTCAATGTGTACAATACTTATATTTATTTTACAGGTTTTTGCAAATAAAGTTGGGAGATTACACATTTTAATATGTTGTTTGGTGGATCATTTTTTGGTCACTTCTCTTCTTCTGTACTTATTCTCAAACTCCTGCAGATTAACAGGAATAGCCCAGAGAACAGAATACATTGTGACATGTTTAACAGCTTAACTACAATATCTGTGCTTTTTAAACTGGCACATCTGATTTCAGAAAGGCTTCTGGGCCACTTTGACCATAAAGCAAAACATAGCAACTTTATTACCTGTCATGCACGTCATAAGAGGTGACTAAGAGAGCTTTGGAGTTGGTTGTTCCATCCCATAGAGGGTCAAAAATTATCCAGAAGCCATGTTGAAGTTGGATTTGTCAGGCCAAAATGAGCAGATATCACATTACTACATTCTGTAGAAGTTAAAACAAACTCACAAGAAAAAGAATACCTGAAATGGTTTATATGCTAGAATGTATGGTAGTTTCATTTCAGACCTTCTCGATTCTTATTCATCAGACGAGTTTCCTCAAGAACATTATTACTAATGCTTGGATTTGGGTTCATGATTTTCCTATACTACGAGGGGGAGTCAATAAGTAAGTCACAAATGGCTCTTTAGAAAAAAACTGAAGACGATAAAAACCTGAAAACTGTTTATTTTTACACATACATTATCCCTTTACTTCTCAACATAATTTCCACCAACATTGATGCATTTATCCCATCGTTTTATGAGTCCTCCCAAACCTGCTGCGTAGAACTGCGTGCTCTGCTTTTTAAGCCACATTTTCACTTCACATTCAACTTCTGCGTCAGTCGCGAAATGCTTCCCGCCAAGGTGGGTTTTTAGTGGACCAAAAAGGTGAAAATCACTAGGGGCTAAATCGGGGCTGTAAGGAGGATGTTCCAGAATTTTCCAACCAAGATTTTTTATTTTCTCCTGAGTTAATCGAGCCGTATGTGGTCTAGCATTGTTTGAAGGAGTAGCACTCCTCTAGTCAGCAGCCCTGGACGTTTTCTTCGAATTGCATCCCGAAGCACTGATAGAACTTCACAGTATGATTCAGAATTCACATTGTCACCTTTCTTTTTGAAATTGGTTAAAAGCACTCCTTGACAATCCCAGAACACTGTCAGCATAACCTTCCCTGCTGATGGTGTAACCTTGAATTTTTGGACACAAGGCGAAGAAGGATGTTTCCATTGCATTGAAGCACGCTTTGATTCAGGCTGGTAGTGATGCACCCATGATTCGTCCCCAGTAATAATCCTGTTCATCATGTCTTCTCCTTCATTTGCGTATTGACAGAGATGCTCCAATGACAAGCCTAATCGGTTCATTTTGTGTTCGTCCGTCAATTGTCTGGGCACCCACCTTGAACACACTTTCTTAAATTTCAATCGGTCATGCATGATGCTGTATGCTGAACCATGTGAGCACCCTATTGCAGCTGCTACAGCGTCTATCGTTACTCGTCTGTCACCTCGAATCATCTCCTCAACCCGCTGCACAGATGCGTCTGTTGCAATTTCAACAGCACGACCAGATCGGATTTCGTCAACAATTTTAGAGCGCTATTGAGAAAATTTTTTTTACCCAGCTGTGCACCGCTTTACGGGACAAACAATTGTCAGCATAAACAGGAAGCATTTCTTTATGAATGTCTTTTGCAGGCAGTCCTTTTGCCCATAAAAAACGCACAACAGCACGTTGTTCATTGATTGTACACTCTGTAAGTACAGTAGCCATTTTGTTTTTTGTGCTGCGCATGCGCAAGGTACAGCTAGCGCCATCTAGCGAACATAAACATAAAGTTCTATGATGATATCAACTATAAACAGCTTTAGAAACCACCTACTGCATTTTCCTGCCATCCAACATCAATTTGTGACTTACTTATTGACTCCCCCTCGTAGTATAATAAAACAGTGGAATCCCATTATAACAACTTGGTCTGGACTAGGAAAATATGTATGTAATAACACAAATTCACTGTATACAGTACAAACAATATATAATAAATATAATTTAGGATTTTAAAAAGTGTTGTTCTTTAGGTAAATTTGTTATTAAGGAATGCGCTATAGAGAGATTCCACTGTAATAATAAAAAAGCCCATAACCCGGGGACATCAGAACAAAAAGATCATCATCATGTGACATGTGGTTTTCCTTACAGATTCTCTGAACACTGTGATTCTGGGCGAGTTGACCTGCCGCAGCTAGAGAAATGTTTAAATATCAAACAATCTGATATATTACTGCACCATCATCGTCTTGGGCACCCTCTTCCCCTGTTGCTGTTAACTCTGCCTTCAGCTATTAATCTTTAAAAATGATTGCACAAAACGATGCAATCCATACAAACTTTTATTACTGCATGTTTTCTTGTTATAGAGTGCAGGGAGGTTTATTATAGGCAGTAGATATACAGGCCTCTTAGCCACAGCAATCACCATGTCATATAGAAGAAGGATATTTTAATTGTAGCGTATGATGTGATCAATATTATGCCAATATTCCAAAGGTAACATTTTAATGGACAGAATTATACTCCTTCATGATCATCTCTCTAAAACTTCTCTTATGTGCAAGAAACTGTCTTTCCCTCTCTCTCTGTCATTTTACCATATAACAGTAGGATGAAAAAGTACCCAAAAAATGTGATTTTAAAATACAGTGGAATTCCTTTATAGCATGTACATTTATAACAAAATCCCCAATTTAACACTTCAAAATCCCCAATTACTTTATTGTAAAACTATAAGACAAATAAAAACCAATTTAGTTTATTCTTTAATGTATATAATTGGCTATATTGATTTTTATTATTACATGCATATCTCATCTGTCCAGTCAAATTTATTATAAGATTCCACTGTATTAATATCAAAATTCCTACAAATAAGATATACCAAAAAATAACTTACACTAGAAATCATGACCAGTGCTGCAGTATTTATGTCAATCAATAAAAGGTAATACTGCTGTGAACTGAATAATAATAGTACTTATGTAGAACACAGGTTTTTGAATTTCACTGGATGATAACTGACAATCTCTAAAGGGCTATGGGGTGTAAATACAAAAAAATATAAATAACAATACACAACATTTTCAACGTTTCGAACCGTTAGGTCTTTGTCAAGAACAGACAAAACAAACAGTAAAATTGTTACCACCACAGAGGCAGTAGAACGCAGACATGTAAACAATACAAAGTTCAAGGTGACGATGTACGTGTAAACATATAGTCATGGAAGCGGGTTTGTTGAAAAGGAGATGGGATATGAAAAAAAATAGGCGCCTCAAAACAACAAAAGCAAAGACCTTGTAGTATGGAAACAATCAAACAGATTCTCAGAAACAACAACAGAGAAATATGGTCGAACAATTGGGCAAATGGACTGACTGGCTGAAATGTATTTAGTGAAATGACACGGCCAAATGACAACATAAACAAACTCTGCAGGAGAAACCAATCCCTTATCTTTCAGTTTCAAACATAATATGTGTGTTCGTCCATCACAAGTGATGATGACCATTTTTTACATCCACTTTTGAAAATTCAGAGAATTATGACCATGCATAATAGTTCATAGATGGCAAATGAGCCCTATTCGAGCTGTAAATGTTCTTGGACAGTTCGGATATGGAATAAGCACTGTAGGCAGATTTTGGTCTATCCATGACTTTCTACTATCCGCTGTTGGGCTGCAGTATTTCTCCTCTTTTCACAAGATTATGTGCTCATTTTGTCTGTAGAGCGCCATGTAGATCTATTTTGTGAAAGTTCTTTCTGTGTGTCTTGGTCTATTTCAAACGCTTTCAGTGAGATCTTTCACGTGTCCTTGTAGCACTTCTTTTGGCCACCATGAGATTGTTTACCCTTCTCCAACTCACCATAGAGAAGTATCTGTGGCAGTCGATAGTCTGGCATACATACCAAATGACCTGCCCAACGAATGTGTCTACATCAGGATAGTATCAAAAATATGAAATTTCGAACATGATATGCAAGGATCAATAGTCATTTAAACCATATCAAACACCAGTAACTATCCACTTGCAGACACTACTCTCATCCCAATGAAACAGTGGAACACCTCCTTATTGACTGCTCTTACCTTTCAACTGCCAGGAAAAAAACTACAGACACCCTTAACAGTCACAAACTTACTCTATTGATCGCTAAGTCAACTTCAGAAGACCTGCACTTTTTTTAAGAATGGCATTGTGCTGACAAGAGTAGAATTACTCATCAGCATTTGGATATCGACAACAAGAATATTACGCTTTCAATGACACAAAAATATTGTAGTGGCATGTTTAAAAACATAGACACTAAACTGTAATTGAGCTGTACCAAAAGTGGGGAGTTATGCAAGAGTAGTTATAAATATTTGTACCTCACTTCCTCATATGCTAATAGTATGAGGGTGCTTCAAATAAAAACCTTAAAAGTGTGATAGAAATTGTATTTACTATAGCATTGTCTTGTAACCTGTCACTTTTGTTGTTGGTCATGTCAAGATTATCCTATGTGTGCCATCCTGGTGCAGATGAACAACTTGTGTCATTAAATAATTTTAAAGATGAGTGCCCCACTATTTACATGCATCAAAAAGGAGCAGCATTCTGTTATTAGTTCTTTGATCACTGACAGGTGAAATCTATAGAAATTCATCTGCAAATGAAGGTCCAGTATGTCACAAAACTCATTACATTAAACAAAAATTTCCATCATTAGTACATGAGAAAAGAACAGGATAATTTACAAGATGAATGGAAATTGCTGCTGAAATCAAGTCTCTTGGAAATATGAAGTCTCAATCCTGAAACTATCCTTAAATTACCTTTAATTAAAGATGGCAACGATCAGCTGACGTTTGAATTACTTTCAAACTTTATGTGTGGGTTAATGGCACTTCCACATATGTGGAAAATATTTTCACAAGTAAATATGGTGAAAACAACACTAATAGATTGCATGCTGTTACAGTCTGGTGTTACAAACAGGTTATTGGCAACAACCATTGCAAGAAATAATTGTATCACTCGTGGACAAAGTTTGAAAGTAATTCATACTTCAGCTGATCGTTGCCATCTTTAATTGAGCATAATTTAAATCAGAAAGTTTCATGCGTAAGACTGATTATTCATGTTTCCAAGAGACGAATTCAGTAGCAATTTCGATTCATCTTGTAAATTATCATGTCCCCTCTCATGTTGGCCTACTAATGTCAATGATGGAAATTTTGAGGCAAGGGAAATCAATGATTTAAAATTTCTTCTTCAGTGTTCATTCTCAAACTCCCGCTGGATATCTCTTGTAGCTTGAAAATGGTCCTACTAGATTTCCAGCAGGATATAGTCAAGAGAATGGAAATGCGTTGTGTCGCCGTTTTATTTGCGCCAATGGCCTGACACACCCGTCTTCGGCGGAATTTTAAATGACTATCCCGTGATAAAGACTCCTGAACATCAATAACCATAATTTCAACCAAAATACTATCGCCTGATAGAGGATAAACGTGATCGTATTTGGAAATATAAATATGTTAAAAATGACAATACATTTTGACGAAATTGGTTTTCTTTGTCTCCCAGGGATTGTAATCGCAACATATTTTCACATCTACCAGGTCACCATCAATATTTTCCCACTTTTCTATGTAAATGTACATCAGATGGATCAATCATTGACAAATGACGAGACTGCATAATGCACGATTTAATAATTATGTTAAGTATATTTCTGTATACATCAGAAATGCTTGCAAACAATTTATGTACACGGAAATGTTATGACTGAAACTCCGAGTACATTTTGTGAACCTTTCTAATAATATAACTAAGGAATAGAAGCATGTGATTGGTTCCAGGTGTAGACATAGGCATATATTTAAAAATCTCTGTTGCTCTAACAACTTTATCTGTTGGCACTTCACTCTCAATAAATAATTTTAAAGCATCCCATTTTTCAAGAGTATCTGCGATAACATTGCCCAGTAGGCGTACAGCCAGAGTGTTTATACATTTTCATCAATCGGTGATAGGAGTCTTCACAAGATCTCGTATTATCTGAAATATATGGAGTCGCCTGCTGCTATCAGTAAAGAACAGCACGCATGTTTAAGGAACATTTCAAGCAAGCCACGGTGGCAACAATTGCATGCATGATTCGCAAAAACATCAAAAGAATGACATATGCAGACTATGGTAAGTACATATGGTACATCTTTTTTTCAGATAAGCAACAAATCCACTGTTAAATCCTGTCATGGTTGAGCAGGCCTACACAACCATACACAGTTGTCACTGGCCAACCCAATGATGTTAATTCAGGAAACGGATTTCTTTGCAAGCAATTGTTTCAGTTCTGTGACCAGTACCACGTGCATCATTATCTTCTACACAATCAAGAAGCGCGGCAATTACTCTACACATATTGTGTCGTCATAGAAACTGACAACAATGGCTAAGATTTGATATTGACTTATTGAAATATCAGTACTTTCGTAGAAAGGTAGGAATTGGCCAAACCACCTAATAGTTGTTGCGCCTTAGTACATGTACAGTTGGTAAAATCGCAGTTCAGGTCTTCACAGCGCTATAAATATCACACTGTACATTGACGTCATGGATTTCCTTAGAACCTGGCTACTGTGCATGCTCAGAAGAAACGATCATCTCTTGACACAGACGAGATTATACAGAATGTGTTTTCTTTTTCCATTTATTTGTACTGCGTGTTAATTATTTCTGCGCGCTACACTGATAGAGCGCCCCCCCCCCCCAAACCACTGATCCGCTACGGTAAAATTAGCTTTAATTCCAAATATTAATTCTAACCGTAACCCTAATTGTAACTCAAACCTTACTTCAATTAAACGATGTGCATGCCAACCACACTGTAAAGGTTAGGTAATACCTCGAAACTATAACAAAGGTCACAGGGAAGGCCTAAACTGAGAATGCGCCAAGAAGGTGTTATAACACAGCTATAAAAATTGCTGATTTGAAAGCACAATGCAGATATAAATTTCAATGATGAGGGAGAATTGCTATTATTGTTGCATATTGTACTATACATTAGGCCTATATAGCTTCTTGAACGACACCAATTATTGAAAATCCGGAAGAATCGACGAAATAAATTGAAAATACGGGAGGGAAAGTAACTAAAAACTAAAATTTAACAAATAAAAAACAGCCAAAGGTTCACAGGTCTGATAGAAAAGCCCAAATCTGATAGAAACGTCAAGGAGTGGTAACGTTGTATAATAGATCAGTCACATGACGTTATAAACACGGGAAATAATTTAAAAAAAACATTACCTGGAAAAAATATACCGCGATAAAATACGGTAGCGGGTAATCGGGTAATTAAAATGGTTCCTACAAAACGAAAAAACAGCAACAAAAGAAATTTAACTATTTCATCTGATTCTGAAGATGATATCGTAAGTATAACAAGGATGGGGCATATGATAAATAAATCTAAGAGTCTTCAGTGAGTAACTATGATTGTATGGTTATGTACTTAACTGATTGAGAACCTTCTGCTTAGACTTAGTCTACCAACAAGGACTCTCGCAAAAGAACGCTGGTTCACACAATCCACCGGTAATCTTGTCACTTGCTTGGTCTTAGTCTGCTTCGTTGTTTCCATTTTCATGTTGTATGCGCTTGCTACCGGCCAGTACGTCTCATTAAGTTGACCATTTCAGTCTGTTTTTTTCAGTGTATTTTGGTGACAAGCGTTGTTCAGTTATGACATAGTTGACAATATTCAATATTGACATACTCAGACTGTCAGGTTAGACCTATTAGTATTGTTGAGGCTATCTATTGTAAATACTTGAAGTTGAAGTAACGTATTAATATTTATAAGCCTAATCTCTTCATTCCTCACTACATTATGATCTATTCTCTGACACTCTTCTTGTTATAGGCCCTATTTTCTGCTTTTCTTATTTTACGTAAACTTTCTTGGTCTGTAGTTAGTACTACTACTACTGTCCATGCTGGACAGCAAGAGAATTGAAGTCTCTTATCTATAGAAATAATATAACTGAAAGCATATCTTTATAGAACATAGAAGTGCAGGGAACATGTCCCTGTGAGTATGGATGCTGAGGTCAAGGCTATCATCTGTGAACATGCCGATGACACAGATGTTGTGATTTTCATGAACAAGTCCCTCATCCACCACCAGCGATATGCATGGGCCGTTGCCACAATAACAGTCTAACTATGGAAATATTTTGTGTAACACAGGCACTAATCTGGTTGGAATCGCAAGCCTATTCCCATGCATGCATACTGATTCAATTAATATTATTCAGAACGTCAAATCAGATGTGATGATGTACATAGAGGATGGGTGGAGTCATTAGAGAGAGCTAAAATGCAGACTGTATTGTGAAAAATCTATCTCATCTTTGTCCCAGAACACAGGGGTGTGGATGGAAATGAACAGGCTGGCCTCGCCACTATAACGGATGGTCAGCCTATGAATCGAGCAGACATACTCATTGCTCTTTGTGAGTCCACGCGATTAGATGGTTTTGAGATAAATTATCAATATCGGGAATGCACAAATTGAGGATAGGTGTGGCTTGTAGAGAACACGTAACAAAGATATAAAAAAGAGCCAGTAAGCCAACATAGAACCGGAACCATCAGCTATTATGCCCTGAGAGATTTACTGAAGCAGAGATCTGAGCACCTATGACCATGTCCGGTGTGCAAAGAGGACAATCAACATTCCGAATACATAGAAGATTTTCAACTATTGTTCGCTAATATATTGTATCACCAGTACAATGTGAACTATCGACTTTTGAACCATGTGCAAGTTTGTGAGACTTATACACTAATTTGTATATTGATGTTTACAAATGAAAGCATTTTCTTTGTGTTTTACCTTAATCTTTAATTTTTTTCTTTACACTGACAGAAGAATTCAGAACCTGATGTTAAGACGCGAAGACAGTCATCCAGAATTTATGATAAACAACATAAACCAGAGTTTAAACTTCCTTCACGAGATGAAGTTTGGAAAGATATTCCAACCTTGACATCTATACCAAAAATTAAAAATTTAACACCAAGAAAATCAGTGAACAATTTTACAAAAGTGTGAGTATTTTAGTTGTTTCGGCAGACTGAAATGTGTGTTGTCCAGCCCAAAAGGGGAACAAAGGCATGCTGTAGATACAGAGTTGATTCCCTTCAAGCATGGGCTTCCAGGCTTCATCACAGTGGAGAATATAATAACAATGTATAATCATATCTGGCCAGAGTAACTTACATGGCTGTGCATAAGACTTGACTAAGAGAGGGAGAGATTTCTGAATACCCTATAGGGCTGTACTAAGACATGGAGGGGTTTCTGAATAGCCTACAGGGCTGTACTAAGAAATAGAGGGGTTTCTGAATACCCTACAGGGCTGTATTAAGAAAGGGAGGGGTTTCTGAATACACTACAGGGCAGTGCATAAGACTTCGCTAAGAAAGGGAGCAGTTTCTGAATAACCTACAGGGCTGTACATACGACTTGGCTAAGAGAGGAAGAGGTTTCTGAATAACCTACAGGGCTGTACATAAGACTTGGCTAAGAGAGGAAGAGGTTTCTGAATAACCTACAGGGCTGTAAATAAGACTTGGCTAAGAGAGGAAGAGGTTTCTTAATATCCTACAGGGCTGTACATAAGACTTGGCTAAGAGGGGGAGAGGTTTCTGAATACTCTGAAGGGCGATATATAAGACTTCTAAGAGATGAGGGGGGGGGGAGTTCCTGATAGCGACACTGTTACCTGCCAAGCTTTATAAACTGCCAAACTTTATGACACTGTTACCTGCTATGCATGTCATAAGAGCCAATTAAATATGTATTAGGGTGGAGTCTTCTGTCCCATCCCTTAGGCGAAAGTGTCTCAGAAGCCATACTGAGGGCAGATATGTCAGGCTGAATGGCGAGATATTGCAGCATAGCTATAAACCATGACACAATGCATTCTGTTTTTCAACTGCATTCTGCTAATCTGCAGGAGTTTTAGAATGAATGCAGAAGAAGAAGCGATATGCTCACCAATGGTTTTTAAAGTATTGTATTCATTATTGTATCTTTATTTTCAATACTGAAGACTGCTTATGTAGTAAATTCAAGGAGAAAGCAAGAGGATAAATAAAAAATTCGAGACTAAAGGGAATTGAACCAGGTACGTTCTAACGGCACTGAATTGCCTTGCAACTTGAGTAAACAGGTTTTTCCGTACTTGACTAACTGATACAATTTTGTCAAGACATTCTAACTGTACTCAAGTCACTGAGAATGGACCAATCGAGACAAAGACCATTACAACAACGACGAACATCCCATACAAGTATTGAAGTATCCTCAGTAACACAAACATATAACATCCGTATTCATACAACAAGGGTCTTATGTACAAGAGATACTCAGATAGTAATGCACTGCAGTTTTCTTCTAAGCTACTAATAAAAACAAACATAAAATTTAACACGCTTCATACTTGAAATGTGTTATCATTCCCAACAGGAAATATGCTCAAACTTTAGAGCAAAATCTGAGGCAATCCTGTAGGCACTGAGAGCTCTCACTAGCACAGAACATTCAAAAGCAACCATCATAATAATATAGACTGACTGCAGATCTTTATTGGAAGCATTAAAAGCAACAAAAATGAAAACACATTACACAAAGTAGACTAAAACTGGAAACATGTTTGTTCATCAGATTGATGGTATCTGCAAGTATCTCCATTCCAAATATTTCCACTTTCCAATATTTTCTCTTTTGATTTCTTAGCTGTTAATAATGTTTATCACTTTCTCTGTTGATGTCTTAAGGTATAATGACTACAATTATGACGATTATGAGGATACTAGTGATGATGACAGCTCCTCAGTTGAATCTTCAGACAATGAGAGTCAGACAAAGGTGAGGATACAAAAAATGACTGCAGTCAGGATGGAAAATGATAAAATTAGTACAAAATAATAGCATAAAGTTTGAGAGTTTCAGAAATACAAGTGTCATCTTGGTAGTAGAGTGGTTAGTATGTTCATCTTAAAAATATGACTTGGTCGAATTTGCCATGGTTTGAAGCAAATCATCTATATTGTAGTAACGATGGGATTGGATGTATTAGTGGTGACTAAAAAAGACAAATAGCTGCTTAGTAATGTCCTATACAAGATATACTTCAATAATATATTCCCGTTATAACAACTTGGTCCGGACCGAAAAAATATGTATGTAGTAACAAGTTCGCTATATACAGTGTAAAGAATAAATATAATTGGGGATTTTGAAGTGTTAAAAGGGAAAATTTGTTATAAAAGGATGCGCTATGGAGGGATTCCACTGAGCAAATAGGCTACAAGTAATCTGATCATATTAAAAAAGTCTATATATTTTTCAACTCTTCAGGCTATCAATGGACAAAATAGTTACACAAATATATTTATTTAGTCATATTGAAAGAACTATTCATGGGGAAATTCTTTTTTTGGTTCTGTGTTCATTCTCGAGTTCATGCTGGTTAGCAAAATGCAGTCAGGAGAACAAATGAATTATATCATGGTTTACTACTAGACTGCTTTATTTGTGCTTTTCATTCTGACAAATTCAACTTCAGCATGATATTTGGGTCACTTTGACCATTCCATGGCGTTCTTGATTATGAGAGATGAGACAAGTTTCTTAAGACATCTATGGTCAGGAAGATTTAGCACAGTATAAAGTGAATGTAAAAACTACTAGAAAGCAGAATTGATGCCTTTGAGATGTGGAAATATAAACCATCTACAGTGGTCATCCCATGCATGAACAGTACAAGTTATTTTGCAAGCAGAATAAGTCTTATTAGCCATCTACGAACTCATAGTCAAGGACAACTCTAACTGAATTTCAAAAGTGGATGTAATGCAGGATTTTCATCATCTGTGATGGTGAACAACATATAGAAGCATAGGGAGAAATTATTTAAAAGATTAGAAAACGAACAAAAAGGTTCTGACAACACTGAGTTTGAAAGAAATTTTAAAGGAAATAAAAATTAAACATATAGTATTTTGGACACTGTTTTGGATACAAGTGTGAGGAAATAGCATGAGATGGACCAGTTACATTCTAGCAGAGTGCACAATCAAGGCAAGATACAGAGAAGGCTGGGGGTCCATTTTAAATAACCTTCATTGTGGAGATGACACATGATGATGAAAGTGAATGTGCTGAAGACAACCTGTTGAATATGGTACTGTTATTGAAGTTCATTATTAAATGAGGCATTGGTAGGACTTGGCACTTTGATGATTGTGTATAGCCAGTATCACATGAACAGTCAATATGCATACTCCTTGACGTGCTGACGGTGAGGGAGAGACTAAGCGAATATTAGTCTGTTCAGAAATAAATATAGTTCATTGCTTTTGTTGTTGTTATTGTCACTATTATACATTTTCAGTTGAGTAATTTATATTTGGTCATACAAGGCAGGATGTTGACCACATCACTCCTAATGCTAATGTGCCGCTGGTGATCTATGCTGTGATAAGAAACTTTACCTTCTTAACTTGATAAGATACTAAAAGATCACAGATTCAAAGAAGCAAACATAGTCTTTATATTCAAATGCATGTCAATTCTTCATGCATTCAAATGAACCTAAATACGTTCTACAAAAATAATCTTAGAAATTTTAAATCATCTGCTTACAACAAAGTGGTATTATAGTACA
Organism: Meghimatium bilineatum; assembly: GCA_034231615.1. NCBI lineage: Eukaryota > Metazoa > Mollusca > Gastropoda > Stylommatophora > Philomycidae > Meghimatium > Meghimatium bilineatum. The sequence continues at coordinate 20,369,314 of CM067299.1, forward strand.
TCTCTGCATACTGTGGAGCTGCATGAAATGAAAAAAGAAAGAAATAAAAAATCCATATGGGTATCACTTAAGGAAGCAAAAACACTTCATCAAATGAAAGTATAAACATACATGGAGTCAGAGAATATCCTAAAACAGGACAGACTACAGCAAACTACCATCTTCAGGTTTTGCACGGGACACTAGAATTCGAGCACATCTCCACAAAGGTTGTCTAAACTGACCAATGCACATGTCAAAAGGGTCCCAAGTCTCTAGAACACATCCTACAGACAAGTCCACTTTTTGATGACCTCAGAATTAAAACCTGGTCCCAAGAAACACAACTGGAAGTGAAGCTGTGGCGCACTTATGAGGACCTACATCTGACGACTGAATTCAAGGATGTAACCCACTTATGTGTATAGACTACTGAGTATAGAAAACTGCTCAAGAAGTAACCATTATAAATAAATGATTAATCTCATTATAAATAAATTATTAATCTCATATTTTAATATGTTGAATATTTGTTCACATTACTGACCTAATGTCATTTTGACTATCAACAGCGGCAGCACAGAATTAAAAATTACCACAAGCGGCTCCAGGTGCTGTCTAGCTCCAGTGATGATGATAGTAAATTGGATAAATCTGACAAGGATTATGTTGAGAATTCTACTGTCATGCCAAAGAAACGTAGACAAAAAAGCACAACTGAAGTGACAGATGAGAAATGGTTTGAGCGTAATTGTGACGATATGAAGAAATTTGATTTAGATCAAACAATTCCTATTGAGAATAACGATCAAGGGGACAGCGATGAAAGTGATGTGGTTTCACCTGGCAAAAGAAATGCACACTTGAAAAATCGCTCAGTCCTCGAAAGTGATGATGATAGTACACAAAATGATAGTGATGATGGCGGTAGCCGCACTGAAACTTCTCAGTCTTCAAACTCCACTGATCTTCCAGTTGAAAGTAGTAGACACAGGTCAGCAAATGTGCATGAGAAAACAGTTAATATGTTTAAAGAATTTAGAGATGCACAGACTAAAAGAAAGAAAAGTGTTTCTAGTACTTGAGAAGAGCTTGAAACCTAAAAAAACATAACTATTAATGGTAATGATTTAATTTCTACACACAGATTTCTGTTTGTGAAACATAAAGGTAGTGCACTGTGATTAAATTGGTATTTTTAGTATATTTCAGACACATCACACTTGTCAAAGTGTAGTTTCTGCTATGTAAAAGGCATCGGATCATTACAGTCTAATGTGTCCACGCCCACGTGATCACAGTCCATCTTTTTAATAGTAGGTTTGATTTCATTGAGCTTCTGTGATATGAGGAAAAAAACATGAAGCGTCTACTAGCGCTGATTCGATCTTCGCATAACACATTGAGAGCTTTCCTCCTCCTCTCATAGGGTGTTACGTGAAGATCAATGGATGCTTCGTTGTATGCTCCTTTAGCAGAGTTCGTTTTGTTAAATAATGTATAGTTTTGTTTCACTAAAAAACATTAGGACACATTAGAGCGTAATGTACCAAGGCACCCCACTCTGTTAAGTTCAATAGTGTGTTTGGTAATCCTTGCCTAAAGAGAATGGTTTCACCATGGTCATACATGGTCTTTACCCCACACTATCATGATAATGATGTCAATGAGGCTGAGAATGTACACATACAGAGAATGTCAGAAATGATTCCATGTAAGTAAAATGACTAATCTAGAGGTAAGGGAAGGGGGAAAAGTAATTTTTTTGAAAGGCCCAGACAATCTCGCAATCAACACCTGACCAGGAATCTGAGCATGCATACACTGGGATGGCTGCTGGAACAGAAGGCTGAGCATGTATAGGAATGCTCAACGTGCTGTGAAGCTAGTTTTTAATCAAGTACCAAGGCACCCAAAATGTAGCAACATATTTCTATGGCAAAAAAGTTGATCATTTATGAAATTAATGTGCACAACAATAATAAATAATGTAATTGAAGCATGTCTTGAATAGCACATTTCTATTCATCCAATATTGATTTTTAGACACCACTAGTAAATCTGTTTGCATCGCAGTATAGTATGGACAATCAGCATACAAGCTAATTTTGTGAGCAGACATTTGCTTCGAAGTGATCATTTGCACTTGAATGTGAGAAGCTGGGGAATCTCAACATTTATTTTTGTAGCCTTGATGTCCAGCCTTCATGATTTTCTCCACGAAGCTCAGATCACGTTGAATTTTTTCCGCCAATGCCTCTATCCTGAGTTAACTCTAATCTCTGCCCTACTCAGAGTTAAGGGCATCTCTCATCAGGTGACCCTCGCCCCTCAGCGGAGGAATTCATCAGGTTGAGCCACACTCATGACGTATCACCCTCTTAACTGAGCTGCTTGATAGGTCATGTTCAGACATCTACCCATTCTTATATTTAACTGTGTGACCCATGATGTTCAAGGATGTTGGTGTATAGACATGACCACACCCTGAGGGACATCCTCGTCCTTAGCCGTCTCCTAGTGGATACAGGTACTAACATGAGCACTTCACCTTGTGGTAAACCATGCAAAATCTGCAAATTTGTGGTCCAAACCAACAATGTCCTTCCTCAAGTCTACCTTCATCATCCATATGTTTGCCTAGGAGTGTCATCTATGCAATCATTTGAGATTTGGGGAGGTTTTTGCTGATAAGTCTATGACATTCGTAATTTTACATACATGGAATCAGTTACAGCATTGATGACAATGACTATTGGTAAGAGAATTGTGTATGCCTGGTGTAAAATTGTGAGAGGGAATCAGAATTTTTTTATGAACTGTATGTTTCTTGTTGATGTATTTATTTATTGGTATATTTTTTGTACTAGGAAATGTTACTTTTTTTTAAAATAATAAAATGTCCTATAAATGACATGTATTTTCTGCTTAAGTTTGTTCTTCACATTTTGTGTTCCTCGTTTTATAAGAACAAGCATGCAAACATGATTCCACTACGCAACAAAAGATGATGAATTTGAATCTTTATTTACTTATTAGCGTAAAATGTTCTTTGGTTGTAAACAAATGTCATTCTTCCAGTTAACAGAGGAAATGAAAGTAGACATAACTAACTTCCATTTCCACTAGGGTTCAACTAAATAGGACGAAATATAGATAAGTAGTGACTTATTGTTTTAATCAAAATTGTTTGAAATGGCATCCATTTTTGAAGAATGTATTACCATTAACTCTTACTATTTATCCAGTTGGGGTTGTGAGCTTTCAGTCTTTCTTCCCACCATTAAAGTACATGTAATATAGAGATTATCAAAGTGATATGCCACATTGATACACTTGAAGTTTATGTTGTATATAATTTGTGATTAAATGTATTGCTTCTTACATAGAGTTGAAAATGAAAGCATGTTTTTTTTTCCAACTAAAATATCTTACATTTATATGTTATTAGATATCCCTCAATTTCCTTAGTCGCCTCCTACTTCCTGACAGTCTCCTTTTTTCTGTCAAATGTTTTGACCTATCTGCAAGTCTAGCATTCCCGTCACTTTGGAGTCTGTCCCAAAGGATGTAGGTGCAATGTCCACTGGCCTGTATCTTTTCATCATCCATCGTTACTTGATTCGTTCCTTTCGTGCCACTGGCAGCACCACATAGTGCAGAGATTTTGATTCTCCATGCGTTGCAGTTCACTGCCTGTATTTTTAGTTCTTGTATGGACTTGCAACCTATTATTTCTCCGTTAAGTATGGTGCTTTTCAGGGTAAATTTGGGTCTTCCTCTTTTCATTTCACCTCAGGTGTCCACGTAAAGGCTTGCTGATCCAGTCTCAGAACATGTTCCATGTATTTCCATCTGCGTTTTCTAATAACATTCGAAACATATTCTTAGTGTGTTTTATATTTTTAGGTCTCGATTTGTAACGAAATCTCTCTATTTTATGTTCAACAATTTCGGAGACATTTGTTTTCAAAGATGTTTAACTTTTGGTCCGTTGCGTGTGTTGATTTCCAGCTGTCACTACCATAAGTCAATGATGGAATAACACAGGAGTTGAATTGTTTTAAACTTGGTGTTTCTTCCTATATCTTTGCATTTACAGATGCTCGTTAGTTTAGTGAATGTGCTTGCCGCCACTGCTATTCGTGTTGCTTTCTTTCATAGAGTTACCGTCTGCAGACATTCTGCTACCCAAGGAAGTAAAGGTAGGTACTTTTTCCAGTTTTTGCTGAGGTGTTATTTGGTGAGTTTTATGATTAATTTTTTTATTTGGATGTGTTGATCTGGAGCCCAATCTGATCTGCTAGTGTGCATAGCTTGTTGATTGTATTTTGTTTGTTTGTGAGTAGAGTTCAAGAATGTGATGTCATCTGCAAAGTTAATGTAATAATATTATACTATAAATAAAGAAATAGACTTCCACGAATTATGAAGCAGCTCACAATTTCTAGGAGTCATCTCATACATTCGCCTTAAGTAATATACTAAGGTGAAGTCTCGTACGCGCTTGAGCTCTTTCCATGGCTAGCTGCCACTTGGGGACAGGGCTCATTGCGATGAGCCCTTCTCCGGTCTAAACACTGAAATTGGGGCTGCAGTGGATACCACCGCATTGTGGAATACCTGGAAACAAGAAAGCACATTGTCAGGCTAAAGAGGGAGCTGATAAACAAAATGTGCCAATAACGCACCACCAAAGTAAATAGTTAGTTAGTTAGTCGTCGGATCATCATCACTGCAAACTGGACACATCCATAGTTGCTCCGATCTCTCCTTGAGTGTATCCGCCATCACACTTCTGCTGACAGTACCGGTCCTATGCTGGTTGACCATCATTCTTCTGCGCCCTCCAAAATGTTCACCTCTAGCAACACCGCATCTCAATCCCTGATCTTTAATCCTAGCCATTGAAAAGGAATCATCATCCACATTAGTCTCACTCTCGCGTGTTATATCTCTTAAGGAGTTCAAAACGTCAGCGCGATCCATTGCCCCATCGCCCTTTGCCACAATCGCACACGATGCCAGTTGATCCGCTCTTTCATTGCCTCGAACGCCCACATGTCCCGGCACGAAAATAAATGTAACCGCTTTCAAGCTCGCATTTCTCAAGGCCTCAATCCACTGTTCGCGAAGGAGACCCACTTGTACCTTCTTAATCATACTCATAGAGTCACTCAAGATGCAGACCTGCGTTACTTTCTGTGTGCGTAGCCACTCAAATGCCTTGGTCACCGCCATAGTCTCCATGGTCATACTACTCGTAGTGAGCGCAAAGGCACCACTTTCCTCCTTGATCATTTTACCTGCGCACTGAGCTGTAAAGGCCCAAGCACTGCGAACATGCCTAATTACAGATCCATCAGTGTATATAATCACATCCCCATCTTTGGTATTCTCACTGATTAAAGCCTGCACTTCTTTCTCCACAGCTGTGGGACACCATTCTCTGCATTCCCTGCTAAGTGATATTACTACTCTCAAACAAGTTTCTAAATCTGTGGGTAGACCTATCCATTCCGCACCAGCTGCCACATCCTGTAATCTGCACACGCTTTGTATTACATCCTCAGCACGTCCCATCCACGACATTCCTCTCCTGAGTCTGCTGCCTTTAACTTTCTGTATTTCGGAATGCAACGGGTGTTCCTTATCTGCATGTATTTGAAGGTACGCCCGTGCACGGCAATACTGTAATCTATGCTCAGCGGTTGGGCAGTCAAGTAGGTATCGCATAGCTCTTGTCGATGTATCTCTTGTGCATCCCAGAATGATACGCATTGCTGCATTCTGGACTCTATCCAGTCTTTTGATCTGAGTTTGGCTAAGAGTCAGAATTGCCAGTGCATATTCCACCACAGCCACAACCAAACCCTGGTACAAAAGAAATAACAATCTTTGCTCACACTGCGCGTCCATTACCAAAGTAAATAAATTAAAGCAATTAGAAAGCCGACTTCAAAACAAGATCGATACCAAATTATGAACAAACCAGAACAAGTTGTCATTCTGCACCTCAAAATACGACACAACCGACTCCACAGCTACATGCATATAAAGTTCAAGATTAGCAACATTCCCACGTGGACAGACAGCAGCGCATATTCTTCAGGAATGCCTAGGCAAATACAATGGCCTAGAGAAATAAAAGTGGAAAAAAAACTCTACGTACCTCTGTACGAGTTACAAAACACAATCAAGTTTATAGAAGAGACAAAACTTCAGAAATGCACGTTCCATGCGAACGAAAGAATAAAAAGATTATGACAACACAATGCAGTGTGATATATGGGAGACTAATCAAACCACCAACGGAGTAGGATGCATTGTACATAAAGAGAAAGTTAACACCGGAATTAGCTGCGCTCGTATAAACAGACTTATAACAATACGTGTAGCAGCTAGACCCAAAAACGCAACATTAAAATATATGCCCCAACTGTCGACTATAAAGAAAACGAAATATATGTATTTTATGAAACGCTAGAAGACACAATATAGTACTAGGCGATCGAAATGAAGAAGTGGGACTTGATATTTTAGCAGGGCATGCCTGTACCATCATAAAAATAAACATCAATCCGACTAATTCGTGTGCAGAGAATCAAGAACAGATTATGATTAGGCAAATATGTATCATGTCAACAGAAGTATAAAAATAGGAACATGGAACGTAAGAAGCTTAAATCACGGGAAACAATATACTGTAACTAAGGAAATGGCACGAGTAAACATAGACATATTGAGTATGTCAGAGAACAGATGGGCAGACAAGGGAAATGTTCATTAGCTTCAGGAGAAAGTGTGATTTCAGATAGCGAGACAGGAGGTCAATGAGGTATCGAATTTTACCTATCGAAACAGATACAATCTCTGTTAGGGTACTATCCTAAGAGCGACCGCATTGTTGCCATCAGAATCAAGGGTAAAAAGAAAAATATCTCTATTAGGCATTAGGTATGTTGATTATCATCTTCGTACACCGGACACGTCCATAGATGCTCCTATCTTCGCTTCAGTAAATCTCTCAGGGTATAACGGCTGATGGTTCCGGTTCTGTGTTGATTCATTGCTCTTTTTGAAATCTTTGTCAGGGGTTCTTTTCGGGCCACTCCCATCCTCACTCACAATTTTCGCATTCTCGATATTGACTCATGCTTATTCATCTCAAAATCCTCTGACCGTGATGACTCACGAAGGGCAGTGCATATGTCTGCTCGGTACATAGGCTGATCGTCTGTTGTGGTGGCGAGACTAGCTAATTTGTCGGCCCGTTCGTTTCCCTTCACGCCGGTATGTCCGGGGTAAAAAATAAGCGTGAGTTTTCGTAGTGATGCCCGCATTTTAGCCCTCTCCAATGTTTTGACTTTCTGAATCATTTAGTATGCATGCATGGGAATAGGCTTGCGATTCCAACCAGTAAAGTGCCTGCGTTACGGCGAATATCTCTATTGTTCAAATCTACGCACCGACAACAAAAACAGATGACCTAGATATTTACACTTTCTACGAACAACTATAGCACACTATAGATACAACGAACAGACAAGACATTATTATAGTCATGGGGGATTTCAACGCTAAAGTAGGGAAAGAAAGAGCCATCATGAAATTAAATCTCAATGGAAATATGGCTTAGAGGAGAAAAGGGTGAACTTTTATATTTCTATTCTATTCGTTAAACCCTTTGTTGCCTTTCAAGTTGTGCCGTCCCTACTTGTCGTCTTTGATTTATATGTGTTTGTTAACCTTGATAAAGGTCTTTCGGTCGAAACGTCGATTTATGTGTGTGTGCCTATGTTTGTTTCGTACTATTGCTCTTTGTCATTCCTTATTTGTTTTGATAGTCCCCTGTAGTTTAATTGACTTTTTCCAGTCGTTTTGCATCTCCTTCTATCTTCAATTAAGTTCATTGCTTTTGAATGTTGATGATAATTATTATTGTCCATAATTCATAATGAAACTGCGATAAAGGTGTTTGATAAATTAAATAGTGATGTAGTCATAACGAAGATTCTGGAGCAAAAGTCCACGTTCCATCATACGATGGAAGTAACATTTACACACTATCATTTAACAGTCACAGGTTCTCAAAGTGGTCTAATGGACCCTTAGGGTCGATTTCGACTTGAGGGGAGTCCATGGCAGTTTTTTACCGTTTCACATTTTAGTCTACCTTAAAAAGTTGAAATTTGTTGACTCTGCTAAAAGCATAATCAAATAAAGAAATCACTAAAAAAGCACCAGATATATATAGAATAGCACTGAACTAGTATTGCGCCATACTATTTCCAAAACTTTGGCGCTCTGTTGCGAAAAGCACCAAAATGGCAACTATGGACGTCTGATCTGTTTCACTGTAGGTCGGGCAAAATTAGACTGCTAAAACTTAGACACATAATCTGCACTTGAAATTAGTTATAGATCGACCTCTCCTCGGCCTGTCTGTAGATGAGGAAACAACTATCTTGAGTTTGAACCTATTAAAATTTATCTGGTAATTTTATTAAGAGCTGAATTTATTTAGTATTTGGCCAACTATAAAAATGTTCTCACAAATGAGGTAAGAAAATTCAATAATAATAAGTAACTATATCAACTATATGTGTTATGTCTAAATAAATAACTTAACTAGGTTCACAGTTTGAGTCAAACTTTGACTTGTTACAGTTACAGCACAGTTTTTTCAACCGTTTGAGTTAAGGTACATGTTATTATTGTTATATCAGGTGATTGCTGTGCAGCATATCGCTATTGTTTGATTGAATTTGGAATATAATTAGTATTTAAAATGAATTGATATTTATTGAAAACGTTAGGGGGTTAAGGGTTAGGAAGCTAAGTTAATTTTACATTATAGACTTTCACTTATATTTATTATATTATATAGACTGGACTATATATTATATAGTATAATAAGAATATAGTATATAATATAAGAACATCTCATGGCAGTGGTGGTATCACAAACTTGTGTGGTTTGGCCACGTATGAGGCACGATTCTCTTTCCAAAAATATCTTGCAGGGAACAGTTAAGGATAGAAGAAGAAGAGGAGGAAAGTATGGATTTATTTATAATTTAAAGACTGGACAGGATTTAAATTCTTCACTCAAAGAACTGATAACAGAGAGGCATGACAAAATTTTTGTGTTGATGTTTCCAGAGTGACACTCGTACGACCCTAAAGGGTTGAGTTTGATGATGATGATATATATATATAAATTTACTGTACAGTGCTTTTTTCAAGTGCTGGGTATACGTTTAGTTTGCTAAAAAAAATTGCCTATAGAAAGTTTGTGGTAACACCCTCTCCACTCCCAAATAATTCTTCACAAATATTTATAAAATATATTGATATATGAAAGTTACCGGTTCCTTTAAAAAATTTGATATTTGACTATGAAACGTTCTTTTTCCTTAGCTTAATCTGTGTGGAGACACAGTTCTGAATAGTATTATCTGGAATCAAGGATCTACATATGGTTTAATCCAAGTCTCAGCACAATTGATAATAATCAAGTGCCATTTCTGCAAAGAAAGTTGGCTACACAACAGACCTCCAACATTCCATCATTTGCCTTGATAGTGCACTCTGCTAGACTGTGACCTGTCCATCGTGTGATGTTTATTTCCAACTTGTATCTGCCTACCTTAACTTTACCTTCAATAAGGTCTTCAACAAGTTGTCATATCTTTTAATATGTCCAAAATACTTTAATTGTTTGATCTTTATTTCCTTTAATAATTATTTTTTTCATACAAAGTTTTTTTTAGAACCTCTTCAATTTTTTTCCTCTTTCCTTGAAGTTCTCCCCATTCTTCTATATATATCCAAATCTCCACAGCACAACTGGCTCTTCATTACAAATTCTTTTTATTTTAACATTCACGAAAGTCCTCCACAATACATATCTTCTCTGGAGAAGGCAAGCCCTTCTCCTAATTAATTATGTGTGCCACTCCAATTACCTTGGCTGATGCCTCTGATCATTGGCCACTTTGCATATCTTTTGATTCGCCAGCCAATAAAGATCATGATACAAGTTACATCATCCAAGGTAAATGGCGTTTCAGATCATAATGGTAATATTACAACAGGATTGGACTTTGCACAAATGGACGACTCTATGGGGAAACTTGATACTCTGGTTTGTTTGGAAATGGGCAACAATCTTGTATTGTAAATTTTATGGGAATCGATCAATGTGAGATCGTTACTCCTAATTTTTACACCCGTAGAAATACCAGTGTGGTATCCAAATAACCTTGTTAGTTGAAAATTCTAGACAAAGCAGGTTGAAAATAGAGACCAATAAATTTAATACTATGTCTTTTATGTTATTATTTTTGTGTTGGTTTATTTTCATGAAGAAGTAGTTTTTGTTGTTGTATATTACAAACTGATGAGCAGAACTGAAATAGAAGTATATTTCTGAGGGGAAAAAAGGTGGGAATATGGTGTATTCCCAGAAAAACAGCACCCTCTCTCTCTCTGTGTGTGTTTCTGTTGCCTAGGTCTGAAAGGGATGCAAAAATAGCTTTACTGTTTCTTCTTCTTCTGTGTTCAGCATCTGTGGTCATGCTATACCGTCAGGCCTGTCGTCAAAATGAAGTCCACTGTCTTCTCCAGGTCAGAGCGGCTGCCCCATAGCTTTTGCCTCAAGTCTGTATCCTCTGGCCAGGTCTGCTGTCTCTGCTCTTTGTATGTTGGGCAGTCCTGAAGTATGTGTTCCGGGGTCTGGGTTCCAGATCCACATGGACATTCATCTGTGTATGAGATCCTTAATCTGTAAAGGTGACCAAACAGTCTGCAGTGGCCTGTTCTAAGGCGAAATATTGTGGTCTGTTGATATCATGTTCGTATTCCCCTTCCATTTGTTTCTTTCACTTTGCTGTGTGTGTTGCGGATTATTGTTTTTGCTTCTCCGTAAGACAGTGGGTGTCTGTTGCTCCATTTCGCTTCCTGCCTTTGACAGAGCATCCACTTTCTCATTTCACATGATTCCACAGTGTGATGGTATCCACTGAAGGGCAATAGCTGTTGATTTTTGGATCTGTCTTAGCGCTTTACTGTTTACCTTCATGCATGTTGTAAGAGACAACTAATGAGGTTATGGGGAGGGGTTTGCTGTCACATTCCATATTACATCAAAGTAATACAGAAACCATGCTGAAGTTGGATATGTCAGGTCAAAAGGCGCAGATGTCGCAGCAAAGCTGCACACTAGACAAGGCACTATATTCTCTAAACTACATTCTGCTAATCTGTAGGAGTTTGAGAACGAATGCAGAGGAAGAAAACACGGACACACGCATAGAGTCATATATATTCATACATACACTCTTAATTTTTCTGTAAGCATGATGGCTGCCATGGGGTTGAATATTAAAATAGCTCTAGTGAGGATGCTGCAGATGAATGCAGAATGTATTGCAGTTTTATAACTGCTGTTAGTGGATGACATGCATGTATTTAATGTGAAATCAATAGCTTGAGTAGGACCAGACTCTTGAACTCTACTGAGAGATATATTTAACTACGAGGCGTGTTCAAATGAAAACGGGACTTGTGGATTTATTTAAAAAGTATCATACGCAATTTAATATTTTCAACGGAATTGAACAAAGCAACCACTTGTGAATAAGAATGCACCTGGGTTCATCAGAAAAAATCTCCGTATGCATTTAGGCAAGCATCCCACTGTTTAGGTAGACGTCGAATGCCGTCCGAGAAAAAGTTGCGTGGCTGTTCTCTGAACCATGTGGTCACCGCTGTCTTCACGTCTGCGTCGCTGTTGAATCGCTGTCCCTTTAGTGCTTTCTTCAACGGTCCGAACAAATGGAAATCACACGGGGATAAATCGGGACTATAGGCTGGGTGATGAAGAACTTCCCAATTCTTCTTTGCCAATGTTTCCTGCACAATTTTTGCGACGTCTTTAAACATACGCACCCACTCCATCACTCTGGTCCTCGACAAACATTTGTCACCATATGCTGCCTTCATTCTCCGATGAATGTCTACTGCTTGACATCCTTCAAATGAAAGAAACTGGATCACAGCACGCTGATTCACTTTGGACGGGTTCGGAATCACACCCGCCATATTGTTAACAGTCTTCTGCAGCACATATGCATGCTGGGAAGATGAACACGTGACCGTATGTAAATTATTGGATACTCATTACTAGTGCAAAATGTCATCAATATCAGTGCGCTCTATCACGCGTGGTGTAACAAGTCCCGTTTTCATTTGAACACGCCTCGTACTTAGCAAATCAAAGGATATTTATGCATACCTTTTTGCATATGCTGTGGAGACTCCTCTATTCGTGTCACAAATTGCAGTGAAGTTTGTTTTAAATATATTCATGTCTTCATTTAACCAGATCTTGTATGTTCAATTTTTTCCCCCCCAGAAATGTATGGAAAGCAGCACCTGTTTCCTTGAGAAATGTTTACTGCAGAATAGATGTGCTCAAACTCTGTCAGAAGCATTTCTCTGTCCTACCAAATCGGGCTTCATTGGCAATTAAGCAGCAGCATCCTGTGTTAAACCAAACTTTATCAGACAAAAAACCATTATTATCTTCCATGCCTGTGACATTTCAGAGTATTCGCACAAAAATCAGAGTCTATTACAAAGGCAGCTCATGGAAAAGATACAACAAACACAATATTGAGAAGAGGTTGATAACACCAGGAGGACTTGAAGTTTTGTGGAGGAGAGTTTTAAGAGGCGAGCACGGGTTGGCAGTTTATGAGAGGATTCTTCCAAACACTGTTAATGGAAAAATATTACCAGAGAACTATTTTAAATACCAAGTTCACCCTCTTAATAAACGTCGGTTGCCAAAGCCAGGACTATTTTGAAATTAGCATTGAGTAATTTTTGTCTTAATTTGCAAATTGCTAAATTATGTGGCTGCATTAGTTACTGCAAACAAATGGTTAAAGTAGCATAGTGTTTGCTAGTTACTGCAAATAAATGGTTCAAGTATAGTGTTTGTTACTGCAAATAAATGGTTCAAGTATCATTGTGTTTGTTACTGCAAATAATTGGTTCAAGTATCAATGTTTATGTTAGTTACTGAAAATAAATGGTTCAAACATCATTGTGTTTATATTAGTTACTGTAAATAAATGGTTCAAGTATAATTGTTTCTATCTATTAGCTAAGCCCTTTGTTGCATTTCAGCATTGGTGTAGAAGAGTTTTCTGGAGACAGCCCTCTTGTGTGCTGAGTATATTGTGGAATTTATCGCCTCTTTTACATCGTTTTCATGGTCTGTCTTCATTGTATCTGTGTAGCATAGCTTGCTGTGGTAAGCTGTCTGCTGATGTATGAAAACCATTTGATGTTGTTTCTTAATATATTCCAAGATTGGGGTGTGCCGGTTTTTGTCTGATACCTGCATTCCTCCCTGTCTCTTAGCTATATTCCTAGGATTCTGCGTAGGCATGCCATTTCATCATTGTGTTAGTTACTGCAAATAAATCATTCAAGTATCAGTGTTTATGTTAGTTATTGCAAATAAATGGTTGAACTTTCTAAAGAGGTGCATGAATTATTTAGCTCTGAGGGAATATTGTTTGCAAACTATGTTTTCTCTTTTTCTGTAAGACTTCTTCAGCGTCCATTCTCAAACTCCTTCTGCATCTCTCTTGTAGCAGGACCATGATCCATTCTAGATTTCCAGCAGGATGTAGTCCAGAGAGTGGAAATGTGTGGTGTCGCTGTTTTATTTTTGCCAATGGCCCAGATACGTCTTCAGTAAGATGTTTTCTCTAAAACTGTTTCTACAACTATTTCCTGCCATCGCTCCTTCTTATATAGTCTCCCCACCCCCTAAAGTGTACTACAACCACATATTTTTTTCAATGTCGTACACTTTATTTCACACATATCAGACGCTTACAGTACAAGATCTGGAGGAAAATGAAGATATAAACTGAAAGCAATTTTCAAGTAATATTTTTATTTTCTAAACATTAGTTAAAAAATGTAAAATGTAAATTAAACATGTGTCTTATGGACAGGGTGTTTGGAGATGAGTTCCTCAATATTTAGGTCCATGTTGGTAAGATCTCTTTTTAAAAGTGTCCAAAAAAAGTGTCTTTGTGAGAAGTTGTGATGCAGCACTGAAGACCCTTTCAACTAAGTATGATGTGTGGAAAGCATGAAAAATCATTTTGTTTTCTCCTACAATTTCCTTTTAATATATGACTGTTGCCAAAATTCTTGATAGGGATATCTTCTGAATATTTGGTTTCATTTTGCAGTAATTTTTCATGTTCTTTCTCACAACTTCCTTCTGCTTCATCCACATCTTGAAATGGATCAATGATTCAATATCTGCCACTTGTAGATCAATCAAATCATGGAAGTGTTTTTTCCATATCTTTCTCAGAAAAGACCAGAAGGTAGCAGACAGGTTTTGAACCAGGCCTGTTCAGTTGGTACTCTTTCACATCACAACATAAAGTGGTTCAGGTTGACATATCCCCCTGTCTGCTGCCTTCTGATTTTTTTCTATAAATCCTAGATGCTTCCTGATTATTCATTTACCCATGGCAGAAAAGATATGAGTTCAGCGAGAAGGTTTGACTTTATTAATGGTAGAAAAAATATATTGAGAGAGATGTGCAGATGATCGAACAAATATATTCTTCGTCATAATATTGTGGCAGTGTACGATACAATGAATTATTATAACAATGGGCACAACCTATTCTATATATGCAGTAAAACCCTGGTTTGGACCAATCAAGGGTGGTCCTCCATCTGTTGCACAAGCGACCATTTTTGTTATAGGTATCTCATTGAGACGAAAGAATATTTGGAATCTGCAAAACATTGATGAATATTACCATAATCAACAAAGCGGGAATATGCGAAAAGATTTATTTCCATGGAAGGTAGATTAATCCAGCTGCATTCTAAATTCTGTATTTTTTCAATGTGTAACAAAATTTGTTTTTCACATCATTCACCATCTCATCAATACACATCTGAAGTGTGCTATTACTGAGAGGAATATGTTTTTCTTCTTCTTCAGCGTTCATTCTCAAACTCCCGACGAATTTCTCTTGTAGCAGGACCATGGTCCTATTAGATTTCCAGCAGGATGTAGTCCAGAGAATGGAAATGCGTTGTGTCGCCATTTTAGTTGCGCCAATGGCCCGAGACATCCGTCTTCGGCAGAGAATATGTTTTAAGATAGTATTGGGGGATTGGTGCCATACTGTCCTTAAAACTTTGTGAAAGGCTGGTATGATCAATTCTTCCCCAAAGAATGTAGTTTGCCAGATTTTGTAATAAACAAAGCTATGTTGTATGATGCCAGAATACACTCAGTTATGTTTTTAAGTAGAGGCTGCTTATTTAGCAGTGTCATGGGTTCATATCAAGCGACCAAACATAGAGACGATGATAGATGGTTTCAGAGGCTGCAGAAACTGCTTCACTTTCCTTTCTCATACTAGAGGTTGTCATATATGCTTCAGCAATTCTTTCAGCAATGATTACCTTTTAAAATGTCAGAGAAGGCACAGCCTGATCTTGCGCTCCTCTGAAGAAACCAAATGATCTATTTTAAACTTTTCAAAATACTGATCGTTGTCAGACATGATAATTTCTCTGATCAGAGAGATCTTACATGATTATTGTATCATGTATGCATTGCTTCATAACAATCTTATCTCATGTACTAGCTATGAAACCACACAAGATTTCTCACCACCATGTTCAGATTCATCTGTTGTATTTGTTCTTATTAAATTACTTGTCATCTTTTTCCTGATGTTTTACAGTATATTTAGTCTATTCCTTTTAAGAATCAATCATGAGGTTCACATTGGGAATACAATGCAGTGGAATCCTGTTATAAAAACTTGGTCCGGACTGACAAAATATGTAGGCCTACATGATAGAAGAAATTCGCTATATACAGTACAAATATAGAATAAATATATTTGGAAATTTTGAAAAGTGTTGTTATACTGGAAATATGTTATAAAAGAATGTGCTATGGAGGGATTCCACTGTATTACATTTTAAACATTTGCTTCACATCAGGTTCTGCTAACAAATTAACATAAATATTCTCACAAAGTTATTTAGTTTTCTGTCCTGCAGATATTATTGGATATATTTATTTTCTGCAGTTTAAAAGGTCAAAATGTATTGAATTATGTCTCATAAATAAAACTTTAGTTATATATAATTTATATGAAGTAAATGTACCACTTTAAATTGTGCATTCTTTATTGACTAGCTGGTGAAAACCTCAAAGAATTAAATGGTCCTGTTCTGTTTTGTGCAGACACAATGTGCAAATAGGGTACCATTTTATAATATGCATAATGCATTAACACACACAAAATTAATACAGTATGAGAAGACTGCTCCAGACAATGGACGACACTAACCATGCCTGTAGAATATTTATCCTTTTAAAATATACATGCAATAATCATCTGCTATGAATCATATCTCTTCTCATAGCCCTGATCCCTTTCCACAGGTATCTAATTCAGAGATTTAGATGACACTAATTATATAATCGATTAAACGCACATCATGTATAGGACATTGCTTTTCAGTTATTTTTGCTAACAAACACTTCTGACTGAACTGTCTTGCCAGAATAAGGTAGCAATGCAGTGGATACTATCTCATTGTAGAATAACCAGGAAATGAATGTAAATCAGTTAAGGAGGTTACTACCTTTTACCAACTAGATTTACATATTACTTATCAGAAAAAAACAACAAATTATCAAATCAATCAGAAAGCCATAAATACCAACACAAAATTACTATCAGATTATGAATAGAACAAGTTGTAAATCTACACCTCAGAACAGGACACAACTGACTCTGCAGTCAGGTGTACACAAAATTAAGAATTGACAGCATAGCCATGTGTACTTGTGGACAGGCAGCAGAAATATATATATATATATATATATATACACACTTCAATAATGTCCTGAGTATGAGATACTGAAACAAACATACTGGCCCATAGAAATAACACTTGAATCTAAAGCTAAATGGACATCTGCATGAACTACAAATTACAGGAGTATATTACCATAAAAATATATAACGTTGCAAAAATAGCTGCCATTTCGAACGATTTTGACGGACACAGCTGGCAAAAGAGACTGATAGTTTGCTCTACAATATTCACTAGAAATTTTATAACCTGATAACTAACAAAAGATGATGTTAATCATGTCTATTTTCAATTCTTGTGCTATCCAGATTAATGATGTTAGTTTACAAACATTATTTCCTTGTTGAAAGAGGTTAATGTTGCAGAGTTACTCAAAATACATTGAATCTGGCAAATTGTCAGCAGAGAGTATGTTAAAGGCTTACTCTTATGCCACAGAACTGGCACACTATTATACTGTAAACAATTTTGTAAACCAATTACACTTATTCCCTTTAACAAAGGTATCAACAAATATAAAATTATATCATAGTTAAAATAATGTAATATATTAACTTTATCGATCATATCAAACATTAGGGGCAGACAATTAAGGTTTCTAGGGCATGTACTGAGAAGAACACAGCTTTAATAACCACTGGAAAAAATCAAGGGGAGAAGAGACAGGGGACGACAAAGAGAGAAGTTGCTAGATGGACTAGTATTGTGGCAAGGTAGTTCACCAACTGAGCTTATTGACAACACAAGAGACAGAGTCGTGGAGAAACATGATTGCCTATGCCATTCAACATGACACTTGATTGATATTTAGTTTATGTACAGGAATGAATCAAGGCGACCATGTTTCTCCATGACTCTGTCACTTGTGTTGTCCATAAGCTCAGTTGGTGAACTTCTGATCTGAGTCGTGACGAAAAATAATGTAATCTAGGGATACATACAGCAGTAGTTTCCCACTGGCTTTCTGCTGGTATGTTTATGGTGTTCACTAGCCTTTTGCTAAAAATAGCCGGCCTACAAGGCAGCAGTGGTTTGATTTTAGAGTGGCCTATTCTTAGATGGATTTCCCATGTACGAGAAACAAAACAATAATTTTACAATGTTGAATGTACTTTCTTCCAGTACCATGAATACACATTAGTAGTAGTTATGCGGGTGTCTGTGGCTATATGCAGATAGCGACAGATGGCAAGAAAAAGGTCAAGCAAGTTTGACAGTAGCTGGATTTAAGGTAGATGACCTACCATTCAGTGGAAGTGATAAAAACACGAAACGTTTTAGTTACAATCGCCAAAGTCAGATGAGTCAACCGCTGAAGACTGATGTATTGGGCTATTGGCACAAATAAAACGGCAACACAATGCATTTCCATTCTCTGGACTACATTCAACTGGAAATCTTGTAGGATCATTGTCCTGTTACAAGAGAAATCCAGTGGGAGTTTGAGAATGAACGATGAAGAAGATGAGTCAGGTTAATGGTGCACATAAAAAAACAGTGACATAACACATGTCTATTCTTTGGACTACATTCTGTTGGAAATCTAGTGTGATCATCCTACTACAAAGGCGATCCAGTGGGAGTCTGAGAACGAACACCAAAACAAAAAGGAATTGTAGAAACAATTGTTATTGTTTAAAACTACCGCCTCAGTCACTCGTGGTGTCTGCACCCGAAATGGAAGCAAGGAATAGCAAGCGTGACTTGCAATGCATGCTGTAAGAGGCCACTAATGAAGTTTAGGGGTGGAATTGACTTTCCCATCCTGTAGGCCTATAGGATCCATAGTCCATGCTGAAGTTGGACGTGTCTGGCAGAGAAATTGATGCATATATCACAGTCAAGTTATGAACCACAAAATAATTTGCTCCTGTTGTCGGACCCCATCCTGCTAACGAACAGGGGTTTGAGAACGAACACAGAAGAAGATTCTTTTAGTTCACAAGACATACCAGTATGTTTCAGTTCATTAAATTAGAAAAAAAATCCTGCTATTGTATATGATAAAAAATGTGACAACTACATTTCTATATTAATCTACTCGTTATCAAAAAGTTTATCAGTATAACTTCACTTAAAAAAAGTATTGCAAATTAAAAAAAAAAATTATATCAAGAAAAATAATACAATCCATATTTACAATCAATACTGGAAATTTAAATTACAAAAACATTCACAGTGGCATCACAGCTGGCAAAAGTATAATGTTTCAAGTCTCAGAACACAACTAATATCTTCAATACATATACTGGTACAAACATACATTGCTACATTTCATGTAAAATACAGCTCGTGTACAATCTGTCTGTATATATACATACATACAGATTGTACATATTATTTATTTTTGAGATGGATATATATAATAATGAATTGAGTGTTTGATAACAAAAATTCAGCAATGTTCCTGCTAAGGTGTACAGACAAGTATGCCGTAAAAAAATGTGCATTGAATATAACACTTTGCAAACCTAGTTCGACAATAGTAGAATTTCCTGTATACAATTTCCTTCGTGACCAACATCGATGTATGTTGAATCTACTATGATACTTCAGTAATATAGAATCTGTAGTAAAAGTATTATTAAAAATAATCTGGAATAATATATATATCACCCGTTTGTTGCCGGAGCCGAAAGGATATATATATATAAGATGACATAGCATAGTCTTTATGGATCTTTTCAACTCCTCACAAAAAAATGGGCACGTTTAAACAATCTGAGATGTCTCTTATCTATTGTCATCTTGGGTGGCCCTTACCCCTGCTACTAGCAACAATACATTCCATCACATCATTAATGTTTCTATGTTATGCCTCTTGATATGGCAAAAAATGTCAGCTTTCTTATAATGTTTAAGAGATAGCCCTCTTCAATGTTTAACCTTTAGCATGCTATGTTTACAATTACGTAATTTCTCTCCTGCCAGTGAATTAGTTTTTGGAAATCTTATGTAATCGTTGGTGGCTGTTTTCAAATCATGATAACGTTTTTGTTGTTATAGATATTTAAATAATATTTGTACATATAAATACAGAATTGAATTCTGCATATATTGGTGTAAGTTTTGTTTGTGTGTGTGTGATACAAGACATGTGACATAGCTGAGAAAGAGAGATTTCCAGTAAAATCGTTATGTAAATCTAGACCTATTGCATTTTGGGTCGCTCCTAATCTGTTGAATATTATATATTTTAAATAATGAAAACCTCCTGGTCTATTTTATTTAATCTATTTGAAGAACTCACCTCTCAAATTTTCCACTTTAGGATCACAATTCATAATGATTTCAATGAATATATGATAAAACAAAAGTATATAAAACCCGATTCACTATCATGTCGCTTCGCCTCTATGCCGATGACTATACATTGTTCAGATTACAATGTCATAATTACACAATATCTATTGCCATTTTAGTAACAGAAACAGGAAGTTAAATAATATATCTATATGCGTTGCCATAACATTTTCTCCAAAAAAAGTACACATCTGGTTTTTTAAAAATTCATGTTCGAGCACTGTGCGAAGGATTTAGCCTTCAGGATTCAAGATAAGGACACAATTTGGGCGAAACATTTAGTCCAGCGCGTTCTAAAGGTTAATGTTCTTATCACTTCTTGATTAGTCTTTGGCATTCTCAAAATTCTTCTGCAGCATCTCATTTCGAATATGGTTAATCCAGAATAGTACAAATACAAAATAGTCGTACTGTTTTTTGTGAGTGAATAAATTAGTAAATATGTAGTACAGTGAATGAAAGAAAAAGTAAATATGCTGTAAAAAAATAAGTAAATTAGTAAAAAAAAATACTAATAAATTAGGTTTTTTCACAGATGAATGTGTGGAATACATTCACATTACAATAAATATGATTTAGCTATTGAAATAACTGGGGGTTGGAATTTAATTATGAAAACATAAAAATTCATTATGACATTGAACATTTCAAAGATCTGTGTGACATGAGTTCAATTTTATAGAAATGTTTCAAGAAGGCACTGATATTTGTTCACAAATTTGCAAACATCATTGGAGATCAGTACAATTTGGATTACTGGTCAGCAAAGTGTTAACAATGAGTGCACAAAATCAAGAACTGAAAATCTAAGAAATGGTCTTCAAGTATCACTTCATGAGTGATTCATGTGGTATTTTACATTCAATGAAAATGTTGTCTGATTTGCACATGAACAATTTCTAGAGGGAAAGTAGATCTTTAGTATAATCTATGAGTGTGTAAAATATGAATAAAAAGTGAATAAAATGTATTTCATTACAGCTGTCATACAATCATGAAAAGTGATACATGAGCATACATTTGATTTTTAACCAGATACCAATTAGAGTCACCGCCCGTCGCCATTATTGCTTGCCTCTTACAGTCACAGCTGTACTTTTACTTGTTTCATTGCGATCAATATTACATTTTTAGTTTGCGCCGGGTCTATTAAAAACCATGACCATTGTGCAGATCCGTGGTTTAGCTTCCTGTTTTATGTTTCAATCAAAGCGATCGGACGTAAGACTGATTTATTACAAATTTTTTTAATTACCGAAGTTTTAGACCTAGTTTTGGAAATGGAAGATATTCGTATGTAAACTGATTATTACAGCCATAGTTATGATGGAAATATGCACGATGTAGATAATTTGCGTATCAAATATAACATGGAAAGCGACTGACGTTCCTTGTTAGATAGACCTAATGTTTGCTAAAAGAGATGAAATTTGTGGTATTAATTGTGACATCGCGAATTTCGCTGGAGCGATGTAGTTTTTATAGTAGAAGTTGAGAATTTTGTACAAAACATTGGGTCTGTACATAATCTTGAGATTACCAAACGTTATGAATACTTTAGCGTCATTGTCAACTGTGAGTTTTTCAATCTGCAGCCGATCGGACAAATTTGTATGTAACATAACGCAAAGAACAAACAAGGAAAGAAGACACATGCTGGACATCTGTAACTGCCATTGAAATAAAACGTCTTTTTTATATTTATATTATGATGGACCTGCGTATTTTGCTTGAGTATGGCATATACTGGAGTACAGATGATGGGTTCAATGTTTTGGGCATATCACCCTGTTTGGGAAAAAGGAGATTTGAGAATGTATCTCAATATTTTTGTCTCAATATGACTCTACTACTCAGCACTCCCAAGGTAATAAAAAAAATGTTTCCCCACATTATGTTGAGTCTGACAGTTTATTATTTAAAACATATATGTATTAAATTATCTTTCATAATTTTAGGTTTATTCAAGACTATTCATTTTTCTGTTGATCTGCCAAGTCTGAGTGTGATATGATGAATAGTTTGAAAGAAAATGCAATTTTATCATCATCATATCCATAATTTGGAGGAGTTGTGCCACTTGTCTTAGTGATGGGGGATTGACAATAGAGAAATCTCTTAGTGGCGAAAGGGTTAAGGGAAATCAGATCAGGGGTCATATTCATATTAACAGTTGGCTGAAACATTTCTCCAAAATATTTGTTTCTTGCCTTGATAGTCTGTTTAACTGTAGATTACTAATAATATTTGTGTACAATATCAATACATCAATCAATACTGTACATGGAAATAACAATGGATCACAAACTAACTCCCATGGATAATATGGGGATCAGTGTTTTAAAATAAATAACAATCCACAACCGAACATTACAAAAATTATGTTTCTTGGTACGAAAAGTCAGATAAATAATGTATTATAGAAGACCCAGCAAAAATCTATAGAATTATGCACAAATATAAATTAATAGTTACCATTTAGGTAAAGGTAGGTCCCTTTGCAGCAACCTGCCGTCGGGGATGAATATATATCTTTATGTACTATCAAGATATTCATGTGTTGAACATCTGTTTTGTCTCAAGATATGGAGTTCAATATTACTTGTTTACATGTAATAAATAATATATCTGGAGCTAGTATGTAAATCATGTCCAAACTTACAATTATAAAAAAAAATCTACTCATGAACTGTTAGGAAACATGAGGGCTAATCATTAAGTTCTCGGAACAATTATTTTTGGGTTGTGAAAAAGTAGATTTATAGACGAGTTGGTTCTATAATGCTTCAAAGTATTCTTGTATTCCAGCTCTTCTGCCACTGAAATCAATACCCTTGGTAGGCACATTTAGGAACAGCCCTTATTTATCTCATTGAGTGGTCTAGAATCTTCTTATTTTCTTTCAGTCTGCAACCTTTCATTGCTCTCAAGTTACAGATATCTACGGTAGTTAGAAACATACAAAGACATGGTTTTCATGTGTACTAGGTTAATACCATAGATCTATGTATTACGGTTTTCTGGGAAAAAAGTCCTAGATCTTAATGAATGGCTCTTGTATGTTAGTAATGGATTCATTGAAAAAAAAAATACAGCATACACGTTTCGTGTTTCACTACGACAACCACAAATATAGCAATAAATTTTAGAAAAAGTTTTGAACATATATGAAAGATTCTGCTGTAGAAACAATCACCTTGCAGCAGAACAAACTTTCACAGGTCTCACAAGCTGCAATTCACTGTCCTGTGTAACAATTGGAAGAGAATTTTGTCTGTGGTAGTTGATCAAGTGGCTCACACTATCAAATATAAAGTCACGAGTCCGTACCTATAGAAAAAAATTAAAATACCAAAGAGCTCTTTAATGTTGCAGAAAGTCATATCACGTGTCTATAAAGTCACTGAGCACTTATTTATATTGGTGGTGACACCACATAATATTCTACTTCTGCGTTCGTTCTCAAACTCCTGCAGATCAGCAGGATATAGTCTAAAGAACGAAATGCGTTGTGTCATGGTTTACAGCATTGCTGTGATATCTGCGCCTTTCGGTCTGACACATCCGACTTCAGCATGGCTTTGGGTCACTGACCCTATATGGGATGGAACAGCCAACTCCATCTCATAACCTCTTTAGTCACCTCATACGACATGCATGGAAGGTAAACAGTGTTGCTATTCTTTGCTCCTCTTTCGGGCCCCGACAACACACGGGCGACACCACATAATATGAGTTGTGAGTATTTAATGCTTTTGTGCATGACGTCAGTGCACAGCGACTTCATAGAATATCCTATAAAAATATATAATATTTTCAAGGATGAGTTTATTAAAGCACGACTAGATTCAAACAAAACTGTTTTCCTACCAGTGTTTCAGTCAAAATTGTACATGTCAACTTATTCTGTCACATATTGAAATTACTGTACCAATGCTCAGCAAATTCAAGTATTTTATTACTACAGTGGAATCTCTCTATAAAGCTTTCTTTTATAACATATTTCCCTATATAACAACACTTTTCAAAATCCCCAATTATATTTATTCTTTATTGCTTGTACTGTATATAGTGAATTTCTGTTATTACAGCCATATTTTGTTGGTCTGGACCAAGTTGTTATAACAAGATTCCACTGTACTGTTGTTTTAAAAGTGAATACTTTTACTAATCTGTTAATTATGATTGACAGCTCTATTCATAATCTTTATTGACTATTATGAAGTAATATGAAACAATACATACAATGCCGCCTGGATCCACAAGTAATAAGTGTCGTGGTGCTCCTAATTGCTTTCCACTGAGAACAAACTGACCAGGGCTGTTAGAACTTTTTCTGACCAGAAAATCTCCATCAAATTCAAGCATTGATTCAGCCTATATATGGACATAGATTATTCACAATCAGGAGTACCTAAACTATACAAATTATTCTTACTCTATAAATAAGACAAATAATGTAAAAGAAAAACATCGGTTATATACAAATTAGGACTGCCAAGTGTAACAATTGGAAGAGAGTTTTGTCTCTGGTAGTTGATCAAATGGCTCACACTATCAAATATAAAGTCATGAGTCTGTACTTATTGCAGAAATTAAAAAAATAACCCCCCCAAAAAAACTAAGGAGCTATTCAATATTACAGAAAGTCATAACAGTGTCTACTATAGTCACTGTTCACTCACTTACCTTGGCAGTGACAGGAGGTATTTATTACAGATGTGTTTGATATCTATATATATATATATATATATATATATTTATATCTTCTTCTTCTTCAGCGTTCATTCTCAAACTCCCGCTGGATCTCCTTTACAGCAGGACCATGGTCCTACTAGTAGATTTCCAGCAGGATGTAGTCCAGAGAATGGAAATGCGCTGTGTCGCTGTTTTATTTGCGTCAATGGCCAGACACATCCATCTTCGGTGAATATATATATATTCTCAATGATTGGTTGGTTACTGCATGTCTAGATACAAACAAAACTGTTAAATCCAGAGTTCCTATCAGTGTTTCAGTCAAAATTTTACATTTGTCTGCTTATTTTGTCACATATTGAAATTATTGTACCAATGCCTCATATAATAAGTGAGACTGCTGTAAAACTTTATCACAATAGTACTTATGGAGAACACAAGTTTGATGAGGTAAAGATGACACATAGACTATCGGAATCATCATAAATTATATATAATGACATGTTCTTTCCAGAATGTTGTCTTTATTGTGGATAGATACCCTGAACGCATTTCTGTTCTAGGCAAGCTGGCCTGCATTGGCCAGAGATATGTTCATACATTCTTCGATGTTGCTGGTCAATCGTCTTCTTGGTCCATCTTCTTTTCCAGAGTGAGTCTTTCAATACCATCATGTCGGTTTAAGTGTCCAAAATACTGTAGCTTCCTTCTTATGATGGTCTTTAGAAGTCACCCTATATATGTTTTAAATGACTATATTATTATATATAAAGACTATAAATGTTCAAATTAAATATGAAAATCAGTCTCTCTTACACAGCAGGACATCATTCTGTAACTGTTAACTACTCTAAACATATAGGCCTAGCTCACATAAAGAAAGCCCTAGATATCTGGTGAACAGGTTTCCAAAAAGAATCTAGTTTTTCTGAAAATTTTGATACCAGCATACTTGTTCTTCAGCGTTCATTCTTAAACTCCCACCGGATTCTCTTGTATCAGGACAATGGTCCCACAAGATTTTCAATTGGATGTAGTCCAGATAATGGAAATGCACTGTGTCGCCGTTTTATTTGCGCCAATGGCTCGATAAATCCATCTTTGGTGGATATACAAGCATACAATTTTCTTTGTTGTGCATCTACCTCAAAGACTGACTCAAGTAGAAATAGTGACAGATAGACCTAGTCATAATCAAAAGCAGATTAATCTGGATGAATGTCATTTGCAGGACCTAAATTGATCAATATTGACATAGATCAGCTGTTTTGACCTCACTCAATCATTACTAGATCATCATTATACACGTCATCAATTAGGCCTCCATTACAGATTGCTGCTAATTTAAGCTACTAAATACTGACCTACTTCCCCGTAAATGCCTGATTCATTTATTCTAAAAATATTCCATTTTAAAATTGTCTATAAACATCATCAGAATCAAAAGCAGGTCCATTTTTAACCAAGTTTTGAAGAAAATTTAAGGTCATATTCACAAGTTCACATTTCCTATATGACACATGTTATTTACGATAGAAAAACAAAACTGGAAGCTGTCATTACAAGTAGTCGTTAGAGCTAAATTTAGCATGTCTATTTGCATGGAAACCATAAAGGACATCAATATAAATGAATGTGTGTCAATCAGATGAGAATGGCCGTTACACTAATGAATATATTGTGACCGCTATATATGCTTCTGTGCCATTTTTAGAGTCATTGATGAAAGATGTGGAGAACGACAGCCTCCAGTATGAACGTGGAGATCAAGGCAGTTACAGATGCTTTAAAATGAGCATCTAAAACCGGTTTTGTCTGGACAATTACAAAATCAGACTCTGAATCCATAATCAGCGAGATTCAGAATGGATAACTGCACCACCATGAATGGATGGAGTATATTGGTTTCACACCTAGTGAGACTTAATGGATATTTTGCCATGGTCATGCTGGAGTTTGGGAAAATGAAAGAACTGAGAGACAAGCTTCAAGAGCATGCATATCAGAACAGATGACAATGGATAAGGGGGAAATTTTGAATTTCCTATATATATGCGTCTTATAAATGAGGACACAGTGGTGGACGATACTGTTATTAAGAGATTGAAGGAGTTAGGAATAAATCAAGAAGATAGGAAAACTAATGAAAGGTAGGATGAGGAAGATATACACTCAACTATACGTATCAGCAGACAAACCTTTTGCCATCTGCTGGAGAGATGGAACTCCTGTGGAGATGACTGAAGTTCAAAAAAGCAATAATCATAAAGAGAAATCAAAGCAGTATCTAAAGGCAGGAAACAATGAAGTGTGTTGAAGATCTATGTTCCACATAGAGATCTGAAAGATGAATATATTAGAACATAAATAAAAAAAAAGATCAATGTTTACCTTCTTCCGTAAAAGATCACCGTGATACCACTCTTCAAATATAGGTTCTAGTGTTTCAGCAGGTATAGACTTATTTTCTCGAAGATCTGTTTCAACACCTTTATGAGATTTTTTACTGATAGATGTGGATGGTAGTTCAGGTGCTGGTGGTAAGTTGACAGTAAATGGTTCTAAATTTAATCAAACAATTAAATACAATTAATACATACTAGATTCATTCGGAACCTGTTGGGACAAAATTTATTGGGTTGCTTACCCTGATATGCCTCACATATTTGCTTGCCAACCCGGCTCAACGCATGGGAATAAAAGCGAGTATGACATCGGATCCATATTCAAGCTAAGTATATTGATATTAATGAACTGCTTTGTTAGATTCTCTGGATTCAATGGGTAAATGTGAATATCATGGTTAAAAGGTGGTTCTCCATCTTCGTTAACGAAAACCATTGCAACCTCCTTAGATGTTGCTTCATTATAGCGATGTTGATCAGACTGACGATTGCGATTGAAGACCATATTTACTATCGGGATTTCTCTTACAGTTTGAGCATCATTCTGAATCTCTCTTGTTTCGGTATCATGCATTAACTGATACGACTGCTAGTATATTGTGTTGACTATAAAAATTGATAGATTTTATCAAGAATTTATCTTTCGCATGTAGCATTTGCTGCGTATGCTTGTGGCATGTTTGTTGCTTGAGTACTGTCTAAAACATACAACTGAGCGAACTATGGAACTTTGTTGTATGGCAGTTGTATATGAGAAGTTTGTGCGTGAACTTTAAAAACATATGGACACCAACCTTGATAATCCATATTTTTGCTCCCATTGATGCGGAGAAAGAGCGCTATTAGAGGAGCAAATATTCTTGTGAAAATGTGTGTATTTAGGGTGTGTATTATCAGAGAGCATCAAGCGCATTCCCCTGGAACTTGGGAAACTCAAGCTTATTACCATGGATGTCTTATGGCTTTGGGTGCATGATCTTTCCCTTTTGGCAACAACTTGTAAACTTGATATTGTAGGACGTTTATCCAAAAAAGTGACATATAATATCAAAAATTCCAGTTATGTGTAGCAACATGATCCTCAGTGAAATATGCTGTTTCATTCGAAATTGCTTGACTTCAACGCATTTGTGACAATGAGTGAGTCTCTGCATCTGCAGCTCGACCTCTCTGCGCTTGCTCAATAGTTTCATGCTGTCTGTGCCGATGGTGGTATTCTCTATTCATAACTTTTTGATTTTCTCTTTGCACTGGTGATTCTAACGTAGGTCAATGCTGATGCAAACCAGCATCCTTAGCAAGTCGTAGTTGTCTTTGTTGAAGGATTTCTTGATAAATTCGGTACATCTCTCTTTCAATTCTATGTCTATGCTCTACAGCATTTGTGGTATGAATCCAAGCGAGTGACTCTTGATGACTCAAACATTTAGCTTTTCGCTCTTTTGTTTTTTGACACTTTCTTGTGATTGGATTATCTTCATCCATCATTTAAAGCAAATTATATGTATATTTTAAATATAATGTATTTTAGATAACTTTAACCACAAGCCGATACATAAGTTTACTTGTAAGCGCATCAATAACATTTGTATACAAAAATCTTCTGCTTTGAATAACGTCACAACACTAATCATTTTGATTTGATGTCGCACGGAATTCCGTGATGTAAATGCACTATTTATAGAGCATGTAGAGACTGACAGAACATGGCTATTATATTTAAAATGTGACTACATAGAAATATTACTATTCTGATGAATATATATACAGTAGAATCTCTTTATTGCGCATCCTTTTATAACAATTTTTCCTATTAGAAAACACTTTTTAAAATCCTCAATTATATTTATTCATTTATTTACTGGGTCACGTTAGCATAATGCCAAACTGTCATATCCCAAAACAAATACTATTCGCAGAACTGGCGGATAGCCAGTTAGCTCGTGGTAGACCAATTCTGAGGTATAAAGACATCTGTAAACCCCCAATTTCTGTCAGCTGTAAAAATTAAATCCTCAATGAAAGATTTCTTCGAAGACCCCAAAGTCTGGGAAAACACGGCAGAAACTAGGGATGTGAGGATTTCTTTATGTTGTTCATGGATATCTTTAGAGATGTGACAGAAGCTGGTTCTCTTCAACCTGCTTGTGGTTGATCAAGAAATTTGCGCATACATCGGATGGTTTGGCATGCGCTTAATTTTTTCCCTTTGAACAAGCACTCTTTCTTCTCTTCTGTCATCCAGTGGGCGGATGTTTGCATGTTTTTCCATTGCATGGATTGGAGTGGTTTTCATCCCTCCAGAGATAAGTCGAAGTCCTGCATTTTGTACTTTAGATAAGCGATCAGTATTTGTTTTTGATGCTGATGCCCAGGCTGTCATTCCATATTCTACTACAGGTCTGACTGTACCCATGTAGACTTTTCAGAGAATATTTCCATTTGCTCCCCAGCTTGTTCCTGCAAGTTTCTTCATCAAGGATAGCCTCCTGGTTGCTTTTTGCTCTGTGGTTATTAGGTGTGGTTTCCAGGTGAGTCGCTTGTCTAGTGTGACCCCTAGATATGTAGGGTTCTCCACATGTGCTAGCTCACTTAAATTTATTTTAAGATTTGCTTTTTCTTGGTGATTTGAAAGTGAGAAGATGGTTGTCACCGTTTTGGAGAGGTTGATCTGGACTCCCCAGTCAGATGTTCATTCACTTAAGGTGTCAAGTGCTGTCTGCATTCTGTTTTTTGCAGTGGATAGGTTTCCTGCCGCACTCCAGGCAGCAAAGTCATCGGCATGAAGAGCCTTTGAAATATGATGTGACAGTTTCTTTCCCATATCATTGATGAATACTAGGAAGAGGGTAGGAGAGATCACTCCTCCTTGAGGTACTCCTTGTTGGAGAGTAACACGTTTGCTTAGTTTACCATCTACTTTTACTCTTGCAGTGCGGTAGCAGAGGAAATCTTTTATCCACTAAAATCTTCTGTTGCTGTATCTGAGATCTGCATATGTTGTCTCTTTTTCCCAGACCTGACTAGCTAAAAAAAACATAAGAAACATACATAGCTAGGTAGAACTGACATGACTTCTTTCTTCTCAGGATACTCCTATAGCTGCTCAGTCTTTTTCCAACATTAAAAGCTTACTGAAAGTATTAGAACACTTACATAGTAGTAAGAGCTCTCCTATCTCTGGGCAAATCCAAATATCCCACAACTTAGAAAGCCTCAAGATTGTGTGCTGCGGGGCACGAAAGAGGAACAAAAAATAGTGACACTGTTACCTACTATGCACGTTGTACGAGGTGACTAAGGAGGTTTTGGAGATGGAGTTGGCTTTCCTTATACCATAGAGATTCAAGTGATCTAGAAGCCATGCTTAAGTCAGATGTGTCTGACTGAAATGTACAGCCAAGCTGTAAACCATGACACAATGAATTAATTCTCCGGACTACATCCTGCTTATCTGAAGGAGTTTGAGAATAAACACAGAAGAAAAAGAAGAAAGCCACGTCTTCCAGCTGGGTAGAGTGGCAAACAAACTATACTAGGAATTGTTGTACCAGAACTTTGTATTGAAATCCAAGTCAGGGCTGCTGTTCTAAACAAAAAACCTTGAAAATAAAACTATGAAGACAGACTTGAAGAAATTTGTTAAAATACAATAGAATAAAAGAAAATGTATCTGGAGAGTATAAACCATTTTTGCTGAAAAGCTGATTATTTTTTTAAAAATTGATACGAATGAAAGTACAACAACCACATTAATATCTTACAATAAGTGTTTTTGGTTCATGTTTGCATAACGGGCATACTTTCCAACTTTTTATGACATCTGTGTAGTCACTGACTGCCAACTAATACAAAATGGCTGATCTAATCGTAAGTTTATTTAGCTTATCAGCAACTGATAAACATGAATTAAGTTTGTTACAGCTGTAAGGACTGCTGCTGGATGCATAGATGTGCGCACCACATACTGGGAGCCCCACCAAAACAATTCTCTTAAATGAATATCTCAACCTTCACTCACTGATGGATAATTATGGCCAAGGGAAATACCCATACAACCCTCATAAATAAGTAGCTTCTCCCTCACCCACTATGGGTAATTATAGCCAAGGTCTGCCGAAGACGGATGTGTCGGGCCATTGGTGCAAATAAAACGGCGACACAACACATTTCCCTTCTCTGGACTACATCCTTCTGGAAATCTAATAGGACCATGGTCCTGATACGAGATATCCAGTGAGAGTTTGAGAATGAACGCTGAAGAAGAAGAAGAATAGCCAAGGTAAATAATCACAGAAAAACTAGTCATTTATTTTGTTTCACTTTCTGAAAAAAAGGCCATTATCCAAATAAGAACCAAGTGTTCGTCCAAATAAGAACCAAGTGTTTCATTAGTAGTAGACAATTTCATATAAGACTAATAATACCCATGTCAAACGCATCAAAAGTCTGGCTATTTACGTCTCTCTCAGTCAGGAGATTAGTTTTGCTGTCAACGTTATCACTGTTGATAAAATCAGAGCACTCTTTACCAGCATCTGTAAAGAGCAATGAACATAGCATTTTAAAATAATAATTACAAACTTGTTAAAGAAAATAATAAATACAAACTTCAAGATAAAAATTAATCAGTAGGTAGCCATAGCAGAAGAGTTGTGAACCTGGCCTGATCAGCTGACACCATTTTCCTCACAACTTGAGTCAACATATTTTCTGAATTTGGCCAATCTGTATCTATAAAAAAAAATGATGCAATTTTAGTCAAGTGACTAGAGAATACCAATTTTAGTCAAGTGACTAGAGAATACCAATTTTAGTCAAGTGACTAGAGAATACCAATTTTAGTCAAGTGACTAGAGAATACCAATTTTAGTCAAGTGACTAGAGAATACCAATTTTAGTCAAGTGACTTGAGAATACCAATTTTAGTCAAGTGACTTGAGAATACCAATTTTAGTCAAGTGACTTGAGAATACACAAAGCTGGATATCTTGATCTAGCAGTTCATATTCACATAACCGCCAAAGACGGATGTTTCGGGCCATTTGAGCAAATAAAACGGTTATACAACACATGTCCATTCTTTGGACTACATCCTGATGGAAATCTGGTAGGACCATGGTCCTGCTACAAGAGAGATCCAGTGGGAATTTGAGAATGAACGCTGAAGAAGAAGAGGAACATGACACGCGGAAATATATTTAAACAGCTAAACAAATCA
The DNA here is from genome assembly GCA_034231615.1 of Meghimatium bilineatum. Lineage (NCBI taxonomy): Eukaryota > Metazoa > Mollusca > Gastropoda > Stylommatophora > Philomycidae > Meghimatium > Meghimatium bilineatum. The sequence continues at coordinate 20,401,885 of CM067299.1, forward strand.
CAAACTAAAATTGAGAATTATATAATGCTAAATCTATAAACTTCAAACCACTCCTAAACTTCAAAGAATAATGACTAGCGTATATTAAAAAAATTATCTATTATGAAATTAACCATCCAGAAATAGTGTGTGTGTAATGTGATGTATTCTTTCCAGAACGCAGTCTTCCTTTTAAGAATCTTCTGAAATCCCAGCGTCTCTGGCAAGTTGACCCGCTTCCTCTAGTCAGATATGAATGCATTCCTGAATATCTCTTGTTCAACAGCGTCTTGGTCTGCCTCTAATGCCTTCTATCCCCCCCCCCCTACAACACTCCATGCCATTGTCTCTTCACATGGCAGAAAAAACTTCCGTAGCACATCTATTTTTCTTAGCACATCTAAGTTGGTCTTTCTTGCTGTCCATGGTACTCTAAGGACTCTTCCATAACTCTTCATTTTGAAAGCCTCTATGATCTTGGCTGTAGTTTTATTTATTGTCCATGTTTCACAGCTGTAGGTCACTGAATATACATGTATGTAACAAACATACCTTAGTTCTTGTGTTTGCCCATTGCCCAGTTGTTTTAATTTGGACATTACAATTACTGCTCTCCTCTTGATCTTGACTGCACAGTTTTCTGCGCTGTTTATATTAGCTCCTAGATATTCGAAATTTGCTTCGGTACTCCAGAAAGAGTACCAATATTAAACAAATTAAGACTAAAAAACACTCATACAGCATAAATCATCACAAATTAATCTATAATTTGATTTTTGCTTATGAGTTTGAGACAACAAAACTTATCCTGCTAATTTAAAAAAAAAACTATCATACCATTTTTGAAATATAATTCCATATTTGTCTTCCACATGCACACTACCTGGTGTGTTTTTATAGCCTGTGTTTACAGATGGCATTATTGACATGAGTCTTTCACTTAGTATGATTTGACACTAATGACTCATTTTCTTGTGGCATTTCTTTTACCTCATTCAATTTCTATTTATCTATCAATAATGTGTAGGTTTTTGGTTCACATCTACATTACAATCCACTAAACATTCATGTTATTTTGTCATTTATAATATATGGGGATGGTGAAAACCATCTCTGTGCTTTTATAATTCAACAATTTTGTTTCTTGACAAAGGTCCTTGTAGCACCGTAACGTGGAAAAGTTTATTGTTCTTTTTTTTTTTCCACTGTAATTTTTTTAAAATTTGATAGTTAGATCATATAGTAACATTATTACATCAAATTAGTATTTATCGCTTAATGGTTGTGTTACTGTGGCACTCTCCACCTTGTCTGATATCCTCTGACAGTTTGGTTATATATACTGTTTATTTGCTCACTGTTAACAACAGAAAGATAAAAAAGCATATATAGCACCACAAACAAGAGTCTATAAGACAGAGGCAATCTATGAACTGGGATTGACTGCAAAAATGTCAAATTTAGCAGCAACACAAAATTATTGTACCTTTATTATCACAAATATGACTTTTGTCTTTCACTTGACTTTCACGTGTTCCTTCACTTACACATTTTTCCTGCCTCGAATCATCCATCTGCAAAATAATAACAATAAGCTTTCTGAGAACAACAAATTTGACTTGAAGCTGAATTTAACCAAAAAAATGTTGCATCAAAAAAATACTAAGAGAAATGTTGCCATCTATTTTGTTTATTTTCACATATCCAGATCATTTTATCTCAAATTATTTTGGTAATTTCAGTACAAAAATATATTATGCTGCACGTATTTAAAAGCTGAGCTGAGCTGTAATATTCCAACCTTTTAGTACAGCACATAATTTCAGATAAGAAAAATATCAAAGAAATCTTGCATATTATCAATTGTATTTTTACTACATGTTCATAGATGGGCAGAATATAACGGACCTCTTTTTGGGGGGAAAAGACATTGAGGCCAATCTCTATTTCGGTACAAGAATGTGTACAAAAGAACTATGTATAATACAGACACTGACTCGTGGAAAAAAAAGGATGCATGTTGGCGAAAGAACAGTAATGGAATAAACACAAAGGAGAAAGTGGTAGCATGTAAATAAGATAGACTAGATACTGAAGAAAACAAAACCACAGCTTATGATAGCACAAGTAATCCTGAGATTCCTTGTGCATACTGTATAAGATTTTGTGTGGCACACTCTTGCTAGCAACATCACCATGGACTGTAACTTATATCATTTCTTAAAGTACAACAAAATACTAACATCTGGAAAGGTAGAAATGCACCAGCAGCACATCTCCACAATTTCATTTAAACTTGGTATAAAGAAATCAGACAGCAACTAGTGTCAATTCTTACCACCTTTTGGTTGATAAATTAATGTCTGTAATGTGATATGTAAAACCAAACATACTCAGAAGGAAGTCATGAACATCATCTTGAAATGTACATAAGATACACAATGCAACTATGAAATTTATTCTTTATTTTACAACTGTGACTGATAGAATTAAAATTATAAGTTCTAGGCTGTCTTGATATTTTAAAAAATTGGTAGCGTTTCCTATTAAGGAAGTAGCCATCAACCCAGTATTTTTTCGCTGTAGTAATTTTCCAGGCAATACAAATATGTTCAGTAGTTTACCATTGCTTTCTGAACGGTCAGTAAGCACAATTGCCTGTGGCGGGGATCGAACTCAGTACCTTGGCTGCTACAGACTCACTCTGTACCAGTTCACCGGACTTGAGATTAGTGTAAATATATCTCATCTATATATAAACTTCAGCAAGATGAAAATGAAAAGGTTGGGAAGGGGCAGATAGTATCTGCCAGGTATGTAAACCTACTGATATTGATCCTGGAGTTAAATGAATACTCACTTTCCTTGCATTTCAATTATCACTTCCTTTTTCAACTTCAACACTGCAATCATAAATAATTTGCATAAAACTATAAACTCTCTAATTACCAGGAAAGCATGCCTGTCCAGGACAGCAGATGCATGTAAGACCTCAAGGGCTGGTAGTATATATATTGACACAACCGATTAACAGATAAAAATCAACATTTTAGGATTTTTTTAAAGTACAGAATGTGCGTTAAACATATACATTAACCCAAACTTAGTTCTACAAGGGTCATGTAAAATCATATAAGATAGTAAAACTTGGTAAAGAAGTATTTAAATATATTGTAGACTTTGGTGCCTACAGCAAAAACTCCCAGCATCCCCATGTGATAATGAGCAAAAATGTTAAGTTATTTCTGTCCAAAATGGGTTTGTATACACGGCATCATTGTATACACAGTCTGCCAATGTTAGCCACATAACACAACATAAGGGTGGTTCCCTTATGTCTGCTGATTTTCAATTGGTGTATTCATTTTAGTAACTATATTTATGTGTATGTGTTTGGTGCAAAGTTTGTTAAATCATGAACGTCAGTAGTTTTTAACTTGTGTTCTGAGTTTGGTTATAGTTAGTAGATGTTGCTTAGACCTTGGCTGCTACAGACTCACTCTGTACCACTTCACCGGACTTGAGATTAGTGTAAATATATCTCATCTATATATAAACTTCAGCAAGATGAAAATGAAAAGGTTGGAAAGGGGCAGATAGTATCTGCCAGTTATGTAAACCTACTAAATGGGTTTGTATACACGGCATCATTGTATACACAGTCTGCCAATGTTAGCCACATAACACAACATAAGGGTGGTTCCCTTATGTCTGCTGATTTTCAATTGGTGTATTCATTTTAGTAACTATATTTATGTGTATGTGTTTGGTGCAAAGTTTGTTAAATCATGAACGTCAGTAGTTTTTAACTTGTGTTCTGAGTTTGGTTATAGTTAGTAGATGTTACTTAGGATTAGCTGGATCAGGTTTAGGACTCTCAGAGTAGCAGACATATTACTTGCACAACAACATAATCTTTAATTTTCCCCATCACGTTATCTATGGAAACTCTGAAACTTATTTTGATTAAAAGCAATGAAATTTATTCGCATCACAAATTTCATGGTGAACACTGCTTTAAATACCTAGATTTTGACTTAAATTTGAAATAATTTCTAATACAAAATGATTTAGATGCTTTTACAACATTAGAAACAATTCTCTATTTAGCACAAAGTTTCTATACATCAACCGACAAAGTTGGATGTTTGGGTGATTAAAACTAGAAAATGAAGCTGCAACTCAATCCATCTTCCGTCTCTGGATACACCCTGATGGAAATGCTGGTATTTGTCTTTCTACAAGAGAAATCCAATGGGAATTTGAGAACAAACTCTAGCAAACAATATATATCTTACAGAACATGTCAACTTCACAGAGCAGCTATCAATCTTGCTCCTACAACTTGTTTACATACTTTATTTTGTAACTTGTAATCTGGAAGAGGTGGTACAACAGGAGTAGATCCTTGAAGAGGTAAACCAGGTTCTGGAGGAGTGGCGTCAGGGTTATCATTGTAATATTCTTCACTATTTCCCCAGTTCTCGCTCACAAACCCATGATTGTCACCTTGCCTGTCATCAATAATTAAATAAAAACAAGTTAACAAACACACAAGGAGATGAAAATTCAAACTGACAGATTCACTTATTGTTTGTTCTGCTACTGTATTCCTTTTATAAATCGACAACACCCGCCGAAGACGGATGTGTCGGGCCATTGGCGCAAATAAAACGGCGACACAGCGCATTTCCATTCTCTGGACTACATCCTGCTAGAAATCTAGTAGGACAATGGTCTTGCTACAAGGGAGAGCCAGCAGGAGTTTGAGAATGAACGATGAAGAAGAAGAAATCAACAACAAAGAAATTCATTATTCAGTCACCAATTCATTAATATGATACATTTGTGTGATATTAGCAGGCTACTTCCATTTTGTCAAGAAAATATTGAGACATGAAATTTTTCTAACACAAATATACAAACAACTGGTTGTGTGTGCAATTTAATGTTTTTTAAACTGAATATGAAAATGTTACATACAATCCATCAAAAGCACTAGAGTAAGCAATCTTTATTTCTGATAACATGTTTTTCAGTGCACCATTAAGATTTTTAAAAATGACATAAGGAAAGTATTTATGTTGCTACTGTTACTCCAAATTTAATGTCAATATTTTAATAAATGTATGTATTGTCTATAAAATTGAAGTCTATATATTATTTATGATTTTGATGTTTCCCTGTTAGAATTTCGGTGCGATTACATAATGTCATCAAGTGTCCTTTGCTGTATTCTCCGCATCTTCTGGCAATTTATCAGTGTAATTTTTCATAATTCTTATAGCTTTCTTCACACTTGTTATTCATAATACAATGCTTGAATCTGTGTTTTTTTCTCACTATTCCTCAGAGACATTGATTTTATTGTTCTGCATTCATTCTCAACTCCTGCAGATTAGCAGGATATAGTCTGAAGAACAGAATGCATTGTTATAGTTTACAGCTTTGTTGTCATGCTATGGTTTTGATCTTACACATCCAATTTCAGCATGACTTCTGGAAAAGCATTTGAAATTGACCAAGATAAATGGGAAGAACTTGCACAAAATAGAATTACATGGCAATCACCTTTTGAGCCTATATAAGATGAGACAGTCATCCCATAACCTCCTTAGTTGCTTGTTGTTCATCCACCACAAGTGATAATGTCTATTTATTACATCCACTTTTGAAATTTAGTTAAGAGTTATGTCCTTGACTATGAGTTTGTAAATGGCTATTCTGATCGCAGTTGTCCTTGGACAGATCGGCATGCTATGTATGACGGTTTTTTAATCTATTTGTCACTTTCTAGCTACTCTCCACTGATAAGCTGTTGCATTTTTCATCTTTTCACAAGATGCTGTTCCTTTTTTGACAGTAGATTGCAATGTAGCTCTATTTTGTACAAGTTCTTCCCATATATCTTGGTCTATTTCAAAGGCTTTCAGTGAGGTCTTTAACGAGTCCTTATAGCGCTTCTTTTGTCATCTTTAGACCATATGCCCTTCTGCAATTTACCATAGAATAGAGAAGTATTTGGAAGGTGATGATCTGGCACATGTACAACATGACCTGTAGGTTAATGGTATTTCTATTCCATACGTTTACATACAATCTGCTGAAAGTACTATTTGGTATACACTTCATCATCAATGGTGACATTTTGTGATAGTGTTCCACCTAGGAGAGAAACATCACGAATCGGAGAGAACCATCTTGAGACTGACAGGTTAGTCTAGCATAGTGCACCACAAATACAAGAGACGGAGGATGTAAGTCTGTCGTAGCCAACTTTTGTTGTGGAGATGGTTCTTGATGATGACAACCTAGGTATGTGAATCTATTAACAACTTTTAGTGCTATGCCATTTACCTTTACGCAGGGCTTGTGATGGATTTTGACAAGTGCTGGTTGTAACATCTGTCTATTGTCTTTTCTCTGCTTTTGCTGTGAGTCTTTACAGAAATGAATGAGATAGAGTTCTAACACGGTCACAAGAAAGGTCACTTCCAGATTATGATTTGAGGCTCACAATTTTAATATTTTCAATGGATTAGTACATTGTGTTTCTGTTGTGATAGTTTCAAAATGTGCAAAAAGCTTAATTTTTCTGGATATAAATTCAAATAGGAATTCACTTGTGTTCCTGGATATAAATTCAACTAGGAATTCACTGAGTAATATATTAATGTGCACCAGTAGGTATAGAAATATTTAAACTTTGGTTTTTACTGATTTGTGAATTTAAAATGTATAGAAATGTGTTCCAGGATCCAAGTTGAACTAAAATAAAACCAAGGAATATGTGATTTTAGATTTCCATGATATTCCGATACGAGGGAAAGATGTATTCGCTGTAGGTTAATAGTTGATAGTGAATTATATATAATCTCATAATTTTAAATCTTATACATATTATGTTATTACCTACAATATATTCCAAAAAAACCAATTATTCCCTTACATAAATCTAGTGTAATTTGCCAAAAACATTTTCATACTTGTTATAAACTATCTAGTACACACAAACATTAACACATTAGGAGTTAACATGATCGTTCTAAAGAAAATCTGTTCTGAAGGCTGATGCATACCCCCCTCCCCCCCCAAATTGTCATTCTATCTATCATTTCTAGTACCACAATCTTGTAAAGATTTTAAAAATCTGCTTCAGAAATCATTTGTAAGTACGAATGACAATCTTACATTGAAATATGGTTGTTTATAAAAGTATATTGATCTATTGGACCGTGGAGGATTAAAATATCCTTCAATGCTAAATTTAACTATTAACATTTGTGGTATTGTATTTTGAGATGTATAATATATATATATATATATATATATATATATATATATATATATATATATATATATATATATATATATAACATTTACAATTATGAGATTATATATAATTCACCATCAATTATTGACATACAGTGAAATAAATATAATATCCTGATTATATCCTTTACTTTAAAATCAAGTAGGTCTCTGTGCTCCATTAGGCAAAAATACTTGGCTGGCTTTCTATTAAAGATGGCTGTGGTAAAAACTCACCGGTTTGGGATTTGAATAGCTTTTGGTTGCTTTTTTAAGTACTGCTTGTAGCGCAACTCAAAAGCTTGTCCTATAGTTGTGACTACATCCTCTGCCAGTCCACCACCACATTCAAGAACATGACATGCACGGCCATATTCAGGATCTTTGGCTACATATGATACAAAGTCTAAGGTGTCCTGAAATATTTGTTATAAAAATAGTTTGGTGCATTTCAAAAACTAAAAATAAATCTACATATTAAAAACACAATGATCATAATTTTACAAATAAGATTGGTTTGGTTCAGTTGCTTCCTTGGACTTCTGTTTATTGTATAGTTGTTGCTGTCTCATTTTTGTGTTTTTTATTTGGATTCTGTTTTGGTCTATCATTGTGGTGTTGTGTCTGCTGGTCAACTGTTTCGCCACGCATTGGTTCAATCTTGCATCTATGCTGCCCTGTTCTATTGGTTCTCTCTCTCTCTTTCGTGTCTGGTTTTATCCTGGTTTCATGTCTTAATCTTCCACATCTCCTGATGGTGCGCACTATTTTGATCTTGATCATACTGCACAAATTGGATAAATTAACTTTCTTCCTTTATTGGTTTTTGCAGGGACTGTTTTTATTATTTTCTTAAAGATGTTTTGAAATTAATATATTTTCTGTATTATTTGCTGTTATATATGACATATCTGTTCAGACGAAGATCTTATGATAAAAAAAGATTAACTGTTTTCATCTTTATTCATTTTATTATATTTGTTTTCATCATCTTTTTTATTAGAAATTGTAGGTATTTGTAAGACATATTTACTTGTTTAATATAATTACTTATTGTATGATATAATGGATCTGTTCTGGCTTTTTTTCATAATTATGTCTTAATCCAGTTTGGAATAACTAATTGATTTCAAACTAGTGGAAGTGATAATTCTGCTAAAAGAAGTACTATATGGGATAGGACACAAAATAAGGTCAGTTATTTTAAGTAAACAAAAGTTTGTAAATAATGAAGTTGCTACAATGTAGATTTTTATGCTATGGCTTCTAACACCATTGAGAAAAACATATTAATATTTTGGGACATAAATGCATCAAATAAATTGTGTATTGACTCAACTAAATACACAAAAAATACAAGATAAATGGATCACATCAAACTATTGACAAATTAGGTGATTTCAATATTTTAAATTAAAAATATTATAAGCTCCTCTTGCCGCAGTAATAGAGTTGATAGTGTGATCACCTCGCAGACCCAACTCGTAGAAATAGGTGGTTTGAATGCCAAACATCCATATTCTGATTGAGTGGTGCCTCAAAATTCAACAATAGTTCAATAGCATTATTGGTCCACGGCAAGAGTATAAAACATGAAAATGGAAAAAGCAAGATGCAGAGGAAGACCCAAGAAGAAGGTGGATTGAAGGAGTTACCAACATTCTGAGACATCACAATATTACTGCATAACAAGCGACTAAATATGCCATAGCCAAAAAATTGACATTAAATCCTGCAATGCCTTAAGATAGAATTTGCTCTCCAATGATATACAATATGTATCTTATTTTCTGATATTATTGTATGAAATGATAAAATGAAAAAGATGGCCAGAAAATTTTCTACAACTAATAACTGATTTGGCCTAAACTTAACAAAAAAATTTAGTCCTGAAAGAGTTAGGTAGTATATGTATTATAAACTTACAACATCACCTCCTGAAGCAAAAGACACAACATGTAATGGGTGTTCTGCAATAATCTGTAGGAAAAATAAAGCGCACATTAGAAATGCAAATCATCAGAAAATAAATGAATCTGGAATTAATAGTTATTAACTACATGTGACAAGAGAACATTTTTTAAGTTGCCAATTTCAATAAAATAAATTATGGAACATGTTACTATGTTTGTTTCAATCTCCAGAAATTTCGAACAATATTGCTCTTTTATACGTTTCTTTAGAGATTTATTTCATACCCAGAATACTCTAACTCAAGCAGCTTGCAAAGCTTTAAGAAGTCTCCTATTAATTAAGAGGGTGTAAATCCTAGGGGTTTATGTGGTTTTTCTTCCTTTCTGCATCATGCAGAGTTGGAATTATGAGCAGTGCAGGATTTATCTATAAGCTAAACAAGCTATAGCTTAGGGCCCCCACTTACTTGGGGGCCCCCAAAAAAATCATATTTGGCACTGACTTATAATAACAGCTCTCCTGCTGAATATCCTTTCTTATCACGGGTACGCATGGGGTGCAAAGGGTACCATATTGAACTCGGTGGACCCAAAGTTAGCAGATAACTAAGATCCCAAAAATACTTTCCAGTGGTGCACCCTGGAAACAGAAATACAGCTGCTCGTGCTGATTCTGGCTAAAAACTTTTGGGATCATGAATATGGAGTAACAGATGGAAAGAGAATTGACTGCAAAAAGACAAGCAATATCTCCAACACCTCTTTGCCAACACATGCAGCAGCACTGTTGACACACAATGAAGCTAGTAAGTATGGCGGAAGCATTGGATTGGCCAATGCAGATGTTACGAAGTGGGCTGATGTTATGAGAAATATTAAGACTCGGTGCATCAGTCACCATAAGGATAACATAATGAGTACAGTGAAGGGAAGTACAGCGCTAGAGGGCAGCGTCATGTGCAAAGAGAACGGAAAATATTTCAAGGAAATTGGAACTAAAGTATTGTTAGCTCGAGATAAACTTCTAGTTACCATTGATCCCACCTCAGGCCAAACTCTACTGTCAAGTTTTTCCAATACCACAATCATGCTCGTGGAGAGAGAAGGTTCAGTACCCGATGGGCACAGGCACAACTATCCAAGGAGACAAGCTCTGTTCAGCGGAGAACAAAATGCTAGTCCCTAACACTCCTAAATATGTGTATAGACTCAGACTTGGACGAGGGGTTCGCGACATTGGTGTACAGTACTTCGGCTAAGAGAGCGAATGAGCCCGAGCCCAACTCTTCTGTCGAGTTCTTCCTAAATCGGAATGAGGCTTGCGGATGAGAAAAGGTTCAGTACCTGATGAGCACGGGCACAAAACATCTAATTATACTAGACAAGTTCACTTGCTGCAGAGTACCTTGTGAAAGATAGACGTGAAGGACAAACATTCTCGGCACAGAGTCAGTACACATTCGCCGCCTGACAACAGATAGGAAGGCTGTCACAGGCTATAGTCCACCTGAAATGTCCAGGCATGCTGAAATCAGCTGTGCTGGGTCTACAAGGTGCATGATGGTGGCACAATGTAACTATGAATATCTGTGCTGATTATTATGGAGCGAATGTAAAACAAACAGATATTGGAATGGGTGGGGCAGCCAGCTACTCATTCTGTGTCATCGAAGAGGACTCTCCAATTGTGCAGGGCTAATATGTTTGCTTGATTCTGGGCTCTCCCAGAAAATTGTCACGTACTACATACAATTGCTTTTCACCACATCCCATGTGTTGCCTGATCATAGATAGGGCACCTCATACATACTGGCAGTTAGGGTCATGGCAGGAACTGAAGCTCATCTGAATCCCCCAGCGTGATGTGCAATACTAGGTTCTCTGAATGTTGCACTACAAAAAGAAACATAATTGTACAAATGAAGTGCCATGGAGGTTTCCACAAGAGGAAACCTCGATATTCGCATGTAATTTTGGAAGTACACTGTTGTACGGTGGGCCATTGGTACGCCTTCAGAATTCTGACCTATTGCTATATTATAACATATACATATGTTTTCATTGACTGTATTTTCATTAACCTTCACCGAGCCGATATGATATCCAGCCGCAGAAAAACAAAATGGCCGCGCGCGCTGATGGCGGGCCGTCCCTCCCAGCGAGATTATCGTGAGATTTACACGTACCACAGTACGTGCACATAGCTGGGGACATGCGCAATCGAAGCCGGTACATCCCCCACTTCCGACATGATCGTTTTTGAGAATGGCTGGCTATTCGTAAAAGTTTAAGAGCAATTAATCTGACCACATCTGTACACCGGTACGATGCCATGATGATGGATCGGTTTTACAGACCTTTATTTCATCGTATTTCGAATAAAATAACATTGAATCGTGGATTGAATCATGGATTATTAGGTTATTTAGTTTCACAGCAGTGAATATACAGAATGCCGTGCTGGTTTGGGGACTTGTACGTTTGATATCGAATATTTTGAAGTGGCAGAAAAAATAACTCTAGGCCTAAGCTCAAAGAACGATTTTACTTCAAATCTACATGTTTTATACAGTTCCCCCGGCTATATTTTGATAATTTCGCAGTGAAAGAACATAAATACAACAGATTTACGTGATTTAGTTGACAGTGTTGCCAAGGAATTCGATATGTAAGGTAAGTTATTTTTTTTCCTTATTTTTTCCCTCTTTATTTGTTATAAAATATATGTTTTTTGTGAAAAACGTCTTTACCACTTTCTCATACGTCTGGTATCACACACACACGTACATAAATTACACCAATATATGCATAATTCAATTCTTTATTTATATGTGCAAATATTATTTAAATATCTCTAACAACCAAAAAATTATCACATTTTCAAAACAGTCACCATCAATAATGAAAATTTTCAAAAAAGAATCCGGTGGCAGGGAGACGTTTCGTATTTTTTAATCTGGCTTGCTAAAGGTTAAAATTACAAATAATTAGTCATTTAACACGTATAATTGTATTATTATTTTTACTACAATTTTGTGTGTAATGTTTTAGAAATGTTGAATTTAAAAAAAAAAATAGTTCAGCTTAACATGTGCCATCAAACCAGAAAGTTATGTTGGGAGAATTATACTATTATGAACAAAAGACAGTGAGTTTTATTAAGGAGACAGAATTACAGATATAGACATGTTTCAAGTGAACGAAAGAAGAAGAAGAAGAATACTATTATGAAACTTGTCCTTATACTATTAGAAAGATCATCCATGCAAGATAGGTCCTTGTGAGGGGCCAGACTAAATGGTGTTGATACAGAATTCACTGGTCTGCATTGGGTGAAAGCATGTCTTGTCTCAATTTCCTGCCTTTGTTATCTATCAAATGATTCCCATGGATGATGAAGAGATGCATGTAAGTGAACATTGCACCTGAGTGAGCTTTGTGCAATCTTCTTCTTCTTCTGCGTTCATTCTCAAACTCCTGCAGATTAGCAGGATGTAGTCAGGAGAACGGAATGCGTTGTGTCATGGTTAAGCTTTGTGCAATGAATGCCAAATGTGTCACTGCAGATGGGTCTATAAAACTGACAGAAGAATTATGAACATACCCAGAAGTATATGCTATGTTCCTGGAAGGATGTGATGATCCTAGGATACTGCTTGCAACGGAATGTCTTCCTTTTGGGACCAAACAAGCATCTATAAAAAAAAAACCTCCTAACAAAACCATACCTAGAAGACACCAAAAATACATTCTGAGTGTCACCTGGTTGACTTGCAACTGATGAGGACACATGCTTTTGTCCATAAGGCTGTAAAGAGCTTCGTGCTTACAGTTATAGGCACTATATCATCATAATTTAATTTACAGTATGTATAAATAATAAAAATCACAAACTTTGAGCAAAATAGCAGAACATTAAAGAGGACAATACCTAGAAACAAACAAGCAATACTTTACTTTTATTGTTATATTTTTTTTCACTTGTAAAAACCAGTTTCTCATTACATAATAATTTATGTTCCAAATACACATTGTGTAAACAAATGTTGAAAAAAAAGAATGATTTTGAGACTACAAAATATTTTTTAAACTACAGAGAGAAAACTAGATTTCACACAAAATTAAATGTACCTCTCCAGATTCCATTATCATTAAGTTAATGCTGTCTGTTGTGATGGTGAGGTTAACATTTGATCCTGCATACTGCATGCGTGGAGTGCTGCCCAGCATTTTTCCAAGCCGCCGATCAGACTGAAAATTAAGATAAAGACTTTCTATAAACTTGTGGCAACCAGGGTCTGGACTTCTAATTCAGGGTGCAAAGGAAAGACCACTGCCTTCCTCCAAGGCATATCATAAGAAGAGACTATGGAAAGTTGGGGGATAGACTAAAAACCTGTCACCTGGGAAAAAATCATTGTCATATCTCATCTCCATTTCTTACTTTTGTCTTCTATCAAATAATCCCATGGATGACAAAGAAATGAAGGCCAATGGACATTACACTATTGTCCTTTTGTGACAGAACCCTAGGTAATGGGAAATCCTAAATGCGCTATCACTGCAGATGGGTTCACAAATCTGAATGATGAGACTTGAGACAGTTGACCCAAAAATATGTGCTATGCTCCTGGCAGGACATAGCAATTCTGGCGCACCCTCTTTTTTTGTGGACTAAAACTGCATTTATAAACCCCCTTACAGAACTCTGCATTTGAAACAACCTTATATGAGTCCAGGTGTTGCCTCAGTTACAAAACTGAGAAGACCCTGTGTATTTTGCTAGAAAGGCTATGGGCTGTCAAGATCCACCTGCTCACAGTTAATTGGATTATTTCACCATCATCTATGAAACAACTTATATTCCTTCACCTTTGTTTAAGATATTGGTCTTGCTAAGTTATCCAAGAAGATAGAAAGTATATCAGCTTTTCAGATGATGAGTAATACATCTTAGCCAGAACATTGTTTTTTGTTTCAGATGGTTGGATTAAATGTTTTATTCTGTTTCAGATGGTTGGGTTAAATGTTTTATTCTGTTTCAGATAGTTGGGTTAAATGTTGTCTTCTAGTTGTAAAAATCATGGTTTATTTTAAGTTGCCTAGCTTTGATCTTGACTTTTACAGGATGAAGCAGTCTACACCATGCAGTTCCCCGACCAATAGTCTTTTATACACAACTTGATGGCAGAATTCAGTGTTTTCATTCTTTGTTACCCATTCAGACCCCACTAACAAAAAGTCAACTTCCATTAGTATTGTGCATACATTATAGAGAAAATAAAACAATATACTGGTACATACATAAGAAACATAGGCCTAATAAATGTTCGTGCATGTCAAATAGAAAATGTTCTGGCAGTGGTGAAAAGTAACAAACTTGTGTTGTTTGGCCACATAATGAGGCATCATTCCATTTTGAAATCTTACAGGGCACAGTTGAAATTAGAACAGGGGGACACAGTAAAGTATGGGTTGATAATATTAAAGATTTGAGATGGAATTAAGATTATGCACACTCAAAGAACTGAGAACAGAAGAATGGCAGGATTTTTGTTTTGATGTTCTTAAATTGGAACCCCTAAGACCATGACAAATTATGTCAAAGTATGATGATACTTTTTATTTATATTGGATACAAGTGATAGAACCTTTAACTGACACTAAATAAATAATAAGTATATCTACCTTTTTATGTTTGTTTGCTGTTTTTAGACCTGCTGCCTCTGCAACTCTGTTGATCGACTCTCTGCAGATTTATAAAAATGTAAAGAAATATTTTCTAGCTTAAACCATGACTTTGAAATATACATGATGAAAAGGAGGATGATAGAAATCTGATGGAGTTTGAGTTTATCTCTCTTTATGCTAGGTCGTCGAATTTTACTTTCAGCTCCAGATTGGCATACATTTTTTGAAGAGGAAATTTTCCAGAATTTTTGCAAGTCTCAGACGACTGCCTTGTGGCTGATGGATTGCTGCCATGAGCGAGGCAGTATTCTATTTAATGTAACTCTTGCTGTCTCAAGACATGCTGCAGATAAAAGAGTGAACTCCCTACCAGCAGTCCAAAGATGGGTCTTCAGCAGGTCTTATCACAGAGGAGATCAAGACACTAAGTAGACAACCCCACAACCTCCTTAGTCATATTCTTCGATATGCATGACAGGTGGCAGTGTTACTATTCATGTCTCCATTTCAGACACTAGTAATAGACAAGCTTAAAAGTATGTGCATGCACCTACTTGCATAATTAATATGCAAATTATTATGTATTAATATTTTTTACCCACCCACAAAAATTATGTATTCTTACAAACTTGAGAAAATGTGGTAATTTTCAGACTAGCACAGGTCATAATTATACATACATACATACATTATTCCAGTTACTGTCTTTATTTTAGCAGCCCACAATTATTGACCACATTATGAGACAAGGAGGTTTGGAGTACAATGTAACATCAAGCAAAATTGAGGGGGAAAGACAAAGAGGATGGCAAAGAGAGAAGATAGTTTGATATTGTGAAAAGGTAAAAAGGCAGCATTAGAGATGATACACAGTACTGTATATACAATTTTGTGAAGATCATTGATTATCTACACCCCCCGACACAACACATGATGATGTCTTTATTTTAAAAATATATTTTCTATGACTGCCAATTGATGCTAATTTATTTTGAAGTGGTAAACATAACAACTGGGAAACCATATTAATTATGCATACTTTCTGACTTGAGATGTAATTTTCAGACTAGTACAAGTCAAAAGGTTTAGTACAAAAAGTACTAAACAATAATCAAATTAAAGCTAAAATTATGACACTGATCTAATTCATTATCATTAAGTACTGTCCCTGCAATGAAGATTATATATCATGTGATATTTCTCTCCCACTTGTATCTCTGGCTATTTTTTGCTCGTATCCCTTCGACTTTACTCTCAAGTAAGGTCTTCAACTAGGTCTCATGACTTTTAATATATCCAAAATACTTTATTTGTTTGATCATTAGTTTCCTTTAATAGTTGGAAAAAAAAATACTTGTTAAAACATCTTTGTTCGTTTTCTTCTCTTTCCATGAAGTTCTCCTTATTTTTCTATATAACCACATCTCAAAGGCATCAATTCTACATTCTAGTTCTTTGTTCATTGTCCATGTTTCTAAATATAGAATAGATGTAACATTTTATAATTCTCAGTTTCATATTGTTGGCAATTTCCTTAGATGTCAATATTTTCCCCCATGTCATTAAAGTACTTTTAGCCATTCCTATTCTCCTATTAACATCTATTTCACATATACCATCATTTGTGATTATGTGAACGAGATATTGATAATGTTTTACTTGCAGTAACTCTCCATATATTTTTATGTTTAACATTTGTTCTTCAGTGACGTTGCTGATTATCATGGTTTTTATTTTTTTAATATTTATATCCAGTCTTTATTGTTTACTTGATTTATTGACTTGATCTATTAGTCTTTGTAGATCCTGTTCACTTTCTGTTAAAAGGACAGTGTCATCTGCATACTGTAGCTTGTTTATTTTTTCCCACTGATCTTAGTCCTGGCATTCCTTCTATATGTTTAAAAATATTCTATGTGGGTGATCAAATACATCCTTGTCTTACAATGAAAAGAATTTATTATAATTATAATACTGAACTCTAACCAGCATTCCATCACTCATATGATAAAACTACCCTATTTTCATGTTACAACAACTATAAACAATATGCAAGTTAATGTTAACATCTCTAATAAGACTGGTCTAGCTCATGTTTACTCATAATTTTTTAGCACTGTTTTTTCCCCCCAGGTATAATGCTATCTTACCTGGCAATGGCTGTTCTTGTATCAAAGTCTAATGTTTTCATGGATTCTTTAATTTCTAAGCAGCCAATATACTAGAGGAAAATTAAAAAAAACAAAGCAATTTGTAAAAGTTTAATATTGTGTTATATCTGCCTCATTTATCTATTGCTTATACTATGCAGTTACACAGATTCAAAATTTATGTCCAAACATAAAAATGAAATGGCTTTATGTCACTTTTTCCTACTATGAGATTCGACAGCCAACTCCATCAACATACCTCCTATCCTTAGTCACCTTCTATGCCATATGGGTGATAACTGACCCATTTTCTTTTATTTATGCAAAAAAACAACAACACACAAGTGACTGTGTTTAATCTCAGACATGAACTGAGCTGGTGTTTGAATACTGAGTAATTGGTCAAAGTAGCTACAATCCTGATCAATGGCAGAAAAAAAATCGAATATTTTTGAATGAACAAACTCAAGGATCGATAAAGAGAAGACACAAATTATGAAGGTATTTGGAGCCAATCTGTGCCTTTCCTGACTCCAAAATGGAAGTTGGAGCACTTACCTACCATACATATCTTAACCAGAGATCCTGAATTACAAAATTTACGCTAAATATACTGCCCCGAGTTACTGACTTTTCTGTATTTCAACTTCACAATACAGTACCTCATATTAATTATTAATAAATTGATTTACGCATTTTACCAATTTCACAATGTACATATTGCATTGTGGGATAGCTGCTTCACAAATTGGCAAGCACGTGATAACAATTCCATCAGTGGAGTTAGTATTTTAAACCACGATGATGTGTTGAAAATCAGGATTTGTTTGTGCGTTATAAAACTGCTGAACAGATGAGTTTGTGTTTGATGATTCAGAGGATGATGAATTCGATGGTAATTATTCTGAAAATGCTATAGAAAATAGACTTAAGTTGGATCATTTGAGACTGAGTGAATATTGCTCGAAGGTAGGTCTATAAATTATGACAGTTGTAGAAATGTTGGTTCATCAGTATGTCAAATTTTGGCGCAGTTATTGTACCACTTATTTGTGTCTAAAGGAAAAGTCTACATGCTGGGAGGACTGGCACATAAAGCAAGAACACTAGACAGCATAAGGTCAGTCAATATTACATAACATCACATAATTTTATGTCTTAATTCAGTTAATATAACTAAGATCTTTTTGGGTGTTGTTTTGTGTATTTTTTGTTCAGAAGCCCAGGGGAATGCACATTTAAGAGCAAGTTGGCCAGGGTTCAAAGGGTTTAAGAAGCAGATTGTTGTGGAGTTAGCTATCCCATCCGATAGAAAGTAAAAGCCAAAAACATTCCACAAACCATGAAAAAAATAGGAAAATATCAGTTGAAACAAGAGAAAGTCCTTTAACAGGAATCAAAATGATCCATGGCTAGGATAACTGTCAGCAGCCTTGCCAGCATACCTTCTATTTTCTCTGAAAACATTTCTAGACTTGGTTGCTGGTATGTAAGAATAATGATGAAGCAAGGAAGAACAACTCAAGTAGAAACAGAAAAGAGGAAGTGTAAAATAAGACAACTAGAATCTCTGGAATAAAATGAAAAAGATGGAAATGTACAGATTAAATGCAGGAAACATTATATTGTCATTAAGAAAAAAACCAAAAAAGAAGTTCACACTAAACAAGGAAACAAACATGCATTAATGTGACATAGATTTATATTAATATTTACAAGTTATTTTTATTATGATAAAGAATTTTTAAATTCTGGTATTTTAATGTTTAGTGCGCGGCAGTAGAGTGCGCTTAGCAACAGTTTACACTATCTAAAATATCTGTGATCAAGTGTACAAGCCCCACAAATGCCCCGTTGCTAGGTCCCCAGTAATCAATTAAAGAAGCCCCATTTTTAAAATTTAGGTTACCAGATTATGTGAAATCTGGCAAGTTATTCAATTGACTGCCATTTTTCTGCAAACGTAGTGGCAACGTGGCAGAACCTCAGTGAATTATCGAAATATCTTGACAATTTCAAACAAGAGCAGCGCCATGATGTGAATCGGGTTGTATAGACTTTTGTTTTATCGTATTTTCATTAAAATCATTATGGATTATTCTTCTGAAATAGAATTCCTAAGAGGTAAGTTGATCATTATACTTGAAAATACGTTAGACCTCACAGTTTCATATATTTTGACTTTATAAATCAACTGTCGTATATCAATCAGTTTTGGATTAGATCTAGGTTTACAGAAGGATTTTATGACTAACCTGTATGTTTATTCATTTTCCCCAGTGAAACTATGACAATTTGACCATAATTACTGCTGAATTAGGTCTGTAAATAGTGTTGCCACTACAAAATATTTCCAAAAAACGTCAGACATTATTTCCTTTTTTTTCTTCAATTGTTTTGGTTATAATTTTTTGTGTGTGTGAAAAAACGTCATTATGACTTTCTCACACATCTCACACCACACAAACGCACAAAGAAAACTTACACCAATATATGCAGAATTGAATTCTTTATTTATATGTACAAATATTATTTAAATATCTCTAATAAAAAAAAGTTATAGCGTTTTCAAAACAGTCACCACCTATTACATAACATTACCAAAAAATAATCCAGCGACATGAGGAAAGTCAGATTTTTGTACAGCGTGATAAAGGTTAAAAGTGTCATTATATCAGGACTCCCATTATAACCAATCTTGGTATAATTGGATTTCACCATATAAGACTGAAATATTTTATATAATAACATTAATATATTTTACTAAGAAATGTACAACACTTTCTCAAAATTCTAAGTATAATAATGTGTTAAGTCACCTGAAACTATGTTACCTACCCTCACACCATAACAAATGCCAGCTTCTGGAGACAGCTGGGCATCTGGGTGAATCCAACCCATCTCTGGTTTGTTCATTAGAGTACCTGTCTCAGACAACTCTGGAGTAGTAGCTACTTCACCTTTGTTCTTTTTTCTCAGCTTGTTCATCCTTGCATCACAACTATATTAAAATTAAGGTGAACATTGCTGTATAACTTTTGAAGTGAAATAATAAACATTAATGGCAATTTAACACAAGCTTTTTTTATATCGTCTTCTTCAGCGTTCATTCTCAAACGCCTGCCTGGATCGATCTCTCTTGTAGCAGGACCATGATTCATTCTAGATTTCCAGCAGGATGTAGTCCAAAGAATTGAATTGCGTGGTGTCGCTGTTTTATTTGAGCCAATGGCCTGACACATCTGTTGGTTTTTAAATATAACTTTCCTACAGTGTACTACTAAACAATCTTGTTTCAGGAATTTAAAACTTGCAACGTCATCAATACAAGAATATCATCACTTCACCAAGAAGGTAATCATAGGTCAATTTTCCATATATAATTGTTAAAGAGTGTCACAATATACACCTTTCCTCTGGTTTGTCCAGGTAGCTGAATTCCTTATACAAACATGAAATTTCCTGCATTATTCTTTGATGTCTTGGTAGTAATGCAAGTTAAGATGTCATCTGAAAAAGTTATGGTAGTGTCTAGTTCTGCTATAAGAATACATTATTGCTAATTTTGTTGAGAGGGTATTGAACAAGACATGCTATAGAGGGACAGGCATAGATATATGTATATAGGGTCCAATGTTTAAGTTTCTTAAAAAAATTTTTCTTTAAAAGGTATAGAGGATTGATTTAATTGTACTAAGATATCTCCATATGTACCACACCCATTTTAGCAGAGTAGTACACAGCTTGACGAGTGTATCACTCACAGCACATAACTCAGTAGCTTCATCAGTAATCCTCATGGATTTAAGAAAAAAAATGCACTTGTAAATAAGATGTCTCATCCTAGCATCAAATCTGCGACCTCTTGAACACAGGGCAAACTACTTAACAACAGTTCTCTCCATCAGGCAAGTAGCAATCTAACTCATGACCAAATGATTGACATCAAATTTTAACAGCGTTAAAAAATTAACTCTGCTATAAGGTCAGTCATCATTATAATAGTCTTCTGCTTGGGTTAGAATCCCTTAGAAACATCATATGCAAAGTTTATAAGATTATCTTAAATCCTTTTGCAATAACTACCTTTATTTCAGGAAGCATGTGTTCTTCAGAATCTACAAATCACATTACTTTTCTCTAGTAATTCATCATATACAACTTTGCATTGTGGCTATAAGGTAACTACTGGCTGTGAGCAGGTACCTCTGAACAGTTCATAGACTTTCTGCTGTCTGACAAAAGCAAATTATCATGGTTTTTGTTGTTTGGATGTTTATATCTAGACCATATTCTTTACTTGATTTTAGTAGACTTTGTAGATTCTGTTCACTTTATGCTAAAAGGACAGTGTCATCCTCATACCGCAGTTTGTTTATTATTTTCCAACTGATCTTGAGTTCTAGCAATCCTTCTATATGTTTAAAGATAATCTGTTAAATAGACTGGGTGATAAAATAAACTCCTCTTGTTATTTCTATGTATAGTGTGTAGCTGTTTTCACACCTTATTGATGCAGTTTGTTCCCAATATATATTTCCAATGAGTCTGATATCTGTTCGATCTATGCCCCTATCCTGAAGACATTCAATTAATTTTTTCTCTTGGATCTATGTCAAAGGTCATGCTGTAGTCTATGAAGTAAATATTGATACTTTTGAACTTCTATATATTTATCCATCAATAGTCGGATACTATGCTTCTCTGGTTCTTTTGTTTTTTCTAAAACTGAATTGCTCTTCACCGACTTCAATGTCTATCTTGTTTTTAACTCTTTTATGTATTATCTTGAGTAATATTTTGGTTATGTGGCTCATCAAACTTATTGTTCTGTATTCTGTACAATCCACAGTCTTGGGCTTCTTAGGTAGTGGTATGAATATTGATGATTTTAAGTCTTAAGGAGGTAGCCTGTTGCATATATGTCTTTGTAAAATTCTGTGAGTTTCCACACCAAATTCATAGAGTTTTTATTATGTCTGCTGTTATGTTGTCAGATGCTACAGCCTTTTCACATTTCATTGTTTTCATTGCGTTTTCTACTTCTGCATTGTTGTGTATTGTAGGTTTTTGTTTCGTTGGTCATCAAAAAGGTCTGTCACATAATCTTCCCATCTTGTAAGTTTTATCAAATATAATTTTTTTATACTTATCTTTAATAAGAGCTACCCCCATTTACAGAATTTTTCTTATTTGTGATCTGTCTTATCTCCTTATGCATTTCTTTTGTCTTCTGTTGTAGTGACATCTCTGTTTCTCAGCATTTTGTTTCTAGCCATTGTTTTTTAGCAGTTCTGCACATGTTATGCATCCTTTGTCTATAAATGAATATTTTGGGCTATTTTTAGCTTTCTTTTCTTCTGACATTTTCTCAAAAGTTTCATCTGTCATCCATGTTTGTTTGTTTTTGGCTTTTCTTATTGATAAGTTTTTATTAAATTTTTGAATGTTTTTTCCTTAGACTGTCCCATTAATTGTCTATTTTTTCCTCTAGATTCACCTGTCTGTATTGTTCCATGCATTCTATCATTAGATGTTCATATCTGAAGTAGCATTAACATTTGATAAATATTTTTGGTTCTTTCCTAGTATAAGCCAATACACTATTCACATTTTTAATTCTACTTTTTAGTCACTGCACATGACAATTTGCTGGTATTTGATGCTACATACAATAACAAACATGGCTACTGCTAACTCAAACATGATGGTTTGAGTCTCTCCAGAAATATACAGGAATCAGTAGTGCTACTACAAAGCAGAAAAGGTACTACCTGTTGATAATATCTGTACTCTAAATTGCTTCTGCGTGCTACACACTGAAGTGGGGGGGGGGGGGGGGCGGGCTCTCTCAGTGTGTAGCGTGCATAACAAATGAATGCTGTTTTACTATCTGCACGATACAGAAGCACAATGAAATTAATGCCGCTCTGCACATTGCACGAGTGTGGAGTAGCATGGAATGCAGAAACAATATACACTGTGTCACATCTCTATAGCATCTTAAAAGTTATCATGCAGAATTTATGTATATATATATATATAATTCGTTCACCAAAATCTCAATAAACAACATAAAACTCATACATGCTAACTATATACAGATTTACCAAAATATCTGCAATCATAATTACAAGACGCTGGAAAAAGGCTACTATAACAAGTCAATGATGGTAGTCTGCTGTATCATTGATGCACACATTTATGGTTGAAGTAGACCTTTATAAACATACAAATAAAAAAAATATATTAAATAATGTTATTGGTAATTGCTAGATAGGAAATTGGTAAATGCAGCTACATTTATTCTTACTGTATGGCTCAGAAACATGGATAATGAACAAAGAGCTAGAAGACAGAATTGATGCCTTTGAGATGTGGATGTATAGAAAAACAGGGAGAAGAACATGGAAGAAAAAGAAAACAAGAGGTTCTGACTACACTGCGTATGAAAAAAAACAGAATAAATAAATAAAAATGAAACAAATAAAATATTTTGGACATATTAAAAGACATGCGACCTTGTTGAAGACATTATTTGATGGTAGAGTCAAGGGATGATCAAGGTGTAGGAAGATATACAAGTGGGAGGGAAACACCATGAGATGGCAAGGTTACAGTCTAGGAGAGTGTACCACCACGGCAAGAGATAGAACATGTTGGAAGCCTGTTGCAGTCAGTCTTCATTGCGGTGGAGACAACATCTGATGATGATGAAATATAGACATCGACTCAAATCAATTGGTGCATAGGGCAGAAATCAGCGCTCTTCAGTTTTGAGTGAAGTGATTGTTCTGTGTAATTGATGTATATTATTTGATTCATAGTGATTCCCTCCTTGATGACTGTTACACAAGTAGTTTCTCTAGGTCTTCTTCTCTTCCTAGTGTCATCTGGTATTTATTTTTATGCTTGTGGTAGTCTTTTGTTAATTTAAAATACTATCTATTAATTTTTATAAACCATTATGTCTTCTCACATCTCCAAAGTATGTTAACTTACCTTTTTTGATAATTTTTAGGAGCCAGTCTTCTATGTTCAGGTCTTTGCCGTCGTGTGCATTAGTTCGTCTTTCAATTAATGATATTCTTAGGACATATCTATAACATTTCAGATGCCAATATTTCTTTTCAATTGTGAATGTCATTGTCCTTGTCACACTACCATATGTTGTCACTGGAAAAATATAGCTTCTGAATAGTTATAATTTGTTTTTCTGTTTGAGCATCATCATAGACTTTTTATCTGTGATGTTTTTTGTAGGGTCATTGATAATCTCTTTCTGATCTCTGCTGAGCAATCTCTTGTGGTGTTAATGGTTGACTCGAGATATTCAAAGTTAATTACATTTTCTAGTTTTTCTCAAGTCAATATCTATTGCGGATGCGAATTCATTTCTGTTGAAATGTATTATTTTTGTCTTTTTTGCATTGAGGAAAAGATTTTGTGTCTCTTTATAACTAACACTATAAGCATTAAAATGTGTACCAGATGACAGGAAAGAAAGAGGAAAGCCTAGAGAGACACTGTAAGTACATGTTAAATAAGTGTGCCACTTTTTTTTTTTATTGTTGTAGCGACATAATGCTGTTGGACATCCTCTCTAGTTATTCTTTAATTCTTCTTATGGTTAAACATCAAATTGGAGGACCACATTTACATAAGACCATAACATAGAAAAGCCTCCATAGTTAAGCATCCAATTCCTGGTGCAGCTGAGGGCTTTTATTTCCCAAG
Organism: Meghimatium bilineatum; assembly: GCA_034231615.1. Classification (NCBI taxonomy): domain Eukaryota; kingdom Metazoa; phylum Mollusca; class Gastropoda; order Stylommatophora; family Philomycidae; genus Meghimatium; species Meghimatium bilineatum. The sequence continues at coordinate 20,426,666 of CM067299.1, forward strand.
ATGAAGTCATTAGATCAATCAATCAAGTGCCATGCTGACTGGCGTAGGCGATCATGTTTCTCCACGACTCTCTGTCTCTTGTGTTGTCAATAAGCTTGGTTGGTGAGCTTCTACCGTGCCACGATACAAGCCCATCTAGTAACTTTTCTCTTTGTCGACCTCTATCTCTTCTCCCTTTGATCTTTCCAGTGGTTATTAAGTGTTCAAGCTGTGTTCTTCTCAGCACATGCCCTAGAAACCTTGACTGTCTGCCTCTAATTTTTTATATGATTGATCTTTTTATAGTCATTAGATAGATGAGTGAAAATTGATCATTTATTTGACAACCATGGACAAAATATATAGCAGTGATTAGACCTATTTAATTTGTTGTAGCCAGTTTTTTTGCACTGTTTTTCTGATCCAGTAACAGTGATTGGTTAAGATAACTATTAATACTCAATCTATATGTATATGGTTTAAGCTAATTATGTTTACAACATAATTAATAAAGTAAATAGCTTATTTCCTTGGGGCTTGATTGCAGACTATCAACAAAGCAGTCAGTGGCCATTAAGCCTATGCTTAGAAGCGACATGCAGGGCAGAAACAAATTGATTCCAAATGTTCTTAGTTGGCTGTCACCCTTGGAGCATAGCTCCAACTCTTTTTCTGCTCTACGCATTTCGGCCCTCACAATTATCAGCAAAGTTGCTCTTGCTCAGCATCTCTTTCACCTACCAAGTGGGTTGAGGGGATCAATACAATTATTGTGGTGGCATTGTAGATGATTAGGGTCCCTTATTTTGTCAAATGACAACCCAAACCCAACTCTAGCATCACTCAGATTCACTCTATTGTGATAGTGTGCATGTTCTTTTGGTTGCTATGAAAAAGTAGTTTTTGTGACCTGACCGATATTCGATCAGAAGTTGTTACCGATAATATCATTTGGTACGCATATCATTTTATTGCAATCCGGGCAAAAGCATGCATGCTGACTGATCACTCGCTGGAGTGAAACACTACTCATGCTCATGATGCTGCTCTGCTTAGGGCCTACTTTATCTTAACGTAGCCGAACTTTTGGCTTTGGCCCTACCTAACCCCATATAAAATTAAATAATAAATAGGGGCCTATTTAAAATATAATTAAATAAGGAAGGCCTAAATTAACTCTATAGGCAATATTTATTATTAGTTAGGCCTATATTATATTATAAACTATAATTATAATAAAATTAAAAGACCTGCCTAGTTTTAAATTAATAATATTAAAATTAATAATTATTATTTTTATATAAAATTTAGGCCTATTTTAATATATTTTAAATACAAATGTCCAATTTATTAAATTTCTTTATCTTACGTTTCTTTTAATTAATTTTGATACATACCCTTACAAACAACCAAACATTTGCCCAACTCCTACAGAGATATTCAAGTATGATCAGATGGAAAATAATAAGGAACCGGGAAATGTTAAATTACATACCAAAATAAACATATAATATCAATACAGTGGCAAGTAAACATGAATAATCTCAAAATCAACTCAACTTCAACTAGCAAAGGTTAAAAATAGGCTTGTTTATATCCAAAAGAATTGTTATCAATAATAGCTCTTGTATCGTTTTGTGTACTTGAAAAACTTCTCCAAAGCTTTATTTCTTATTCAGAAGACCCCTAACTGTGCGCGGAGCTCAACTCTCTCACTCACGAAGATCGTATTGGCTTGATACCTTAACTGCGACCTCCACTATTTTTATAGCTGTAAAGCTCTGATATAAACATTGGACTAGCGCCATGATCAGGGTTGACAACATGATACCTCACCATACGAAGTAGGGAGTAGGCCTTCATTTTAATTAATTAATCTTTGAGAAGAAGCCTTAGACCCCATATGAAGTGATGAAGATGATACGGACCTTCGATAAAAATAAAGAATCGCTACTAGGTGTTAGCTATTTTGTGGGTGCTATGGTGATTGAATTACCAGAACCTTAAAAATAACATCCCTTATATTTTGATAGTTAAAAGATATGTTACAACCAAAATTGGACTGAACATCCGCGATTGAATGGAGCGTACCTCACTATAAGAGGATAGGTCTATTTTTTATTTATAGCCTATCTTGGTCACCCGTGTGGCAACCGAAATCTGAACTTCTAGTTCAGGGTGCAAAGAATATAGCCAATGTCTATTTTAGGTATGTCGTAGGGGGCGACTAAGAAAAGATGGGGAATAGGCTGGCTACCTGTCTTGTGAAAAAGAATAATTATTGTCACACCTAGTCTCAATTTCTTACTTTTATCAGTCCGGCTCTGTGGCGGGGTGGTACACAGCTCGTGGACCAAAAAAGGCTGGGCTGAAAATGCTACGTCCTGAATGGGATACGCTATCAATAAAAAAAAAATCTATCAAATAATCCACATAGGAGATACAGACCATTGAACAGTTGTATTTTAGTGGGAGAATCTTAAGTGACGGGGTGTAATAGATGTGCCATCACTTTGGATGGGCCAATAGATTTGATAGAATAATGATGAATTAGTTGGCCCAGAAGTGTTTGCTGTGCTCCTGGCAGGACAGGGTAATCATGGGATACTGGCGTACTTGAATGACTAAACGTGTATCCATACTCCCATTAAACATCCAGGTCTTTGAGACCTTAAATGATTGATTCTTACGTGCTTTCGTTTCTTGCTTCATTATCTAGTCCTGCATTCTAGTCGTAGATGCAGAAGAAGAAAGACACACTGCATCTTCTAACTGCTAGAATAACTCACTGATTTAATTCAAAATATAAGAAACAAAATACAAGAAACAAGCAAAATAGAAAGTAAAACCCCTCTCTCCTTTAATGGTTTTTCCAACCCTTAAAAGAAAAAAGATCAAAAACTCTTCAGACGCGAAGAGAATAACTTTAAAAAATAAGGAAATCACCCTCACTAAACAATGTGGTATCTATGGTCCTGCGGGTCGTAGTGACATACTTTCATGGGTATATTATATTTTTACATTGATGGTATCTATAGTGCAGCAGAGGACTATAGGCATACCCATACCTTTATTCTTCACGCATTACAAACACACACACGCACGCACGCACACGCGCACACACACATACACACATACATACATACATACATATATATATATATATATATATATACGGCACCGTAACTCTTATCTCTTCGAAAGTATGGCTATCTACGTCGTAAGTGTAATCGATGACAAAATATGTAGCCTACTGAAGAGTTACCTTCAATTTTGTACTTGGAAATGTGGGTGTTGAGGAAATTGAAGGAACAGGCAGACTTTCCATCGTAGCCACGGTGACTATTTGCATTTTAATGGACTATGATGATATTTTTAATGCAATCATGGAGTTGGACCAGTTGGAAGGTATGGGATGTATTTCTTCTTCCGTATCTATGGCTATAATGCAGGACGTGGGGGTCAGGCGTGGTTGTGTAAGAAATGAGCAGCATATAGGAAGAAAAGGAAGGGTTATCAACCAACGCAGAAGCGGAACAGTCAGTTATCACATGCTGAAAAACATTCTCAATATGAGATCGCAGCACCTATGGACTTGTCCGCAGTGTCATGATGATGATCTGACAAATGATTAGCTATAACAAACTAATTAAATCGGTTCGATGCATAGGCATATGTAGATTTCAATCAATCATGCCGAGGTCAGGCTGTTTAGTTCTGTTTAGTTTTCCTTGACGGAATAAGACACGGCAATTGAGATGTTTGGCTATTAGAAGCCATCGAATCAAAATAGTTATTGACACAACTGCCATTATCATATTGTGTCATATATTATGTATATTAGCCGATCTGTGTATGAGCCGAGTATTGTAAAAGAAAAACAACCATGCTGTGACATGAGATAAAGTTGTATTGGCTATAATTGACATGAAAAGGATTGACATTGTGGCGATGAAGAACAGGTAAGTAACATATTGCTGTACCATTCCATTATAAATTGGAAGCGCTGCTGAATAATTCTATCAAAAATTATCCTCCAATAAAAAAAATTCAATTCCATTAAAATAGGATAAAATTACATTAGAATATAAATGACACATTGGATCTACGCAGACGAAACTATGTGTTAGCACTGTTGTTGACGTCTATCTATGTCATCAAGAGATCATACCTCAAACTGCCATTGACTGAAAAAATACGAAAGATGATAGCCCTAACGTACACAAAACATGGGCTGTTTATATATTAATTATCAGGTGACATATTCTTTCCAGAACGTAGTCTATTATATGGATCTCTTGAATTCTCCGTGGTCTAAAGCAAGTTGTCCCGCCTCTTTTAGTGACATACACATGGTTTCTTGAATGTCTTTTGTCCAACGGCGTCTTGGGTGGCTTTTGCTTTCTATTTGCTTTCTATCATCCCTTCCAGTAACACTCTCTTAATGCCGTCGTGTCTCTTAATATGACCGAAAAACAATAACTAGCCAACTGATATTCAGATCTTTAAAATGGTGCTCAGAAGCCAGCATTCCTGGAAGTTAATTCTTCTTAACAATTAGTATTTTGTTTTCCCATTGCTGTCTATGGTATTCTATGAACTCTTCTATAACACTTTAATTCAAATGATGTTATTCTCTTGGCCATTGTTTTATATAGTGTCCATGCTTCACTTCCATATGTCACCACAGGAAACACACATGTTCGTGGTAAACACAAATTGGTTTATACACTATGTCAAGAATTTGTTGCCAATTTTTGGCTACTCGTCAACAAACTGTCAAGATTTCAGGTATCCCCATTATTAATTATGTTACAAATGTGTTATTCTCCCCCCCCCATCCCCGTCCCCTCAAGTATTTTAGCAGAAAAAGTACGAAAAAAAAAACCAACATTATTTTTTCCCATATTTCCCCCCCCCGAAAAATGTTGCGAATTTAAACAATAGTTGCTGCGGCTTAGTACATGGATAGCTATCTTCATTCACTGACGGCATGTTTCTGCCATAGGATCGACCTTTACCTTTACCCAATTGTTGACGTAATTTATTGGCAGCACCACACTCTCCCAGACAACTTGCCTTGTTATTGGAATTCATATCTAAACCAACCCGCCTGTTGAATATGCTATACCCTTCCAAGAATATGTTCACTAAATAAATATCCTAACACTAACCATGATGCATATTTGTTTGGTCTTGACGTCATTCACAATCTGGAGTGAACAACAAAAAAATGTACTTAATACAAAACATTCTTTCTAAAGATTTCTATGATATGTGCAACCATAAAATAGATAAGATTTGGAGCGGTCAAAGTCTTCAGCATATATTGTATTATATTCTTTTTAGTTTATTTGCTAAAGAGAAATCTAGAACATACATCCTGACATTCAGAGTACTGTGCATTCAAGACCAGTAAATTGTCAATGAAAAAAATACATTGATAAGACTATACAAATAAAGTTCTCATAAGTGAAAAACATGGCGTTGCCATAGCAACAAAAACAGTTGGCTGATTATCTATTTATCAAATAAATATGGTGCTGTTATGTCAACTTCTGTACTGAGTGCTGAGAATGAAAATGTAAGACGAAAATTAGAACAACATAAAGTAGGTATGATTTATATAACATACATCCCCATTTAAATATTTATCACTCAATAATAACTCTTATTTGGGCGTTTCTTCAAAGGGTAAGCTCCCGTAATGCTAAACTTACAGATACTAACAGATGATCTTCTTGTGAGTGCAGATTTCGTGCAGGTCTCCAGACAGTGGACATGTTCTTTGCTGCCCGTCAACTCCAAGAAAATGTCAAGGAACCAAAGGGAACTTGAGGTATCTTCCAGCATGCACGCACAACCTTTGGATAAAAACGAGTGAGGGAAAGGACAACTGTATGCAGGTCATTATTACACTGGGCATGGAGAGCCCATGGTACAATGTGAAAGTGGAACTCGAAATACACCAGTTGCACGGTGATAACACTACGGAAGATTATAACCCCCCCCCCCTCTCGCACGCATGTCGTTACGTCTGTGGGTCCCACTAGACACACCAACCATGCAGCAGAAAACCTTAGTACATGACATGCCTTTATATTGAGGCTCTCTTATGGAAGGTTTGTAAGATGTCATCTATACAATTATATACCCCTCTGAGTAGAAGGCTCCTTCAATAGGCATTGCACTAAGCCGAAAGCTGAAGTCTCCTGGGTTTGAAAGAAAGCTCAGAAAAAAACCACCCCGTCGCACATAGGAAGTAAGAGCTAATCCCTCGCAATTCCCGGTGTTCTCAAACAAACATACAAATATAACCCCCCCCCCCCCACAACGATTTTTCGTAAAAAAGATCATTATATTCCTCAGAAAAATAGGGAATTATACACGAATATGGTTGAATATGTTCTTGTTTGTAAGATTAAACAGAACCCAAAGGACGTGCATAGATAAATATTTTTTAATGAGGAAAAAAATGGGGGGGGGGGGGTGTTTGGTTTATCTAAAAAGAAAAAAACAACAAGGCCACTCGTCAATCTACAATATTACTATCGCCTGAAGGACAGAAAGTTGCCCACTACTCTGTGGTACCTGGTTAAAAGCCAGTATGGACCATTATTGTTATAGCTATAGTTAGTTAGTTAGTTAGTCGTCGGATCATCATCACTGCAAACTGGACACGTCCATAGTTGCTCTGATCTCTCCTTGAGTGTATCCGCCATTACACTTCTGCTGACAGTACAGGTCCTATGCTGGTTGACCATCATTCTTCTGCGCGACTGCGCCCTCCAAAATGTTCACCTCTAGCAACACCGCATTTCAATCCCTGATCTTTAATCCTAGCCATTGAAAAGGAATCATCATAAAAATTAGTCTCACTCTCGCGTGTTATATCTCTTAAGGAGTTCAAAACGTCAGCGCGATCCATTGCTCCATCGCCCTGTGCCACAATCACGCACGATGCCAGTTGATCCGCTCTTTCATTGCCTCGAACGCCCACATGTCCCGGCATAAAAATAAATGTAACCACTTTCAAGCTCGCCTCAATCCACTGTTCGCGAACGAGACCCACTTGTACCTTCTTAATCATACTCATAGAGTCACTCAAGATGCAGACCTGCCTTACCTTCTGTGTGCGTAGCCACTCAAATGCCTTGGTCACCGCCATAGTCTCCATGGTCATACTACTCGTATTGACCGCAAAGGCACTTTTCTCCTTGATCGTATTACTTGCGCACTGAGCTGTACAGGCCCAAGCACTGCGAACATGCATAATTACAGATCCATGTTATAGTCAAGATAAACAAAAATAGGTAGATGTGTTACCAAAATAAAACATAACACAACCTAACAACGAGATACAGGGACAGACAACGTTTCGACTATTAAGCCTTCATCAGGACAAACGAAAGACAACGGTACAACGAATCTTACATGGAAACAAACGTGGTTGATAGGAAGGAAAGAGGAGGAGAGATAGTGAATAGATAGTGGAGGAAGTAAATAAGGAGCGGCATATTGGGGAGGAAGAGAGTATCTTACCAAAGAGGCTTTTCCAGCTCCACCTCTTGTGGCTTTCCGTCGAGACAGGAACCTACGCGATACTCTGGTTCACTCTCACCTTCGGCCGGCGGGATCTCCTATCGGCACCTCCCCGTGTCAGCGCCCGTGCCTCACGTGCCCTTTTGTCTTTCGGACCACCTCTATCCGATTCCCTAAGTCGGTATTCCATATCCACCACTCTTTTTCTTGTGTCTCTCGTAACGTTGTGTACGTTATCACTTGCAAACGCTGCAACCTGATGTACATTGGTGAAACGGGCAGATTCTTAGCCACTAGGTTTGCCGAACACTTACGGGACATCCGTAACTATGGATCTTCCCCGGTGGCTCTCCACTTCAACACCAATTCTCACCGTGGTGTGCTGGACATTCAGGTCACTGGCTTAGTCTCTTGCCACTCAGGTGACCGGCAACGTTTCTCATTAGAAAACCGCCTCATTCTTAATCTTGGCACTCTTAAGCCCCATGGCATCAATGACCAGCTATACTTTCAATAATCTCTATACCTCCCCCCCCCCATTTTTGTGTGTGTGTGTCTCCCTTGCTATGCCTCCCTGCTGCTGCTACATTCCTTCCTTCTTGCATCCCCCTATCCTCATTTTGTCTTACTCCTCTCCTTGCTACTGTTCCTCTCCATTGTGGTGGATCGGCTTGGGCCCCCACCCAGGGGTTGGGGCTACGGTGACCCGCCACGTTGCTATTGATGTGTTGGTGGGTTGTTACGCCTTGGGACTGGGACCGGCAGGATTTCATCCGGGGTGGGCCTAGTGCGGCTTTGCGCGTCGATTCTATGCCTCATCTGTATCTCTTGCTATCACACTCCACTCTCTTTCTATGGGTTGTTTTACCCAGGCTTCATTCTCCTCTTCCCCGTTCGATTCTTCGTCCTACTCTGTCTACTTTCTCCATTCCCACTACTTGAGGCTGTGTCCTCTGTTTTTTCTGTGCCATTCTCTGTGGCTCGTGGGCGCCACCACGTACCTATCATCTTATTACTTTTGGCCTTTTGCCGCTCTCTGGTTGTCCTTCTTTGGTCTTGTTGGGTCGGCTACCCTTACAGCTACTTAGCATGCCGAGGCTGGGAGACCTTTACACCGACTACATATATAGTAGAACCCCGCTATATCGAAGTTCTCGGGGAAATTGAATTAATTCGATATATCCGAGGTTCGATATAACCGTTTTTTATTAAATGCAATGCTCTATCTAAGAACTTGCAATGTCAAGCCGACTTCACGAGTTATGAAGCGCGCTTCACGAAGCTGTGAGCTAGGCCTACTATACATTTCTTTTTAAACACGAGATAAAAAGTTGTTTTTAAAGTTAAATAATAAAAATTGGCAGTACATTTACATACCTGTAAGTACATGTATATACAGCTGTAGTCATATGGTGATACATTCAACTTTGGCAGCAGTCTCAATTAAGTCCAGTATACATGTATGTATCTTTTTTGAAGAAGTCCGTAATTGATTTCTGCTGCATCGGACGTGAGCTAATAACAATGTTCTCCAGGTCTGCTACCATTTTAAATCCATTTTTCGTATCCGCGTTGCTACATTCCATCCAGTTACGCAAAACAGCAAGAGCTTCCATGGCGTCGGCTGTTGTGGGTGATTTCTTTGCCGAGGTGGCCAAACACATTACCGAACTGAATTACATGACCTTACAGCAGCGTCATAGTAGCAGTCCCATAAAGATTATCATTTGGCCAAATGACGAGATTTTGGTTTGTTGTACGGCTTGTAAATACAGTTTGGCAATGTCCAACGTGGGCCGCGGACCTGATATTCTTTGACATGATAGGTCAGCAAATCTTTGTCTGTTTCGGACTTCGATATACACGCCGATTCATTACCAAAAGGCCACCGTGGAACTTCGCTATAAGCGAAATGGTGCAAACCCGACTTCGCTATATCCGTAATTTATTAGAGGGATTAATGTTACCTATTGCGCGGACTATTTAAAATATTCGCAATAACCGAATGTTCGAAATATGCGAGTTCGATATAGCGGGGTTCTACTGTTATATATATATTTATTTATTTAGAATATACATATATATTTATTTATTTATTTTTTTATGTTTTATTTATAATTTTTTTTTTTTTCCACACGACTTGGATGGCTCGGATACAGGGGTCCCCTATGTATATTTATGGAGCCAGCGTGCGGTACGGGCAACACCTCCAGTGGGTTGCAATGTACGGTTGGTCTCTCTCAACTACGAACATCGTTTCATCTGACATGTTTCTCACCATGGTACATGGCCTGGACTAAGGGATCGTGTATCGGTGGCTCGAGGTTCTGTCCGTTGATCGTTGTTCCCATAGATGGGCTAGTGTACAGTGCGGGCAATACCCACATAGGGATTGTGACGTGCGGCTAGTCCATCCTCTTATCATCTTCGGTTGATGCGACGGGTCTCACTTCCGAACACGGGGCCTAAAAGGTACTTGTCGTTGCGGTTGTGACCTTGGTCCATCTTCCGCAATATTTATTTTATCGGAACCTCTGTTACACCGACCTCCAACTACAACGACATTATGGACTGATGACCCTTACTTGGTCACATACGACCCCCCACCACCTCACATGCTTTGGCTGTAGTTCTGGGTCTGCCTCCATCTGACATTGCCTCCTTTCCCCTTTTCTCTCCTACTCTGGTACCCTTCTCTTCTGCACCTTCTTTCTTTATCAGCCTGATACCTTCGCACGACGCGCCTCCCCGTGTTAGTCCCCCACCCTACCTTGCTGTGTCTGGTAGGCTCCTTCCTACTTCCATATCCCGTCCTTGCGTGGCGTATTTCCGGCTCGGGGCCCACGTCTATCCACCGTTTTCTTCTTCTTTTTTCTTTTTTTCTTCTTTTTTTTCTCTTTTCTTTTTTTCTCTTCTTCTTCTCTCTTTTCTTGTTCTTCTCCTCTGCATTCCTCTCATCCCTTTTTTTTTTTTTTTTTTTTTATCTGTCTCTATGACTATTTGTAGGAGTCACGGTTTTAACTTTTACCCGCCTCGGGTTTCTCTCTACGGCCCTGCCTATTATTTCAGTCGGTCTCTCGTCATAATACTGGACCGTTATACTTATCGCTCAATCTTCCCTGCGGCCATTTCTTTAGTCCTCTTAGTTTCCTGTAGTTTCCTGTGGTGTGACAATCTGGCATGTTGGTATTTTATTGACGCTACTTGCCTCACTAGCTTTCATTGTCCATTGACCCTGACCCACCAGTGTGACTGTTGGTTTCAAGCTAGCCAGTTCTCTACGTATCAGATAAGTTCTTTTTTATATATTATCACCTATATTTTATATTTTACTCTCACTTACATACATCATTGTATTATCACTGTATTTTCTTCCCACCATTATGTACTCCTACTTATAGTCTCTCTCCACTGCCTATATCTGCTCGGTCGTTTCTTTCTTTTCTCCCTTTTTTTTCTCTACTTTATTCTTCATCTCCATCTCTCTCTCTCCCTCATCTGTTCTCTCCTACCATCCTCTTTTGCGTTTCCATGACGACTGTATGCTAATACTCAATGCCTGTTGCCATTTCAGGTATGTATCTGAATTTATCCTCATTTATCTTAGTTTACTTGCTATTACACCTTAACTATTTTTACTACTCATCTCCTTCTGTGCACTACCCCCTCCTCACTTCTTCCCATACCCTCTTCCTCCCTGCTAGGCTGCTCCATCTCTGCTTCCTCTGCTATCTATTCGTTATACTCATTGCGTGTTGCCACTTTTGAGGTAAGTATCTTAATTTAACCTTATCTATTTTACTTACTACCACACCTTATCCATTTTCGCTCCTCACCTCCTTCCGTGCACTTTCTCTCCTCACTTCTTCTCCCCATACTCTCTTCCTCCCCAATATGCCGCTCCTTATTTACTTCCTCCACTATCTATTCACTATCTCTCCTCCTCTTTCCTTCCTATCAACCACGTTTGTTTCCATGTAAGATTCGTTGTACCGTTGTCTTTCGTTTGTCCTGATGAAGGCTTAATAGTCGAAACGTCGTCTGTCCCTGTATCTCGTTGTTAGGTTGTGTTATGTTTTATTTTGGTAACACATCTACCTATTTTTGTTTATCTTGACATTTGCCCGGTGTTACTCCAGCCACCTGCTTCCTGTTTAGGGTTGTTACCCAACACTGAAACATTTATCCCTCCATGTTATAGCTATGATGAGCAGAATGACGCTTACATGGTAATAACCTCCAACATGATAGCGAATATCAACGCAGCTGCTGCGACACTAAGGCATATTTCTGGTACGGCAAAAATGCGTGCTGTAGTAGTGACAGACTCTTTGTCCATTCTTAGATCAACAATGGGTGACTTACTCAGACATGAGTGATTGGAGTATATTGCTTATTTTAATCTGCGAAAACTCCTGTAGATATTTTGTTCTAGGTATGCGGTAGTTCGCGCCAGTAAAAGAGCAGACACTTTGATTTCAAAGGAACAAATATTATGGTAATTAATTATGGACAGAAACGGACGCATTAAAGTCACTACATTAATATTTTCTAAATGAGGACAAAAAAACACACACACACACACACAAATGATATAAGATACGATAAAAGAAAATTACGTATAGCGTGATCAGAACGTGGTGCCTGAGGAGACTAAGGAGTGTGTGTAACTATCGATGTATGGTGATCATCAGCATTAATACACTTTGTTATGTGCTAGGAGAGATCAGGAACCTATTGGTTTGTCCAGAGTACTTCAACAGCGATTCAGAAAATTAAACTAAGCTAAATTAATGCTCAGTGTCTTGTTCTTCTTCTTTCCTTCCTCTTTTACCCTTTACGGGTGTCGAGGGAGATACACTGTTCTTGTTCTCACTTTTCTGGCAGCTTCAGATAATGTTATTTAGTGTTCATGTAATGTCTCTTTGATGTTGTCCATCCAGCGTACTCTACGTCTACCCTTGGCTCTTCTTTCTGCTTCTCCTCTCTTCGTATATGCTTTATAAAATAATGAATCACAAGGCATTCGTTCTAGATGACTAAACCATTGTATCCAGGGCCGGTCGTATGCCATTGCAACCTATGCGGCCGCAGTGGGCCCCGCACTTCATAGGCCCATAAATTCATATTAGAATTTATTTTATTATCCTCTTCCCTACCCAAACTGGGCCCCGCGCAATCCGTTTCGCATTGGGCCTCGCAATTGTTAGGGCCGGCCATGATTGTATCTGTTGGTTTTGTATGTATTGTAGAATTGAAATGACACCCACTCTTTCTCTTATGACATCGTTTCTAATTCTGTGTCTTCTAGTCACTCCTGTGGCTTTTTTTCAGACATCTCATCTCTGTTGTAACCAGTTGTCTCCTATGTTTTGTTGTTAAGGACCATGTTTGACATTAGTAGTACAGGGTTGGAATGAAGATACTTTGGATAAGATGGGTTTTTTTGTTGACATTGGTAGCTTTTGTGTTGCAGTAAAGGGGATAATTGACCCAGTATTTGATTCGCTTTGCTACAACGAATGTCTATTTCGGTGTCCATCTTTCCATCTGAAGAGAATGTTACGCCTAAGTATTTGAAGGTGTTGGTTTGTTTAATGACTTGATTTTCCACTGATATATTTAGATTGTGTGTTTCCCATCCTATTGCCATGGTTTCTGTTTTATCTATGCTTATCTTCATGTTGTTATTCTTGCACTCGATGTCCATGGATGTTAGATGACGTTGAAATTCAGTGTATGGATACATTATTGGAGCGCTATGAATGTGGTGCAGGCGTTAATTTTAACCAGTTTTCTAGACATGAGTTCTATGTAGTCCTAGTGTTTTATAGATTTTCATTGTTTTCTTTGTTCCGTGTTGTTGTTTTCACATAACGAAAATATGCATTTAAAATAATGTCCTTGTTGATAGGCCTGTCATTATTTATATTCGTTGTTCTTTTATGTTTTCACAATGTAATATAAATAAGGAACGAAATAAGCATAACGTATTGTATTTGAAGTTCATTTCAACTATCAAATTGTGCATGTTCTGTGTCTGATTATGGGGGTATCCCGTCCATACATATGTCAAACAGCGATGGCAAAAGTACACAATCTTATCTAAATCATGTAGATAAGCCGACATTGCCCTGTGATTTGTGTGATACTCTGTTATACATTTCATGAAATGGTTTCTCTGTACATCATCATCATCAAGTGCCGTCTCCGCAACGAAGGTTGGCTGCAACGTATCTCCAACATCTCCTGTCTATTGTCTGGGTGGTGCACTCTGCTAGACTGTAACCTGTCCATCGTGTAATGTTACTCTCCCACTTGTATCTCTGCCTACCTCTTGCTCGCTTCCCTTTGACTTTACCCTCTGTACAACCACATCTTAAATATGCACAATAGTGAAGCAATGCTTTATTGAAGAGGCTGAAAATGGCAAAAACAAGCAAATATTTCATACATAAGGCTGAAGATTAGGAAAGAAAATTATGCTCTATCTATTAGTAGAAATCCCACCTGGTGGATAGCTCTAATAGTTCAGCTTAAACCCCCAATATTAGTATTTTTCTCTAAAATTTGATAATTTTAGTTTTTTGATACGTTTAAAAAGAGTATAATTTTTTGTGCAAACAATGATACATGTCTAGTTATAATCATCCATCTGGAAGTATTTTAAATTAATTTTTAAAGTTTCCATGGCTGCCGGTTAGTTGGGTAAATTAATAAGAAAACTAGAAGGGTGAAGCCATTTTCAAAAGCCTATGGGCACAAGACTCTTAGATAAAGTTTCAGTTATAAGGAACACATCATATAGAATGGCAGAACATATAAAATAATTGGAGGAGCAGGAAAACTAACAAAAGCAGCAATAAAAAGAATTCATGGTCACTACTGAGAAGTACTGGTCAAATTTGGGAAATTTAGACTCTATGAAGAAAGCAATAGGCCTATGGGCAATCTGGGAGTATATACAAGTCATACATCTAAACTGTTCATACTCATGGTGTCACAGGAATAAGCTGACTGATTTTTTCATAGAAATAATAAAACCTTTTTTTAAAAGGATCTTTCGGATGATAATTTATTAAAAAGTGCGTTTGCCTGGTGGGACACAAAATTCACATGAAGCATTCTATCACCTGATCTTGGATAGTTGTCCTAAAACAAAATTTGTAGAAAAAGATAGATTGGAATTAGCTGTAAATGATGCCATTCAATGAAGGGAAGCTAGGCAGGACTGAATTTCAGGACTGTCATTTTGAAGAAATTAGGACTCAGCTGTGGGTACCACAGTGTTATGGCATTTCAGCGTATCTACCGACCCAGAGTAAGAGCAGCGGAAGAAGGAAATATAATAGACAACTAGATGTCTCTAGGTGTTTCTAGTTTTATAATGCTGATATATACCACAAATATAGGGGTATGCTACGTGAGGTGCAAATGTTGGTTGTAAAAAACAAATATTTCTGGTAGTTCCCTTACAGTATTGTACATTTTCTATATATTAATCCCAGGCTGAAAATATTAGATCCTATAACAGACATGACAAACATATGGTTGTATGTAACCATCTTAACACAGAGCACACTATCTTATAGTGGGCTCATTTACTTCTTCATGTTTTGCTATGCTCTAATATTCATTCATTCATTCATTCATTCATTCATTCATTCATTCATTCATTCATTCATTCATTCATTCATTCATTCATTCAGTCATTCATTCATTCATTCATTCATTCATTCATTCATTCATTCATTCATTCATTTTCCTTTTGCGCTGAAGTTAGCGCATAGGGCAGGTCACATCTCTCCAGTTCTGTCTGTTCAAAGCTATTCTGTGCAGTTCTTGAATAGTATGGGTATGCTCTAATATTGGACTCTGCATAATGACTTATATCGTCATATAATGTAATTCTCACACTTTTCTAAAACCAATTTGAAGCAGATCGAAATGAATACCCCAAAAGCAACTGCTAGCTGTCTCATTAATCTTCACTGATAAGATATTCAGGTATTATCAAACAAGTGAATATTCTTTAAAAAATTTCAGTGGGTTGTCCTGACAAACAATACAAAGCACACTTTATCAGCGTCATGAATATTCCAAAATATCACAGTTACTTAAAGATAGCAAAACTGTAAGAGAAAGCGTTAAATAAAATAAAAAACTTGGCAGTATTGCCATAATCATTCTGATTGTTGATTTATACGGGTTGAATGTCGTGGTTGCCTGGATAATTTCATGGTTGCAGATATCGTGACCCGGTGATGTCTATAAAGGGAGGAACATTGGTACATTAGCAGCAGAAGGGCATCATGTCCTATCTGGTATATCTCCAAGGAAAATTTCTGATTGTCTTCATGATGCAGGAATTTTAGAGTGCTTGTTTAGAATAAAAGAAGGGTATCCTGTACTTGTTTTGGAGTATCAAAGTTTTCATGACCATGGTGTCAAACGCCTTTTCAAAGGCGGTATTTTTCCTTGGTCTGATTCTTTGTGCGTATCTAGCAGATGCAAGGTAAGTGAGCATATACGAGAAAGCAACATACTTTATGTGTAGACTGTACAAATATTTGAGTTTGAATAGGCACACCCAATAAACTGACTATACGTACCATTATGAACAGAACAGTATCTTTTTTCTTATTTTCCGGCTGTCCCATTGTTCCAATAAAATGAAACCCCCACACCTGCGACCCAGAAAATTCATTTATTTTATTATATATCAATATTTACACAATCTAGAAAAGTGCCATCAGTTGAGCACAAATAACAGCTGATAGTGTTCACAATGTGAGGGTGAAGCTATGCTAATCCCATCCTTCATCTTCTTCTGCGTTCGATCTCAAATTCCTGAATATTAGCAGGATGCAGTCCAGAGAACGAAATGAATTGTGTTATGGTTTACAGCATTGTTGCGATATCTACGTCTTTCGGCCTGACAATCCGACTTCAGCACGACTTTGGGTTACTTTTACCCTATATAGGATTGGACAGCCAACTCCATCCCATAACCTCCTTGGTCGCCCCTTACGACATGCATGGAAGGAAAACAGTGTTGCTATTCTGTGCTCCACTCTCGGGTCCCGGCATTATGGGCCGCACATCCAATAGAAAGTAAAAGTGACCCAGAAGCCATGCTGAAGTCGGATGTTTCAGACCTAAAGGCGCAGATATCGCAACTAAGCTGTAAACCATGGCGTAACATTCAGATATCATGACTTATTTCTGCTAATCTGCAGGAGTTTTATAATTAAAGCAGGAAATATGCGTCTAAATCAGTTTTACAGGGACTCGGGAATCTTTGCACTCCACTAAACTAAATATTGAATGAGTTGAGTTTTCAGTGGTAAATCTTGCCTACTGAGGCTTAGAAGACGGAATAATGCTCCAGTGTCAAAATTGTGTGTACGTCAGCTTTTCTATCACAGAAAGTCAAGAAACGTGAATATGGAAAAAAACCAGGCTTCTCAAAACTATCTAAAAAAATGTAAGCTAAGATATTTTGGATACACAAAAAGACAATTGTTTAGAAATATTAATCATGGAGGGAAAAATTCCCGGAAAGAGAACAAGAAGCAGATAAAGACTACGATGGACACAGGATATTTAAGACCTTCTGAACATACAACCGGAAGAGGCTGGACAGCTTTCACAGAACAGAGAAGCTTACATAGTGGCAATGAGGGCAAAGTTCTGTAATGGACACGTCACATAGACAATAAAATTGGTTGCAAATATAATTGAACTATTGCCTTTCTTTAATGAGAAGAAAGATGTCGTATCTCATTTGCAAGCGTTGTTTTGCTGGGGTTAATAGCTGTAAATGTAATGTCTTATAATATTTCTTCAAGTCTTTGCGGTCCCAATGAGAGGACCCCTGGGCCAAAAATTCTTCTTTTGTCGGATCTGTTGACCCATCAGCAGTTATGCTCCTACATCTAGCATTCCCTGCCACATATGAGTCTGCCACAAAAGGACAAAGGTGCACAGTTTAAGAGCCGCTGTTGCAGAGAATTAAAGATCTAGAAGAGGTTGTGGAACATAGAGCTGTAACTCACTCTTCAACGATTTCTGAGCTGCACTGTCTTCTTCAATTGTACCCAGGTGGTGCCAATTTAATTGGTCACTTCCTCCACTGTTCTTCTTCAGGCGTTCAATCAGCTTCCAACTCTTCTCTTTTCATATGGGTTCCAGTCCACGCATGTCTGGTTCTGCTTTAGTCTTCTAAAACTTTGAGAGTGTGTCCTATCCATCTTTTTAAAAAAAGGTTAATCTCTACTTCCATCTGGCACTGGTGTGTTCTTTTCTACAAATCAGTATTTTATATCAACTTAGTCATGTAATGCAAAGTAGACCAGGGAGACACCTTTTGATAATATCTGCAGTTTTGATTGGATTTTCTGGGTCACATGCAATGTTTCAGAGTCATAAATATAGACTTCACATTTGTATTAAATAATATAATCGTGTTTCTTTGGTGCAATGCTGATAATTCCATACTGGGCGAAGAGTGTTGAAAGCAAATCAGACTTACTGATTCCTTCGTCAACATCCTGATCTATACTTCCCTCTTTGTCAATGTTGCTTCCCAAATAGGTAAAAAATGTGTACTTCTTCAATCATCTGGCTATTTATTTGTATGGAATATTTTTGTCTTATTAATTATTGATTTTGTTCTACTTACGCTGATTTAAGTCCAGTTTTTTCTGTGTGTTCTGTCAGTCTATATTTCTGTATATCCTGTTGTTTGTATGATAGTAAACATAGGTGTTCTGCAAAATTCAGATCTTCCAGTTGCTTATTAAATGTCCACTGCATTCTTATTTTTATTTTTTTAGTTGGTTGTTTCGTGAGTTCATCTATAACCATGAGGACCGTTGCCGGGAGACGTGAGCCATTCTTGTCCGACTCATATTTTAACTTCAAAGGGTTTTGATAGCATGCCCGTGTGGGCTAACCGGCATGTGGCTTGCTTATAACATGGTACAATACAAGAATCAGTGGACAAATCACGCGACAACAAACTTTTAAATTTCATATGCTACTGCACTATCTCGGAAACTTAAAAAGTCGTAACTTAAAATACCGATCTAGCTATTTGCGCGCAATGAACTGGCCATCCACGTCCCACTCAGCGCGTGTACAGCGCGCATGTCGAGTGGTCAGGGGCTCTCATCGCGCAACGTGTCGAATACTGGATGCGTCTTTATATGCGTCTTTATCGGAATTTCGTTCCGTTTAATTATGTTAACTATTTGTTCCGTAGAAACCTGTCCACTGATTCTTGTATTGTACCCATTCATGTATCATTTTTATAAATTGACAAGTATTCCATAATATCTCAGTACTTTCAACATCAGTGTACAGTCTACAGGCTGCTATGGAAAGCTTTTTCCAAGTCTACAAAGCTTACACATTTAGTTGTTTGCTCAGTTCTGACTACATCCTGCAGAAGTTCGAGAACGAACGCTGACGAAGTTGTTGCCATTCATTAGATTGTTCTAAAATTAACTATCAGCGTTGCTATTTGATTTGCACATGATGTTTTTGCTATAAATCCTGAATGTTCTCCCTTAATTTCACATCAATATATTTCTATATATTCATTACTAATTATATTCTAAGTGGTGATGCACTATTATGCATATTTTGTTTCCTTCTTCTATGCTATCTATTCTAGTGTTTATTTTTCTTCTGTCAGGTATCCAAGAAGTAAGAGAGATGCTACTGACAGTAAGTCGTGTACATTGTATTAGTTTTATCTTCTAACAACTAATATTTTAAAATCAGTTCCCTACCGTTAATATCGTGTGTGCAATATTGTGATCTTCAGCTAAGTTCTTTGCAGCTTACTGTTTGTTATTAATAGTGAATATATAGCAGTCTTAGTTCAAGGTCGTATAAAACCTAGCACGCTCCTGTGTTGCCAGGGCCCAAATGGGGAGCAAAGAAATCGATACTGTAACTGCCAAGCATGTTGTAAGAGGTGACTGAGATTTTGGGGTGGAGGTGGCTGTCCCAACCTATGTAGGGTCAAGTGATCCAGAAGCCGTGATGAAATAGGAAGTGTCAGGACGAAAGGCGCTGATATGATGTAAACCATATAACAAGCACTCCGTTTTCCAGACTACATCCTGTGGATCTGCAGGAGTTTGAGAACGAACGCAGAAGCAGAATAAGCAGACATAATGAGTGGGGGCTCTTTAAAAATAGGTAATCGGCTTGGTTCGGGGACATTTTCTGCTAAATATCTAATATTTAAACCGCCGAACAGTGTGTGAAAACGTAAGCACATCATCATCATAAAAGGTGTAATACATGTACAGTGTACATCAGACATGCCATAATGTTTTTTTTCTGGGTATACAGAATATATCCGCTTGTATTATTTGTGTCTCATCTGTTTCACATTTGTTTCAACCTAAAGAAACTTTCATGTATGACCAAAACAAAAAATCTACCGCCGTGAAATGTCATTTATTTTTGTTTTATCAGAATGCTAAACGGTCGACATTGATTGGTCTCCCGGGTGATAGAATCAGAGAAAAAGTTAGTGTCGGGAAACAGCATACAACTGAAGATGAATATCAGCAGGGTATGGGTTTATATCGGTTCGATATGCCCACTTTTCCCGGGTACTAACTTTTAGCACAAAAGCAAGTCTCTGTTTCGAAATATTTGATTTCACCTTTCGCAATACCTGGAAAATTTCACGTTGCCTTTCTTCATGCAGGTTAGTCCAGATTCATCCTTCCAGTGACGCATTTACTTTTCCCTTTATTTGCATTGGTCACTTTGTGTCCTCAGCCAAAGATAATCACCATAAAAGTCAAAAGCATTACGCGCAAATGAAACCCAATTTAGCCCACAAGTCTTGTGATGTTCACGAAAGCAAGCTAAGCGTAACAACTCCGGCTGACCGAAGCCGTAAAGTGATTTTCACACATTTCCAAGAAAACCAGTATTTTAGTTTTGGCCAGCAGTGGCGTATCGGGGGGGGGGGGGGGGGGAGGTGCGGACCGCCCCGGGCGGCATCATCGGGTGGGCGGCAAATTTATTTTCGTCCAGTATTTCACAATCACTGACATATTTTTTGAATGTCACAAAGACGGAAAATTATGATTCCGCCCCGGGCGCCATTGACCCACGCTACGCCACTGGTTTTGGCGAGGCCATTTAGAGGTCAAGTTTTAGAATAATGTTCCGCCCGAATCGTAAATGTCACTTATCTTTGTTGAGCCAACTTTCCCGTGATTTTCATTGGCTGGCGACTTCTAGTACATGCAAAGTGACCATTGATCATAAGCATCAACCAATATTAGTGACGCTGTGTGGATCAGCGCACATGATTAATTTTCAGAAGGTGCCTGGGCAGGTATGTTTCAAAATACTTTAACATTCACAATTGTTAAAGTATTCTTAGCGAGACGTTGTGCGGAGATTTGGATGAAATCTTACATATAATCTGAATTCTGGAGAATACAATTCAAAACTTTGTGTCCACACAAAGAATGCTTCCTAGCATAGTATCAAAGTTATTAAAGGTATGTTTTGGCGCAAGTAAAGCATAAGTCTTCACTGTGACCTTTGTTCTAGTTTCAAAGTATTTCCTGACATTTGTTGTGTGATTTTGCAAGCTTACTGTTAAGTACTTAGAGTACGGTTAGGATTAGAAATAATATTTCTAATGTATGCACGCACCTCGCTCCGTGTGTAGCGGACATAAATAAAGATCGCTCAGTACACACATTAGGACATTTTTATAATATGTAATTTTGAAAAGAAACAGATTATGCATACGTTCGTCTGTATCTAGAGTTGAACTCAGTGATTGTCGGGATGTGACGTCACGACAGCCATTAATTTCATTGTTTACATGGAAATTCATGTCATTAGGTAGTTAAAAATGTAAACAGTGCACTTTTTAATAGCACAGTGAAGACGTATTCTTTACTTTTACCGTTTCATATATCAGCAATGTTATAAATATTTTATAAGTAATGAATTGTATTTGTGTGTGTTATATCGAGGGGAAAGGGGGGGGGGGACGTGTTACCACAGAAAATAGTGCGTTACAACTAAAGAAATGTTTTTACTTGAATTATAAACAACTAATAATATAACAATAAAGTTTACAAAGTTTTGGTGACACGTAAAGGAAGTCAATGATCATTTTTTAAAGTAGGGGGTATGGGCATGGAACAATAATTGTTCAAAATTAACAAACTACGGACTAAAAAAAGAGTTAAGAGCTACTGCTCTGCAGGACGCCATAAGATGTAACCACGACCGGGCTCCAGTCCATACTACTGATGGTCTCGGATGTAACGATCAAAGTCTGCTTATGTCGGACTTTAGTCAGGAAAACAAGAAGACCAAAATGGATCGGAGACATCATTGTGTGTTTTAACTTGCCATTTGTTGCCTAGGTCAACATATCTAAAGTTCTGAGAAATTAGTGTCATAAAGAAGACTACTCTATGACCTTCGTTTTATCTTTATAAAATATGACATCCGTAAAGATTTTGTTCGGAAAAGTATGACACTGAAAGAAAAAAAAAAGATTGGCAAGCGAAATATTTATTAAAGAATGCGAACAAGAAAAAATGGACATTGTAGTGTAAGGAACAGTCGACAAGAAAAAAAGGACATTGTAGTGTAAGGAACAGTCGACAAGAAAAAAATGACATTATAGTGTAACAAACAGTCAACATGAAAAAAAGGACATTGTAGTGTAAGGAACAGTCAACAAGAAAAAAAAGAGACATTGTAATATAAGGAACAGTCGAAAAGAAAAAGGCTTACATGTTATATGGTGATTAAAATTTTTATCAACAGAATGTCCCACCCCTGCAACCCCTGACAATGGAAATGTTGAATGTTTAGCTGACTCACTTGGACTTGACATGTAAGTATTGTTTGTCATCATCTTCTATTTCTCATGTTATTTAGCATATATAATATTATATCTCATTTGTGAGGCGCTTGCTGTGAACAATGAATGCGAGTTAACATTAATTACAATAGGGCGAATTGTCATAAAAAGGAGGCAAAATTTCATGCAATCCTGTGAAAACGACCCCTGAAGAGTTGGTTTGCCTGTATTTATAGATTCCTAGATGACTAAATTTTTCCCCGCAATGACTTAGATGTAGCTTAATATGATGGCCTCAGACGGCAATATTTTAATATGAAATAAGCAGTATAACCAATATGGATTAGAGTAAATTATTGAAAGAGGCATGCTTGCCAAAAACGAGGCGTTAATCACACATTTCTACCACTTTTTCCCCGTTAGTATTCATTTCAAAGAGTAGTGTTGACAGAAAAAACACTATTAAAAATCATAGCCAACAGAAATAATGATATAATAATTCCCACTTTTAAAAAAAGGAGTAGAAAAAGGATGGGAGGCATGATTGCTGGTAATATGGGTAAAAATGGATATGAAACACATCGACGAGTAAAAGACATCCGATTGTTTAAACATGCCCTTGACTGTGGGATGTCAACTTGTCTAGAATCGTAAGGAGGTCAGAACATCCATAAAGAAGGCTACGTTCTGGAAATAGTATGCCCCATGAAGAAGTAGAAAAAGACATGAATTGAAATGGATCATGTTCGGAATGCTGGGATGAAGGAAAAATAAGTGACGATACGGCTAGGCACGCTATATTTATACGTACATTCCTTTACATACGATGTTGTGTCATTCTATTTGTTGGGTCCTAATCGTTTTGTCTCTTATTTCTCCAGCTTTTCAATCCCACGTAGGCTCTTTCTATATTGGTACTCCCTTCTTTATCTGTCCCTATTCTGATAAAGATTTTTTGGTAAAAACGTCGATTTGTTCTGTTGTAAGCTCTCCATAATAAATATTTAATATGTTATATATTTAAAAAAATATTTATCTACCTATATGGTGTAAGGTTTTGCTGCAGTCTCACATTCATCAAGTTCTTCAATGTTAATTTCTTCTTCAATACAGGAACATCGTCGTTGCAATGGTTTTGCTATTATTAAATGTCTGTGGTTCTAATCCATTAGAATATTTGTATTTTTTTATATTTTTCTCTGTTTGTCATATATTTTTTGGATAACTTCTTTTAATAGAAACGTTGATTCAGTTTGTTTAAAAAAATATTAACTGTATTTTTTCGTGAGATAAAATATGATTTTTTAATATGTAAAAACTTATTACTTTGTGTATTCCGTTAATATATATATATATATATATGCTATATATATATGAACTAACGAGGTAACGAGGATCTGACGTGATAAGATCAATGAAGCGATAAATCTCCTCGCCAACCATGTCACCGAATGTCTCCCTTCACCAGCAATGTACCACGCTTTAACATCTTCACAACCTCATACTTTACATATCATTCTCCACCTTTTTATTTTATTTTCCCTTCGTCCTCCTCATATTCTGGACATAATATTAGATATCGTATGTGTTCTGATGTAGGTCCGTCTTTATTGATTTCTTGTTTTTCAACCTGATGAATATTTTTTAGTCGAAACGTCGTATTTCTTTGTGTTCCCTTGATAGTATTGTAACTAGAGGTAGGCAGAGATACAAGTGGGAAAGTGACATCGCGAGATGGACAGATTAAAGTCTTCTCTGTTTTCTTTACCCGTCTGGTGTCCACATGAAGGCTTGTCGTGGAATTGTCTTCCTTCATTTTAAGTACTTGGCCGATTATGTGACAACGTGGTCGTTGTGCTTGGTCGTCTGTAAATAGAAATTCGTTTAAGTTGTTCTTCAGATTGTTTTCTTCCGTTGTCTTTGGTACTTTGCAGATGTGATCTATGTATGTTATGAACAATAGGGGGGGGGGGGGGGTAGAACACATCCCTGTCTTACTCCCGAGTGAATTTGGAAATTATCCGATGTACCTGTGTTCGTTCTTACTGCGCATTGACTATTGGCGTATATGCTCTTACATAGGTTTATCAGATGTTGAGGAACTCCATATGTCTGTAGTGTTACCCATAGTTGTGCTCTATCCACTCTGTCAAAAGCTTTCTGTTGGTCCATTAAAGCCAAATATAAGTTTTGGTTATGTTCTGCCGCTCTTTCTCAAAGTTGTTTGAGGGCGAAGATTGCATCTGTACAGCTTGCATTTTTTCGGAAGCCCAATTGTGTTTACCATCATCATCAAATTCCGTTTCTGCAACGAAGGTTGGCTGCAACAGATCTCCAACATTCCCTGCTACTCTGCTACTTGTATCTCTGCTTACCTCTTGCTCGCCTCCCCTCGACTTTACCCTCAAGTAAGGTCTCCAACAAGGTGTCATGTATTTAAATATGTCCACAATATTTTATTTGCTTCATCTTTATTTCATTTAATAATTCGTTCTTTATAATAAGTGCTGTTAGAACCTCTTTGTTTCCTTCTCTTCCCATGATGTTCTCCCAATTCTTATAGGTATCCACATCTTAAAGACATCAATTATGTCTTCTAATTGTTTATGTCTCTGAGCCATACATTAATATAGAATAGATGTAGCATTTTATTATTCTCATTTTTAGCTTGTTTGTAATTTGTTTAGATGTAAATATTTTTCTCATGTCAGTAAAATTACTTTTAGCCATTTCTATTCTTTTAATTTCTGTTTCACATCTACCTCATTTGTGATTGTGTGTCCGAGCTATTGATAATGTTCTACTTCTTGTAGTTTCTCTCCATATATTTTTATATTTATCACCCGTTCTTCAGTGTCTTTGCTGCTTATTATGTTTAAAAAAAATCTGTTTCTGCTAAAAGAACAGTGTTTCACACCTTATTGATGAATTTGTTCCCAATATATATTTCTAATCAATGTCTTTTCCATAGAAATATGCCTATTTCTTAAATCTTTTTTATATTTTTCCTATTGGACTCTGTCAAAGGTCTTGTTGTAGTCTATAAAGCAAATATATATATATTTTGGACTTTTAGTATAGCTTCTCTGGTTTCTTTGTTTTTACCAAAACCGAATTGCTCTTCACTGACCTCAACGTCTATCTTGTAAACTTGTGTTTAATTCTTTCATGTATTATCTTGAGTGATATTTTGGTTATGCTCTATGTGATTCATCAAACTTATTGTTCTGTATATTTCACAGCTTGTGGCTCCGTTTATACCAATAAGACAAATATCTTTCATTGCGATGGTGTTTATGGTCAAACTCCTAACTTTAAACTCTTAATACACCAAAACGATAATCGTGACAGGGATAGTTTATAGCTAAAATCACTTCCGAATAGCTTCTCTGGTTTCAAAAGCAGAAAAGCTGCGCATTGATTTGCTGTCGAGCTAGTCGAGCAGACGTAGGGAAAAAGTTGCAGACGAGACGGAGAGAAATAAACTGCAATTAGTCCTTTAAGTTTAGTGTGGCTTTAGTATGAGTTGCAAACACTTAGAATTAAGAATATATAGGGCCAATATATGTTTTTAAAACCGAGACTACATACAGTATATGAATTCTTGTGGTGTTTTCTGTGATGAGATGAAGCCAGAAGTTCTTCGTCATCATCAAGTACCATCTCGAGTGGCTGCAGCAACGACCGTGCAGCAACGACGTCCAGTAAGACATGGTTTCTATAGTTGTCACGTGACCGGGGAGGGGGCTTGTTTGGGATTCAGTTGGTCACTATTTATATACTTGAAGTCGCCATCGATATTTTGTCTCCAAGTAGCATACCAAAAATAGCCAAGGCGACTCCAAGTATAGTAGGTTAACATTGTATGATGCGAAGTCGTTTTCAGTAACAAAAGCCATCAAAAGGAATTAGTCAGGGGTGTGTCTTTCTTATCACTATTATTGTTTATTATTTATAAGGGTAATAGTACAAAATCAGCAGAAACACCACCAGAAGCTTACCATCCAAATGACATAACTGAACTCCTTGCTGACGATCAATGCCTATTCCACAGTTCTATTGAACTGCTTCAAGATCCCATAACCCTACTCAGCAAAAGCTGCCCCAATCACAACATGAAGATCAATACAGAAAAAAACAGAAGTTATCATGTCTATAGGCAGAAAACCAAATACAATCAACATACAAATTAATGATCATCAGCTGAAACAAGTGCAGAAATTTTAATATCTAGGGATCATTTTTGCAGCCAATGGAAGAATGGACAGAGAGCTTGAGACCAGAATCCAAAAGGCCAACTATGTAAATTATGAACTTAATCAATCTTGACACACATTTGTCTTGATGAAAGCCAAAAGACAAATCATATTTTTCAATATTCATCCCAATATTATGTTTTCAATGTCAGACATGGACTCAGTGGCGTAGCGAGGGGGCGGAGGTGTGGACTGCCCCGGGCGGCATCATCGGGAGGGCGGCAAATTAATTTTCATCCAGTCTTTCACAATCACTGACATATTTTTTTAATGTCGCAAGGGCCGAAAATTATGATTTCGCCCCGGGCGCAATTGACCCACACTATGCCACTGCATGGACTCTAACTAAAGAACAAGAGAGAAAGCTTACAATTTGTCAAATGAGATGTCTAAGAAAATCAACAAACAGAACAAGAAAAGTGAGAAAACACAAGAACTGTTGGAACAACAGCAGTGGCCAAATGTGTTGAAAAACAGATTTTAGTGGTTCGGTCACTTAATGAAAATGAACCCTTATTGTCCAGCGGCAAGAACATTCAACATGAAAATGGAAACAGCAAGATACAGAGGAAGACAAAGAAGAAGGTGGATTGAAGCAGTTACCAACATTCTGACATGGTACAGTATTACTGCATATCAAGTGACTGCATATCATATCAAGACGGGCAATAGCCAGAATACTGATCGAAATTCAATCCTGCGATGCCTCACAGCATAAGCAGAGAAAAGACAATAGATAGACAGATTCCAAGTAGACCCTATGTAAATAGTGACCAAATGAAATCTCAACAATAATACAAAACTTAACAAATGGCGATCAGAACGAGGTCCTAATTAATCCAGTTGAAAGGTCTTTATTGGAGACAGTCATGCTGTGGTGGACCTCCAACACCCTCTATCTCTTTCTTGGTGGTGCACACTCTGCTAGTGACTGTAAAATGTTCTTGTGATATAAATTCACCCCTCACTTGTATCTCTGTCAACCTATTGCTCTCCTCCCTCCACTCTGCCATCAAGTAGGCCTAAGGTTTTCAACAAAACAAGGTGTCAACTCTTAAACACTTAACTACTTAACTATGTAGACCCATAGGCCTACATTAAATGTTTTTGTTTTATTTCCTTTACTTTAAATAATTTTTTTTTTTTTTCATATGCAGCATTGTCAGAACCTCTTTGTTCATTTTCTTCTCTTTCCATGAAGTTCTCCATATTCTTCTATATATCCACATAGGCCATATACATGCAGATCTTTCTGAATACTTTCTATTCCTCCGTTTATTTTCATATACATTGTATTCCATTTTTGACTGTTTATGCATGCTTACTCAATGATGATGAAAACTATGAAATGTGAAACCTGTTTTTAAGCATATAGTAGGGAGAGAGCTAGGGTAGTAGATATGATTACCTTAATGAGGGGGGTTTTACCTTAAAAAAAAGGCATTGGTCCGATTTTGTTTTGTAAATTTCACTATTTTAATGGAAATTTGAAGACCTTTTTGTGAAAAATCGCTAAGGGTTTTTACCAACCTTTTGGCTAAGTTCCTAGTAGGTCTACTATAAGTCATATTCAGATTTACTAAGGGAGATGTCTGAAAACCCAAAATCCCCCTTCCTTAACTATGGGCTTTGGAGAGCCTTGATAGATTGGACATGGGGTTACATTGGGCACCATTAAAATTGGTGCAAAATATTTCGCTACAGATACAATTGCTCCATTAATGTATTACTTTGTGCAAATTTACATGCCAAACTAGCTGATATTCAGTTAGACCATGTGTTGAAAAATAAGGTGGTTACATTTTAATATTTTTGTGTGTTAGTATTTTCATCTTCTTTTTATGATCTAGATGTTTTATTACAAGACAATTTTACTATTTTTTTCAGGCATCTCTGAAGGTGTTTAGAATAAAGTAATACTAAGCAGAAATCTAAACTTTGATTTTGAGAAAAGATACAAAACATTGTGCCATGACATTTAATGCACAAGTGAAAATGATAATAAATATATAAACCACTTTGTTTTGCATGTAATCCCCCATTGGGGTGGGGGGGGGGGTGCTACATTGAAAATCCCAAGGGAATACTTTGGACAGCTATCCAATGTATCCCATATGTGTTTAACATATCCCCATAAATGCTTAATGTATCTCCGTTTTTTGTTTGTCTACATATATTATAATGCATAGTAAACAAGTAAAGTTCACCTACTTAGTAAACATTATATTGAGTGAAGGGAAAAACAGTAAAGAGATACAAAATAGCTGCAACAAAACATACCAGATCCTAGGACAGATGACACATATTTTTAAGAACAAAATGTAAACATAAACACTAAAGTTGCATTATACAAGACTATTACTATCCCATTGACAGATGACACATATTTTTAAGAACAAAATGTAAACATAAACACTAAAGTTGCATTATACAAGACTGTTATTCTCCCATCACTGTGCTACCAGTGCCAAACCTGAATAATGACAGCACAAGATAAAAGAAAAATAGTGACAGCAGAAATGACATGTCTGCGAAGAATGCTCGGAGTGTCATTAAGAGATAGAATTTGAAATGATAACATCAGACAGATAGCCAAAGCAATACCAGTATTGGAACACATCAAAAGACAACAGATCAAGTTGTCTCACTTCCTTCCAAAAGACAGCATGCCACAGATGGCCACGACACATAGACATCACGGCTATAAAGCCAGAGGCAGACCATGTAAAATATGAACCTTAGAAATCAAAGAAGCCACAGGAGCAAGCTTACAAACAGCACATAAGAAGGCCATCTCTAGAAAACTCTTCTACCCCTGACGCCGCATGGCAAACAAGGGCCACAGCATATAGATCGATAGATATATATTACAAAATTAATAGTTAAATATTGTCTTAGTTGTTTTAGATGGTTCAAACTTAAAAACAGTTTGCAGTAGAGTATAAGGCAATTAAAAGAAGGGGATCCAGGGTGGCCCATCTTTAATGTGTTGGAGTGGCTAATATTTCCCCCACATAAACCTAACAAGCTGCAGTCATTGATCTGTTGTGTATTTGTCTTATTTAAAAGGTTCTTTTTTCAACACTTGAATGAATTTCAAACCAAATACTAAACATTTATGCAATTCCAAAATTATGCACCACTACCTGAGGAGCTATCCCAGAAAATTTATAAAATCTGAACTTAGGGCTTCAGACATTAAACCCAATTGAGAAAGATGTCTTCTCTGAGGAGGACTTCCAAACTATTGCAGTGTCAGATTGATCCTGCCAAAAGGGCGATGAAGGAGTGCTAAACCTCCAGGCGGATAACAAGAATCATGTGATTGCTTGACCAAGAACTGTGAAAATTTCTGGAACAAGCACAGTTGCATTAGTTCCTTTTTTGTCAGAAGTTAGATCCTAATTAAAAAAATGTCATCTACGGACAGAAATGGGGCTGATGCTTGATTGTTGTGTTGAAAAAATTGAACTGAAGATTCCCCATGTGCCGCTCCTGCCAGAGAGGGGAACAAAAAATAGCAACATTGTTTATCTTTCATGCATGTTGTAAGCGGCGAGTAAGGAGGTTATGGGGTGGAATCTTCTGTCTCATTTCACATAGGGTCAGAGTGGCCCAAAAGTCATGCTGATGTTGGATGTGTCAGGCAGAGAGGTATAGATATCGAAGGAAGCTGTTAACCATGACACAATGCATTGCATTCTCCGGACTACACCTACTAATCTTCAGAAGTTCAAGAATGAGCGAAGCAGGAGGAACTGGAGAAGAAAAATGACGGCCCTGTTCCCAAGAGAAACCTCTTGTCTGCCAACTTATTTCTTCTCATCTGTTTGACTATTAAAATGAATGTTATACTGTCTGAGATATTTATCATTTTTCATCTGTCCAAAATAAGCCCATACTCTTTCTAAACTAGCCCCACCTATAGGAATAGTTTAGACAATCTGACACTGAGATGTTTTTGCTTCAAAGTAGTACTAGGGGATGAGAGGCAAGTTTCTCTGACTTAAATGAATAGCCCACATTCAGAGTTATCAAATGGTGCACCTTAAACATAGCAGTAAAGGACTTGCCAATTCTGCTACAAATTCTTAGTTAATAAGTGTCCAATTTATCCATGTTTTCTCCTACTTAGTCCTAAATTCTTTAAGTTTTCAATCCTGTGATACTTGTTCATTTAATACAATAATAATATAATTCACAGTTCTTTCTAGTCTGGCTCATCTAGCAAATATAGTTATAGAACATGTATTGTAGAATAAAAAAAATACAATACTTAACCACTGCACTGTTTGCAGATTTCCCACACTGTCATATGGGCATCTGGTGATTGCTTACTTCACTCTCATGTATGAATAATGTATACACACATTAGTTCCTGAGTGTATGTTTTACTTATACTATTTATTGTGAGTGCATTATTATTTTATGGCTTTTCATGTAAAAAAAAATTATTTTCACAGATACTGTTCATTTACATGCAAGAATGGTTACAGCTTCCAAGGTGTTACAGATACAGAGATTCTGTTTGTGTGTGATGTGAATAATGGATTCAACGATAATCCAGTCACTCCACCATGTGTTGGTAAGTATAATGATTTGTAATGTTTGACATTAGGTAGTAAGATTGACCTATTTCCACACTAAATGATTTGTAACAATACAGGATCAAAGGGTACATGTAACATTTCCTGTTTACAATTAAAAAAAATTTGCTTCCATCATATTTTTATAACTTGCTAATGTCATTGTGGGACGCACAACTGTATTGACATCACACTTTTGTTATGTCACTCTTCCACTATATATCTTTAGTAAAATGGCTGCCATCTGTATATTGAATCTGCCTTCGATTGACAAAAACCAAGTACAATTGCTGCAGTCACAAGGAGTACTTGTGAACAGGAAAGTATGCACACAGGATCATACTATGACATTTAACTACTATTATAATGGACTACAGGACAACATGAACCCATTTCATGCCATACTAGAGCTAATGGGAAACTACTGGTCACCTACATAATCCGCCAAAAAAACACCCGTTATTCAAAACCCAAGCATTTTTCCACTGATAGGACCCTCCAATTAAATACCCCTCCCCCCCATATTGTTTTGACTTTTATATATGTAAAACTGCCCAATAATTGTTAAATATTCCCATTGGAGATATTACATAAACTAATAGTAAGCAGAAGTCATTTGTCTCCTTTTCAATGTAGTTACTAACTAGAATTTATTAAATCAGAAAGGGGGTTTGTGTTAGAATTAGTCCTAACACTGAGTCTAATCCCCCACCCCAAACTCTTAAATTCTAGCAGTAGCCTCCTTAAAATACAAACACTATTAAATCGCTGCAATATTTAATTTCGATGCATAACTACTATTGGCCATTTATCTGCCATAAAACAGATTCTCTTTTGCGGTGACTTCAATGCGAAAGGTACATCATGGGGCAATAATGTTTCTAACAAACAAGGAAGAGAGCTTGAGGTAGCCTTGACAGATACGGACCTGGTGTGCATTAATGATAGCCATATAACAAGAATGGCAAGACGGGATGGTGATGATGGTAGCGCTATCGACCTCGCATTGGTGTCATCAGCTTCTATGGCTATTTGCAAATGGAATGTGCTGGGGCATCATGGCAGTGACCACCTCCCATGTGTTGTGCTCTTGAAAAATGGCAAAAGTAAGCAGATCAGGCCAAAAGTCAGGTCCTTTAAGTATGATCACAGAGGAGTGAATGTTGTTGTAAGCAGAATTCGACAAGACAAACGTAAGGCTCAAGAAGTTGTAAATCAGGTGTGGGATAAGCCCCCCCTCCTCCCCCCGTTGGAATTAAGAGGTCAAAGAACATGGAATGAGAAATGGAAAGCAGTAGCACTATGACAGAGGG
The DNA here is from genome assembly GCA_034231615.1 of Meghimatium bilineatum. Classification (NCBI taxonomy): domain Eukaryota; kingdom Metazoa; phylum Mollusca; class Gastropoda; order Stylommatophora; family Philomycidae; genus Meghimatium; species Meghimatium bilineatum. The sequence goes on from CM067299.1 coordinate 20,459,217, forward strand.
CAAGGAAATGTGTTGCAGCTCAGCCCATGGAGGTCGCACAATGGAAACTGAAGAAAGATATCTTAGTCCAAACATTCCGAGAGATTGAAATGTCGAAAAATGCGTAAAAATGGGACACATTTTGACTGGAGATCACATGTGAAAAGTCGCTAAAATTGTTCTGGCGTTTACACAAATCCATGAATGGTCTGACAAGATGCGTGACTATTGCCGATTCCCAGAGCGACGATACGGTCTGGCAGAAGACGGATGAGACAAAAGGTGTGGCATTGTTGGCACACTACACCGCACAAATTGGTAAGAGAAATGTGGAGGCATATCAAGAAATCAGGAAAACGATTACAGACACGTGTAAAAACTTGTGCATGGAAATATATATGATAATCACAATTGAAGAAATCAGGAAGGCGCTGAAAAGTACAAAAAACACAGCACCAGGACCAGATGGCATTAGATACGATGACATTAGTCAGAGAACCGATGAGGAGTTGGGAGTTGTACATATTTGTTTCATTAAAAAGAGGCCACTGCTGCCCATAATGTAACGAACTAAGCTTACAGCTGAACATCTAGTATTTCAAAGTTGTTAAGTATTAGAATAAATTTTTAAAGTACCAAGTAAAGTTATTTATAAAGAAAATATTTCATTGTGAAATCTGGTTAATCATGTGCATTTAACATTTTTTTAAAAGCCATATTTATAATATATTATTTTGAAACTGATTATTTTGCTTGGTATAACATTTTTTAATTTCAATTTAATGCAATTTTATATTCAGTAAAATTTAGAGCTTCATAAATGTAATTTTATAAGCTTTCTGTGTACTGTTTATAAAATGTTCACATTTTAAAAAGTTATGTATAAAATAATTGATAATCTTCGCAATTATTTAAAATGTTTATATAGCTCAGTGCACATACCCTTGCTTGAATGGTGGCACTTGTGTTGCACCCAACAAATGTCAGTGTGTGGGGAACTGGCATGGAAGTCAGTGTGAGCACAGTAAGTGAAACTGTTTAATAATTTCATAGTTCATTGCTTTACTGGAAACTGCCTTGTTTCTGTAACAGTTAGTATTGGTGTAGATCTCACTTTCAAGGAGGGAAAATTTTGATCAGACTAGATTGTATTGCTTTGATAGAATGATGCTTAGACTTTAAGTGAATATAAGCATAAATAGGTGAAAATAAAACACACAAACAGATTTTCAATTTGTCATTTCAATTAAAAAGTCATCATCAGGACAAACATACAAACAACAATATAACAATATGAACCTGCAAGAGAACAGACTTATAGTATGGTTATAGTACAAAAAGGAGAAAGAAAATAGATAGGAGGAGAGTTACATGTAAAGTATGAGATATAGTGCAATCAAGTGGATCATCAAGTGCAATCTCCATTGTAGGTCTCCGTGGGAAGACTGCAATGGTCCTTGAACATCCTCTGTCACTTGCCTTAGTGGCGCAGACTGTATCCTGTCTGTCTCATGATGTTTCCCTCCCACTTTTATCTTTGTCTATTTCTTTCTCACATCTCCTCAACTCTACTCTTTGTCTTCAAAAAGGTGAAGTATGAGGTTAGTGAGACATTTAATCATGGTACATACCATGTGAAGGGATATGTGATGGTGAAATAGGAGAGAGAGAGGGAGAGAAAAAAATAGCAGGGAGGAAAGTAATATGTAAAGTAGGATATTAGGGTGACGTTAAAGCATGGTTTATAAAATGTGAAGCCCAGAAGTGTATGCTATACTCCTGGTAGGATGTGATGATCCTAGGATACTGCTGCACTGCCTGGGACACTGCTAAACACCTCCCTTCAGGGACTAAACAAGTCTATACAATTTTTGGTGTTGCCTCGGTTACTTACTGAGGGGGACCTGTGTTTTTCTCAGAAAGACTTTGGGCTGTTAAGAGCTACTTGCTCACACCTAAATGAATTACATCATTATCATAATCATTGATATATTTTTCAATAGTTTTTTTTCTATAGGTAAATATGCCCTTAGGCACTTATACTACAAGTCTTTCATTTTCTTTCTCATGTTACACCATCTTTTAATGTCTCCCTAATCTCTCTCTTACTTAACATAACATTCTCCTCTTTGTTATTTTCTTTCTTCTCCCTTCTCCTCTTATCCTTACCATCCCACGTGTTGTTTCACCTGTTATGTACCATGTTTAAACATGTCCCTCTAACTTTATAATTTATTCATTACTCTCCTCTTTGTTATTTTCTTTCTCCTCTATCAGCATATATATGTGTGTTCTTATGTAGGTTCATCATTGTTCATTATTTTTCATCTTGATGAAGACATTTAAGTAAAATGACATGTCCTTGTGTTTCTTTGTTAGTATGTTGTGCTCACTATTGGTAACACTATAACCTATTTCTGTGTATAACCATATTCCCCCTGTGTAACTGCAGCCCTGCATTTCCAGAGTGCTAAGTTGTTTCTGCCACTGGTGATTGACTTCGGGCAGTGATTTTAATTTAATTGAATGGAAAACAATACACCATAACAGTACATTTACTTCATGCATGTCCAAACACCTTGCACAAGATTCTCATCACTATCCCTATACCTTGCCAATTCTGCATCCGTAATGTTTACTATGTACATACATACATACATACATACATACATACATACATACATACATACATACATACATACATACATACATACATACATACATACATACATGCATGCATGTATTATGAAAATATTAGCATACATATCACATACATTATTTTACTCAATGCATACATGCATAAATTTTACTCAATGCATACATGCATACCTGCATTGCATAGCATAGCATCGCATCCCATCCCATCCCATCATTTCCTGTCATGTCCCATCACATCACATCTCATCGCATACATACATTACATACTCATATATATTATTCTATATTATTCATTTTAATAATGATAATTATCCCTTCAGGTCAGATCATTTGTGCTGACCCACAACCTGGACGATTTGGAACAATTGACTGTGCTGCAGTTGGCAATGGAGGGAAAATTTGTGTGCCACATTGTTTTCCAACATTTGTATTTGAAACTCCTCCACCAAATCAGTTTGTATGCAGTGACAATGGTACATGGACACCTGATGTTTCTAAAATTCCAGACTGCATCCAAGGTTAGTATTAGACTATTATTATTATTTATATACTGTTAAAAAAAAATAAACAACTTTTTTGGAGTTACTTTTATAAAAGATATTCGCTGATTGGACATCATTCAACCTATAGACTGAGTCCACCTGGTCATTAACTTCTCGTGTTTACCTGAATTGTACTCACCACATGATTCGTGAGGTCATGAAAGAGGTCAAAGTCCATACAACAGTTTTAGAAATAACTATGATAGGTGCATGAAAATCCCATGAAACTTACTGAACATAAAACTCGCTGACAATATTATTGAATGTTTATAAAAGGTGGATGGTCCCTGAATAAATTCATTTGAGAGGTAAATATGCAAGTATGGCTCACCTCATTACAGAACATAAATACATCATCATTGGACGCTTACAGATTGGACATCACAAAGTGTAGAGGCCAGACAATTTAATGTGGTTAGAAGCACCATTAGTAACCCTTGGAGGTAATTTCAACAAACTGACTCAGTGGCAGACTGGCTGTTCAGTGGAAGACCCAGAGTCACAACTTCTGCCGAAGACCATTTCACATGGTTGTGTCCCCTCAGGAATTGATTTGCATTTGCGTCCTCCACAGTCCAGTCCATTACAGCAGTTCATCGAATTTCAGATCAAATGGCCAGGAACCGGCTGCACGACACTGGACATTGGGCTAGAAGATCCTACAGAGGTCCTGTTCTTACGAACCGGCATCGCCAGAACTGACTGCAGTGGATGAACCAGCATTGTCAGTGGACCGTTGGGAATGACTAGAGATGGGTTTTAAAAAATTAAAGTCTGAAAGTTTCATCATGTCAAGGTTGAAACATTAATTCTGTAAAATAAAATTTTAGTACATGTTTGAAATAATGTGTTAAATTTTTTGAACAGTATAGATTTTGTGTTAGATATAGGCAAAATACACTCAATTATCACTTGTTAAATGTCACAATAAATGAAGTAGCACTCTGATTGTAGGAATTTGGAATCATGTGTTGTACAAGTAAGAAGAGTGACAAGAGAGGATGATTGAGAAACATCCAGAATCAGCAACCACAGAAGTTATCAGCATACATATCACTCAACATCTGATGAAAATATAATGGGACTGTACATAGAGTAATATGCTTTAATTAGTAAAATGACCAGCTAAGATTTTATCCATGATAACATAATTCCAAATGACATTTTCTTCCAAATTCTTTATGACCATTTAGATTTATTTTGTATTGTAACAAGAATAAAGCAGTTGAGCATATGTAAGTTGTGATACTAGTTTACATCAAAGGTTCACTGCAATGGGGCCTAGACTTATAGTTAAGGGTGCAAAGAACAGGGTGCATTTTTCATGTTGTCTGTTAATATGTTGACATCCTCCTCAAGGAGATTGAGAGTTGTGAGTCATCCCGCCCCAGTTTCATTAAATAAATCAACAATTTGTGTCTATTTTTAGCTTTTAAAAATCAGATCGCTAAATAAAGCTTTTGTTACGATGATAATTATTTTTTATTATAATTTTAAGAATTATTAGTACTATAAAATGGCCACTGCCAATATCAGCTCCTGGGAAGCTCTTGGTGTTAGCCTGATTGATACTAGATTTTAATCTTCTTATCAGTAGTTTGAAATCTCATATGTATTGCAGGTGCTTCTACATGCCATGTTGTTTGTCTGGATACTTTATGAGAAAACAATGTATTAGCAAGGATTATCCTGTATCTACTGGCAAAATTCACCAATTGTACATCATGATTATGTTCCTGTTTCTAATTTACCCACTGTGCCAGTCCATTGGTCATGCACGTCCGGCTGTATCTAAGCATTACAATCACCCTGTACCATAAGAATATCCTGTTTTTGCTATTTTCTTTATTACATCTTCTAGCTCTGCATACAAATTATCAATTGCTTCTTCCTCATAATCTGTAGTGGGGGACATATATCTGTATGATAAAAATATTCTTGAGTTGAGCAGCAATACACAATGCTGGTTTATTGGTTGGTTGCTATCCTCAGGAATTGTGAGTAAATTTCTCTTACTTGGTGGTTTCTGAGAGCTTGCCTTCATATTCAGGAGACTTTAGCTTTCGCCTTCGCAGCCAGCGAACTATTTCTCATCTATGAAGACTATTCCATTACCATCCTACATGTCCTTGGGTCCAGGCCTAATTTCTTATGTATGAGCCATATTAGATAACGGAGACAGTTGAATTATACTTAGGTTTGATACACCTTCCTAGAAGAGGTGCAGCTTTTCCAAACACGTCGGGGGTCTGGGATTTGACCTGTGCATTTCTCATGCACTTGCCTTATATTTCTGTGATGGCCTTCCAATACATTGCCAAAACGCGTCCTGTGTTTTGACTCTCTGCCATTGCGTTTATTACCCAAAGAAGTAGGTTGATTGCACCTATTCCAGACAAGGAGCTTTGCAGTCAGTAAACAAATCTTGTGTAAGAAAAGCATCATTCCCCTCTATGCCCTTGGGTACTGAACCCAATTCTTTTTGTATGAGCCGTGTTGGGCAATGGTGGCAGTCGAGTTAGACTATGTTTGCAATGCCCTTGAAGACAAGGACTTGCTTCCCATCTATGTTGCCCACAGTGCCCAGAGTCCGAGTCTCAACACTACTTCAGACAAAAGTTTAGAACAATGTGCTCCCCGACATTTGTTCAATGCTTTTCCTGTGTGCAATGGGGAACTGTAAAGCATTTTTCCACACCTAGGAGTGCATGTTCAAGTTGGTATATCCAATACCTGAGTCATGACACCTACTTTGAATGTGGTCAATTATGGTGGGACATGTGTGCTTCTGTGTGTTCTCGTGCCTAAACAGCACTTCTGCCACTCAGTCTCGTGCTTGAAAATTGTAGCTTCATTGCCACTATATTGTTTCACATACACAACGCTGCCCTCTAGCACACTTTGCCTTTTCCAGATTCAATGTGTACTCTTAAGATCACCATATCTTAGCGAGATCTACCCATATTGGGACATTGACATCGGCCGCCTCTCTAATGTTTCTGCATTTTTGGCTGACTAAGACAAAATCCACAGATGCCTTACGTCACTGTGTGCCAAACAGTGCTGCTGGGTGCGTTGGTGTAGAGGTCTCAGGGATATTGCCTGTTTCTTTGCAGGCAATTTTCAGTCCATATACAGCCCCCACATCCACGGACATGATCCTAGAAGTTTAGATAGCAAGAGCAGCTGTATTTCTGTTTTCAGGGTGTACCACGAGGAGGTACTTTTATGATCTTGGTTATCAACTAACCATGGGTCTGCACGAGAGCAGTGCAAGACCCTTTACAGCCCATACTATACGTAAGGCTATAATCCTACTACTTACATGGATGCAGCTAATGACTGAGTTCACTTTGTTCTTATGAACTATTAAACCAACTCCATGCAGATATATGTTATCATCTGCACTAAACCATATCTTATGCCTGTCATCTGTTGAAGTTTCGCCAATCTCCATCCATCTCATTTCAGCTATACCTAGGACATCCCAGCTACATTTATCAAGTTAATGCGTTAGTTCTTTGACCTTGCCGCAAGCATACAACCAATGAACATTCCATGTCTCAATAACACAGCTGGCCCTAGAACAGTTAAAAGAATTATTCATTTGTGCCAATATTCCAGTATAGCATTTGCATTGGTAGAATTTTACTCAGTGGAACCCAACTCCTCTCTGAAGCTTGACTTATCAGCAAGCAGAAAAAACAACTATTATACTATGCCATTTAAACTTGAAGTAAAACATATTGGGTAAAACAATATATATCTTTATTAGTTTTAAAATATAATTAGCACAAAGGTAATGCTACATGCAATGAATTTGAGCTTCTGTCATAATCACACGCCAATTTGATTGTCCATTTTGTCATATAGTCCTATATAGATTTAATGTAAGTGCAAATAAGGTAAGCATTACAATACAGACACGATGGATATAAAGCTAAGGTCATACCTTGCAAACGATGGATTACAGAAATAAAAGAATCAACGAAAATAAACATATATGAAGCACTAAAAAAACCATCTCCACAGAATTCTTCTGCTCCTGATGCTGCAAGGCATAAACAGGATATAAAGTGAAAAGAAAGAAATAAGGGTATTCTAAGAGAGATAAAATGAATTATGTGGGTTATGCTGATAAAAGGGACTGTAGGCATAATTTTGGAGACTTTTTTTGGATTAATTTGAAGTCAAAAAAGCTTTTTATAACACTGACTACTAAAACTGACACTGAACAAAATACTTGTGGATAGCCCACTATCCACATGAAACTGAGCCAAAGATGCTTGTCACTGGTTCACCCTAGTCTTTTCAAAATCGTCTTTAAAAAGTGCTTTTGTTATTAGCAATTTCTTTAGAAAGTAGATAAGTTGAATCCATGCTTTGGTATATTTGAGAAAAATTGTGAGTTTATTTAGAAATTTTTCTGAGGATTCATATGCTCTGTTTTGATTCTGAATGTATTGTTATGATGGAGGTAAAAAAAGACATACAGCTTATTGTAGAATTGTAATGTCTAAAATAAGCTACTCTACTTCATTTACATTTTTATTACATTATTTTTTTGTTACATTCTTATTTTCAGAAGTATTTCATACATCAACAACACTTCAGCCAGTGACAGGTAACATATTCTGAATTATCAGAAACATTTTGGATAATACTTTTACATTGTGTATATTGTAACTTTAACTTTGAATCCTTTTTTCTTTAAATTACCTGTTATTTAACACAGCAACCCCAGAATCACAAAAGCTGAGTAGGTGAAAAAAAGTATAGGCCTATGTGTTTTGTTGAAGATACTACATTTCTCAATATTGTTTTGTTACTGAATGATACCTGCCAGTCATTACAATTTATAAACTACAAAAACGTAACTATTTCATGCCTGTGTATTGCTGGGCTAATAAAAAGGGGGCAAGAATAGAGACACTGTTACGTGTCAAGTGAGGTGACTAAGGAGATTTTGCTGTGCAGTTGGCTTTCAAATACCATCGAGAGTAAAAGTGTTCCAGAAAACATGCTGAAGTTGGATGTTTCAGGTTGAAAGTTGCAGATATCGCAGCAAACCTAGAAAATACGACATAATGCATTTCGTTATCTGCACTAACCTGCAGGTGTTTGAGAACAAATGCAGATGAAAAGGAGGATAACTTTGATATTTGGAATAGTTTGTAATCTAAAATATTCAGATCAAGAGCTATGCTATATGAATGTAATAAACAGTGATATTAATTATTTTCAAATAATTAATAAGCCTATACTGTAATAAATTTATAAATGTTTGTCTAATAAGTTTCACTTTTATAAAGGAAGTTTAGAGCTAGACTATTTATTGAACAGAGTATGGTTTCACAGAGCCTAACTTGTGCTATGAAGTTTCACATATCATAAATGAGAGTCTGGTATTTCTCAATATTGTTAAGTTGCTCAGCTGCTGACCAGCAGACCGTGGTTTCGAATTAACTCATTCATGAATTTGTGGTGTGAAATAAAAATAATTCCTGTAGTTCACCCAGCCACAAGGCAGTTGTATGATCAGATTTGAATGGGTCACTCTTCTCAACAATACACAGAGCATTACATGGAGTTACTGTCCTGGTCATGCTGGAGTCAGGGGAAGCGAAAGGGCCAATGTGTTGGCTGGTAAAGCTTTGGTGAATGGCACCAAGATAAGAAGAGACAGGATTGAATTTATTAGAGCAGTCATGGATACCCTACGAGAAGATGAGGAGGAAGTTGAATGTGACAATGTACATATTCAGAGCATATATGGGAATGCCCTCAGTGCTGTGATGCTTATTCCTAATCAAGAATCAAGTTGTGCACCAGGAGAGCTCATGCTTTGGGAAGGTTGAGGAATAACACAATCGCTACTGAGAAAGTGTGGTTAGGTAACACTAGTCAGGTGATTTTTGGTTAGCCACTGCTAAGAATCTGAGCACTTATGAGAAAACCGTATGCTATGATGCTAATTCTTAACTTAGCTTACCTTTACTTTTACAGATCATAGCTAGGTCTATCAGTGTCAATTTCATGACTGAACAGCATAACCCTGAGTTTTATCACATGTTTGTCGAAGATGGATGTGTCGGACCATTAGTGCAAACAAAATGGCGACACAATACATTTCCATTCTCTGGACTACATCCTCCTGTCGAAGACCTGCTGGAAATCTAGTAGGACCGTTGTCCTCTTACAAGAGAGATCCAATGGGAGTTTAAGAATGAACACTGAATAAGAAGAAATCACATGTAATGTAATATTCAATCAAGAGACAATGAGAGCATGTAGTTATATATGACTTCAAGAGAAGATTTGGGAATGCATGGTCAGAATCCAAGTAGTATCCAGACAGTGATGAATATGTGCATCCAATTGACATGTAGTACAGTTGTATAAAATTGGATAAATGTTTAGTACATTTATATAAACTTGGGTAAATGTTGAATACAGTTGTATCAACTTGGGTAAATCTTTACTACAGCGTTATCAACTTGGGAAAATGTTTAGTACAGTTGTATCGACCTGTGGAAATGTTTAGTATATCTGTATCAACCTGTATCTAATAGAGAATATCTTTAAACATATAGAAGAAATGCCAAGATTTAAGTCAAGATCAGTGGGGGTGCGGGGAATGTATGTTTTCCTGTGGAGGTAGTGAGGCTTTCTATGGACTGTGGAAATAAAGGCCGCTTTGCTATAGCAATATAAATAACCCAAATATCAGAGGATGACCGACAAAAAGGAAGTACCACAGTAACCATACAAATAGAGGTAAATGCAAATAAAGTAAATAGGTTACTAGAAAACTATCAATATAAAATAATAAAATATAGAAAATAACAATAAAAAAAAGAACAAATACAATTGTCAACGTGTCGGTCCAATTGGGACCTTTATCAAGACAACGAAAACAGTTAAGAACAAAAAACCATAACGAATATAAACAAAATGGATTTCTCCCACCAGGAAATCAACATCCAAACACTATAGCTTTGCTATAGCAATAGCAGACACCATGACATGCACAGGAAGGATTTTGATTCCTCAAAGAAAAAATCCTGTCCCAACTGTAGTTTGAACCCGGGATCCCAAGGGTCTGAGAAGGCGTTCTAACCACATGGCCATGCATTCCACATTAACTGGATAAAAACATCAAAAAAAAATAAACCATGATAATTTGCAAAGTCACAGATGAACAGGTTCTAAGCATAAATATACACGGAGAGAAACTCCAACAATTAGATCATTATCAATATCTTGGACACGTAATCACAAATGCTGGTAGAAGTGAAACAGAAGTTAAATGAAGAATAGGAATGGCTAAAATTAATTTCAATGACATGGGGAAAATATTGACATCTAAGCAAATTGCAAACAAGCTAAAACTGAGAATTATAAAATATTACATCTATTCTATATTAAAAAACATTGACAATGAACAAACTAGAAGACGAATTGATGCCTTTGAGATGTGGATATAAAGCAGAATATGGAGAACATCGTGGAAAGAGAAGAGAATAAACAAAGAGGTTCTAACAATACTTAATATGAAGTATAAAGAAAGAATATTGAAGGAAATAAATATCAGACAAATAAAATATTTTTTCACATTAAACCTTGAGGCAAAGTTGAGACATGACACCTTGAGGGCAAAGTTGAAAGCTGGCGAGCAAGAGGTAGGCAGAGATAAAAGTGGGAGAGTAACAGCACAAGATGGACAAGTTAAAGTCTAGCAGAGTGCACCACCAAAACATGAGACAGGGGATGTTGGAAGTCTGTTGCAGCCGACCTTCATTGCGTAGACAGCCCTTGATGGTGATGAATTCATGTGAAAGAAAGTGCAAATTTTTGTAGACAAACATTTGTGCATTACTCTTATAGTGCTTTGTGTGTACCGACAGAGTGGATCAGAGATAGTGAAAAACTAGATCATATCTTTAACTAGCAATATTATTCTCCTGGCAAAGAAAGACAAAATTGCATTAATTGCATCAGTTGACATTGCAATTGGATGCAATGATACACTACAAAGGAAATTTGGATAAAAAATGTTTTAATTTATCAATGAACTGTATTGGTTTTTAATATATCAGCACAATTATGTTTTTTAAAATTAATAAGTTAAGTACTTCGTCAAACTTCATACTAGCATTTACTGCTGTTATGTGCTTAACTTATGTTTCATGCAATATTTCAGTGGGCAAGCCTTCCAATGAAGCTGTGTGTGCTGCTTGGGGCACAAATCATTTTCGTACTTTTGATAACAAGGTGTACAATTTTGAGGTATATTTTTGCTCTTCTGATTTTCATTAAATAAGTGCAAACTTGTCTCTAAAACAGGCAGCACCAAACTGACATTGATAAAATTGAAGTTATTGTTATTTTTTGCAGTCTTTTTTTCCACCAAAATTATGCTTCAGTTTGAATATAGCCATACAATGAAAGAAGCCAAATTGCGCACCTATTAATAGGTTTCATGTAGAAATGTTGTAGTCCTATAACTTTTAGGAAGCTGGATTTAAATTACAAAATCTTTTCCCTGCCATCAAATTTTTTGTGAAAAGTTTTTTTTTGTAGGTATTTTGAAAACACAATAACATTTTTGTTTTTAGAGATTTTAAAATAATATTTGTACAAATAATGAATTTAATATTTCATATATTGCTGTTTTATTTGTGTATGTGTGATACAAGAGATGTCAGAATGTTTTAATTAAAGAAAAAGGGGAAAGGGGTAAAAATGAAAAAAAAATGAAAAAATTACTTACCTTTATTTTTTGAAGTAGCAACCCTAATGACACACCTAAGTCTATTGTATAGGGTAGCTGGAGGCAAAATGGCACACAGGTTAAGATGGCTTGCAGGTTTTTTTGAAGCCTATGGGTTTTTCTGGAAGCACATATGACATTTCAATATGTTTCGCAATGAAGTTTGATAGGTAAATGACAAGTCAATTTTCAACAATGCGGCAAAATATTTGTTCACTATGTTTGATCTATTTTTTTTCCTAACTTCTAGCACTCTGCCTGCTGTTGTCACTAATATTGTGATTTAAAAAATGTTTAAAGTAAAATATATGTTGTGTTTTTATGTTCTTAAGCACATTATTTTGTCTAACTGCTTTGTTTTGTCATCAGAATTTATGATAGTTGCTAAAATTATGATTTGGAGTAAGATGGGGTATGAAAAAACTGCAGATGTCATGAGGAAGTTGCCAATGCCGATCTAAAGCTGGAAGATATATATATATATATCACCAAACATGTAGTACGTTGGCTGTGTTGGAATATAAGTTTTTATCAGAATTTTGTTCCGTTTAATTATGTTAGATTTTTGTTCTGTAGAAACCTGGCCACTAATCCTTGTATAGTACAAAATATTTCAATTATTAAGTGATGAATATGAAATTTACAAACACAGACGAGAAATAATTAAACATCTGGTAGTGTCTTACTTGTACTGTACCACAAATGTTAATCCCAAGAATTCATCATCAGAATCACAATCCATAATTAGTTTATCTGATAAAATGAAAGTCTATAAAACCTGTTTCACGTTTATTGTGCCGCAATGACTTGTTGATGTGGACAGATTGTTCGGATTTTAAAAGAACATCTTCCCTAGTCTTTTCTCATGCTAACACAATGATGGAAAAGGAAGTCTAATGAAATAGCTAGCTAGAATTCACAGATTTTGGTCACTCGAACATTAAATATCATATTGTTCCCATTGCTAAATCAATGTATAGAAACGGGTGATTACACTTGTCAGGAGCGTCGTGAACCTGGTAAACCATCAACGAGTCCACTCACCGGGGCGTGATACAGGTTAATATAAATTATGCATCACTTAACAAAAATAATAATATTATTTTATGATGCCAGTTTTTTTATGTTGTATATTTTTAAGTACAAGTTTCTGCATGTAGAAAGTCTGAAGGTATTTCCAGAGGCCCATTAGCCACAATGCAACTGCAAACCCCTAATAAATGATATCATATCTAATGGGGTTTTCTTCTTGTGGAAACTCCACAGCACTTCATCTATACAATTATGTTTTCACTCCTTAGAGTAGCAGTATTCTTCTCAAAGCATTGTACACTGATAAGAGTTGAAGTCTTCTAAGTATGAAATTAAGCTCTGTGGAAATTTTCCCATTGCACAAAAGGGTACAAGGGTTCAGTGGCTTGTAATTTCCGGACACTCTTTACATTTGTAACACGAGAACTGCTTCTTTGTTGTCGGAAGACAAATTCAACAACAATACAGCAGCCATTGATATGTGCTGGCAGAAATATGTCACAAAAAATCTGTGTCATTGGCATTCCAAAACAGAACAAATTTACGGGCGCAATATTCTTAATAACTGTGAACAAGAAGTAGTAAAGGGTAATGCTCTGTGATTATTGTTTTGAAATTTTTGTAAAAAGGTGATTAACCTTCAGCACTCTGTGGTAGAAATTGCACACGGATGTCTTTCCATATACAGCTGTCGACGGTGGCAGCCATCTGTTGCTATGCACTCATTTAATGATGAGGAACTACATTATGGTGAAGATTCACGTGACTGGTAATTAACGGCACTAAACTAGATTTAAATTCCATTCTGTGCAATCCCTTTACCGGGTGTAAATCAGAATGGTTATTTAAATTGTACTCTTTGGTTAAAATTAAGAAAAATCTGTTGCAAATGGAAGCAATTTTCATGAAATTTTTATGGATTCTGATGATGAATTCTTGGGAACTATGTTTGTTTTCAAAGAAATGAGTAACACATTAGTTGCATTTTGAAATGACATCAAGAAAAAAAGACATTTCGTTGCAATGTATTCGACATTGAATATATTTATGTTGTGTGTCGAACAAATACTAAGCCTAATGAAAACAGATCATCAAGGTTAGCGACCTCTACATGTTTTATTTGTTTTCACAAGTGATATTATGTTAGTGTGGTTATGAAATAACAAATTTGATAGACTTAGATATGTAGAAGAATTGAACAAGTATAGTTGAATTAGTAACATTTTTTTCTCCAATTTTTTTCCCCATTAAAAAAGAATCTTCACCAGGTTCTCACATGTCACATACCATACATGCACTAACAAATCATATATCATTAGATTCAATATTCAATGCTTTGTTTACATGTACAAGAATTATATAAAAATCTATAAAAGCAAAAAAGTTATTGCATTTTCCAAATACCCACCAAAAATAATGCAAATTGTAAAAAAAGATTCCAGTTGCAGGAGGAATTTGCATAATTTTAGTGCATTGTGCTAAAGGTTAGTCTTAAAGTAAAAGGTGACCAATTCTGTGGAAAATGTCTTAAGTATAGTTGCAGTGGACAAAATGATTACTTTCATATATTTACGAGGGTCATAAACAGAACAGGTGATATAGATGGTTATGTTAAGGCTCTCATATTAAAAATGGCAAATTGTATTTATTTTTCGATGTTTGCAGGGACACTGCCGGTACACTCTTGTGTATGCACCAAATAGTTTTGAAATAATGCTGCTCACAGATCCTTCATGTACGAGTGGAAGTACTTGTAACAGACAAGTAGAAATCTTCCAAGGAAATAGCAAAATTTCTCTGCACACATCAGCACAAGGCCCTGAACTCACATGGGACAATCAGGTATATAATATGATTATGATTTAATTAAAAGCAAGTGCTAAATTTAGATATTTGTACAAATAGATATTATACACTATGCTTTTACCAATGTGTTCTTGAAGCTCCTTATTTTGGGAAGGAAGTTTAAGACCTCTGCACTCTCTAAATATTGACCATATACAAAACAACCAAAGAGGGTTGTGTTATATAACTAAATACCTAGCATTAATTAAATTGTAACACAAATTACTTTTATATTATATTTTGGAACTGTCTGTCGTCTTACAATTGCTAACATATTCTAGGGGAGATTTGAGAACCTAAGGAAATGTTATATGTGCAATGATAGTGATCTGACAACTGACTATTGTAGGAGCACAGTGCATGCATTTTGTTAGACCATTTAGGAAGGAAGCTTCACCATGTCGCTTTTAGTGAAAAAGGAAGGGTAATGATTATGGTAAAATGCTTGTTTTTATATTTTAACACTAAAAAACACATGGTATGTTAGTCTGTGTTGCTGTTTATATATAACTATATTAAATGAGGCCAGAGTAGAAAGTGAGGTTGAAATTTTGCACAACTATTCCTCAATTAAATTAAAATTCCCATTTTAGTCATTTTCACATTCACCAAAATTCACACTTTCAAACAATGAGCTAAAAAAAGTCTGACAATAACAACCTTTTAAAATGTCATTTCAAAAGTCATTGGAGATTGACAGTAGCTGTTCTGCATGTTCCTTTGCAGCACTTATGATTTCACAGGCAAATATATTTTACTGATCTCTTGTCAGGAAAGTGTATCTCATTTACCATCATCACGTTTCAGACTGAATAAATAGTTCACTGACCAATTAACATCATTAAGGCATGTTTCACACTGAAAAAAAACCAACAGTTCACTAACTAATTAACCTCATCAGGAAATGTTTCAGAATGAATGTACGTCATTCTTTGTTATTATATGTACATGAATATTTTGTGTTTAGTTTAGAAGCCAGTTAATATAATTTTTTTCTCAAGGTTGTCAAAAGAAGCTCTTCAAGGACTTGTTAAAAACCTCCATGAAAGCCTTTCAAAAGACCAAGATACAAGTGAGAATTTGCACAAAATAGAGTTACATGGCACTCTAAAATTAAAAAAAGGTGCAGCATCATATGCAAAGAGATGCAGCAGCTCAACAACGGAGAGTAGATAGAAAGTAATGGGTAGATAAAAAAAACCATCTACAGTGGTCATCCAATACCCAAACTGTCCAAGAACATTTGCAGCCATAATAGGGCTTATAAGCCATCTACAAACATAGTCAAGGAAAAAAATGAATTTCGAAAGTGGATTGAACAAATTGTCATCATCACTTTTACGGATAAAGAACCAGAACAATATAACTATAGCATGCCTTGTATCATCAGAGGAGAAAGAGATCTTTGTAATGGGTCCTACACATACACGCGCATGCATGCACACACTGTATGTATTAACCTCCTTAATAACTTCTTATGACAGCATTGCAGTTCATAGTGTTACTATTTGTTGTTTAAATTTTATGCCCCAACAAGAAATTAGCAGTTTGAAATACAAAACACATGAAGCTTATTATGCAGATAAATAATTTTTTAA
Organism: Meghimatium bilineatum; assembly: GCA_034231615.1. Lineage (NCBI taxonomy): Eukaryota > Metazoa > Mollusca > Gastropoda > Stylommatophora > Philomycidae > Meghimatium > Meghimatium bilineatum. Next base: position 20,475,644 of record CM067299.1, read on the forward strand.
ATATTTATCCTGTTAACGTCATTGTATATTGGATGTTGTTCAGGTGTTAACTGTGCCAGGCTTCAAAGCAGGCACAATTTTTGATCATGTGGGTAATTACCTGACCGTAAGAAGCACACTTGGCTACAGCATTAAATGGGATGGCAAGCAGTCTATCTTTGTACAGGTATTGAATACATTCATTATTTATACCAATTACATAGGTACAATAAACAAATTAAATTGTGCTTATGTTCAATAAAGCTTGGCTACAGCATTAAATGGGATGGCAAGCAGTCTATCTTTGTACAGGTATTGAATACATTCATTATTTATACCAATTACATAGGTACAATAAACAAATTAAATTGTGCTTATGTTCAATAAAGAACATATTTATTTTCTCCAGGTAATAAACAAAATTGTAAGATTTTCATGCAGGTTCACCAAGGTTGATTGAGCTAGCTTCATTGATAAGCACACATTCTATATGTGTTCTATGAAATATTTTTCTGCAATCTCCCGTTCACTCAAATCTATAACACAATTTATTTTTAAACTTTGAATGAAAGAAAGTAAAAATAAGTGATCAGTGTTAGTGGGCTTTGTTTTATTATATTACATCCAAATATCTGCAAGCTTATATGTAATTATGGAACAGTAATTGCAGAGCATACACCCTACTACTTTCTGTTCGTAGTTTTTAAGAATTTTGTGCCCGTAAAAGTTTTTGCTTTAGAATGCCACTGAGAGGCGCAACATTTTTGTGGCGTCATTTGCAGACACATATCAATGGCTACTGTATCGTTGTTGAAGTTGCCTTCCACCAACAAAAAAATCAGTTCTCTTGTTAAAAATGCAAGGAGTGCTTGTGAGTGAAAAGATATGCATGTAAGGACATGGGATGAAATTAATCTACTGTTCTAGCGGATGAATTTGCTGGAAACGTAGTTCCAAAAAACACCAACAGTGGATTTATATGAAGGTCGGCACTTGCCTGAAGTTTTCAAAGTTTCATTCGTGAAGATATGCCAATTCTGGTATGGTTGGGCTCTCCGGATATTATCTGCAGTATGTTGTGAGTGTGAACTGCAGATAAAAATAAGGTTGTTGTCGAGCGGAATTTGTTTTTGCATGAGGTTTGCGAACACAGTATATCACAACTGCCAAGATGACACATCGGAGGAGAAGGCATGATTGTGGAGGTTGATGAAAAATAATTATCCAAAAGAAATCAAACACAGGAAGAATTTTACCTCAGCAATGGATTTTTGGCAGCATTTGTCGTGAAACTAAAGAAGTCTTCCTCTTGCTGGTAGAAAGCAGAAATGCTGAAAGCCTGCTACAAAGAATTATTGAGAATGTTGCACCTGGATCAACAATATACTCTGCTGGCGATTTCACCAAATGACAGAGATTGAAAGAGCCGGTTTTACTCACCTCACAGTGAATCATCGGTACAATTTTGTTGATCTGAAAACGGGGAACACACAGGTAATTGAGCGTATGGGGAGAAGTGCCAAAAGTGGCGAGCAAGAAACATCATGGGACAGCACTGCACCACTTTTAAAGTTACCTGGCTGAGTTCACGTGATGATCTCGGTTACAGACCAACATGAATCTGTTTCATGCCATTTTGGAGGAAATGGGAAACTACTACTGGCCACCTGCTAACCCCACACAAAGCACTCTACCTTCATCCCTAGCCTCTGCATGTTGCCATCCATAATACCCCTTCCTTTTCAATATATTTACATGATTCTAAATGCAGACACAACCGCTATTTGTTATTAATGCCAGGGGAAGTAATAAATGACCATTGCAAGAACACACTTGTTTGTCTTCCTCACCACGAAGGGGTGGAACATGTACTAGCGTTAGATTTATTGTAAACACTATACCTAACTGTGGCCCTGCCCTCCCATGGTCCTAAAATCTAGCAGTATCCTGCAGTTGTACTAATGTTCTGCAAGTGACGTAGTGACATAATTTCTTAGACTACAATAAAATGAAAACAATACTCAAACCTTCTACTTACGTCTTTTTTAATGCATTGTATCACACTCTCTAGTGCACTGAAGTAGAGATAATTACAGGTAATATTTTAAAATAGGGAGCAATGTAATGCACATAACTCTAGTTAACAGTATTTTGTATAAATATTTTGTAACTGCATTTTTGAAATTGATGGATTGCTGTTCATCATTCTAACTTTTGTAACTATAATGAACTTAGGTTTCTGAGGATTTGAAAGGAAAGCTGCTAGGACTTTGTGGCAAATATAATGGTAACCCTGCTGATGATTTTACGGACCAACAGACTCATTTGCTTACAGCACCGGGCGATTTTGGAAACAGTTGGAAGAGAACCCTGCTTGGAGATAATAGTGAGCTACTGATATTTTGTAGCATCATTTTGAACATCTTTATAATTTTAATATTCATTTAAAAACAGATTTCCATGGTTAGATCATATGGTTTTACACTTGACATTTGTCATACATAATGTGCTCTGTATGAGATGCTAAAATATTCTTGAAGCATTTATTTCCAGAATGTTTCATTCTATTAATGAGAGTTTCAGTTTTACACATTAAGAGATAGTGATTATAAAAAAAATAATTGGAACATATCCTGTATATAACACTGTTTTCAACTATTGTTAAATATCTAAGCACTACTCACATGTTTCATTAATTAACCTTGCCAGTGCTAAGCAAAAAGGCTTGATCCACAGTGGCTTTGAAACATCACCCATTTTATACCATTTGGGACTACTTGACTGTCTGCTTGCTGGTTCACCACGCAGACTAGATAACCTGTGCATATTCTAATTTGATAAAACACAAATAAAAGTTAAGTAAGTCCAGAATAACTTAGTTTTACATTTAAATATCTATTATGTGTTACTATCACCTAGAAATGGGGGAGGGAGGAGGTACAGAGCAAAGAATGGTAATACTATAACCTGCCACGCATGTTGTAAGAGACAGCTAAGAAGGTTCTGTGTAGATTGATAATTAAGTCCTGTGGCAAAGTGATCTGCAAATGCCATTATGAAGTTAAATTTATCAGGACAAAAGGCACACATATCGCAATCAAGCTGTGAACCCCAGTGAAACATATTCTATTCTCTGTATTGAATTATGTTAATTTGGGGGTATTTGAGAACAAATTGAGAAGACAAAAATATTCTTATTTTCATTATTCTGTTAAATTCTGTCAATGACCAAAGGCACAGATATCGCAGTCAAGCTGTAAACCATATCACCAAGTTCTCTTAACTACATCCTGCTAGCGTGTAGGAGTTTGAGAACAGAATGCAGAAGAAAATTAAAATATTTTAGAAACAGAATAAGAGATAATAATATTTGAGATTCTGTACTTGAAGAGTTTGTTTCAGTTGTATTGCATTTGGAATTTGACAAATGTTTTTGAATTGTACAATTCGTTGTATATCTAGAACATTTACATGCTCATATTTTGTTGTTGGAATTTAAGAAGCAAGCCATCTTTCCATATAATTATAAAAATACCACTCTAAAGAAATTTAGAATGCCATAAAACAAAAATGGCATCTCCAGAGAACTCTTTTACCCCTGTCACTGCAAGGCATAAAGGGATAAATGAAAGAAAAGAAAGATTATAGTTCTTTTTCTTCTTCAGTGTTCATTCTCACTCCTACTGGATCTCTCTTGTAGCAGAACTATGATCCTACTAGATTTCCAGCAGAATATAGTTCAGAGAATGGAAATGCGTTGTGTTACCATTTTATTTGCGCCAATGGCCAGGCACATCTGTCTTTGGCAGATTATAGAATTCAAAGCTAAACAAAAGTGCCAAATACAGGCAGTTCATGTTCTAAGCAAGTACGGTAAGATTTCTTTTCAGCAGTTATTCTTCCAGACAAAAAAAGTGGATCTATTGAGAGATATGCGGAGTTCACATATAAATGCTATAATAGTGTTTCTTTTCCAAAAAGAAATTGTATCCTGTTAAAATCAAAAGTGCTGTGTTGAAGGGTAAAAACATTACAACTTTGCTGTAGACCATAACCTAACATATTTACTCTCAATAGACTCAAATAATACGATAAATCTGTGCAGTTATACCTAGAGCAAATAAGATGAAAAAATGTTCTAAAGATTCTTCTTCTTCTTCAGCGTTCATTCTCTAACTCTCACTGGATCTCTCTTGTAGCAGGACAATGGTCCAACTAGATTTCGAGCAGGATGTAGTCCAGAAAATGGAAATGCTTTGTGTCGCTGTTTTATTTGCGCCATTGGCCCAACACATCCATCTTTGGTGGAATTCTAAAGATTAACTGTAGAAGCATTTCCACTTTATGTGTGGGTTTGGTTCCCAGAGCTGCATTTGATGTACTAGGACATTTCCATTTATTTAGCACAGAGAGATACAGTTGGTATTTTCCATTCATCAAGTTTAGACCACTTTTGAATTTTTCATACTCTTGTGTACTTGTTAAAGGGACCATTCCTATACTGATTCACTTTGAAGCTTACAAAAAATTTGCAGAATTATCCAATTTATATTGTTAGAGTGAATAAATACTATGATTGTAACATACATAGCGGGTACAGTAGTTTACAATGTAAGGGTTTAAAAAAACATGAATACTATATTTGTCACTATATAAGATTGAATACTATATAAGAATGAATCTTCATCCTGTAGGCTGCACTGATGCACAGCAAACAGCAACATGTGGGTCTCAAACTTCTGCACGCATTACATTCGCTCAAACTGCATGTAGAGTCATTCTTTCTGATCCAGCATTCAATCCTTGCCTTCAGGTAAAAAATGTAATGATATTTATTTATCAATTCATCACCTGTATAAACTGTAAGTTTTAAAGTACCTGTCATAAGCACATAGAGACAGTGTGGTGTAACTTATAGCTATTATTTATACTCAATACTTATACCTGTATTTAATGTCTCTAGGTTGTTGATCCTGTACCTTATGAAGATTCCTGTCAGACCGATTGTTGCGACACAGGTTCTGATTCTTGCATGTGTGATGCAATGGAGGCATACTCCAGAGCCTGCATGGACAAAGGAGTGAAACTGAATTGGAGAAAACAGGGCAGATGTGGTAATTCACTTCCTATGATCACAAAGAAATATTTCAAGGTTCTTTATGGGAGAATGTGTCCACACCCATATGACATGATTTACGAAACAAACTATGAGCTCGTTAATAACATGTAGCCTATTTATATTACGGAACATTATATTATGGAAGGGAGACAGCATATTTTTGTTTTTGGGAGGGAAAGGGGTATTTACGGTTAGAAGAGTTTACTGTTGGGGTTAGGGTTGGTGTTAGATGTTTAGTTTTTGGGATGGGAATGTTTAATTTTTGGGAGGGGGCAGTTGGGGGTTAGGATTAGTATCCGGCCATCGTAATGGGCTAGGTCTGCTATTCAAGTGAGATTTCTCTGACGACATGAAATGTGTGCAAACTATAACAGATTAAATGGTTCTGCGCATAACATTGAAAAGATGGGACTGTGGTTGTGGACACATTATCCTGTAAAGTACCCATTTAAATCCATATATCAATTTGTTGTTATGGAAAAGGTCAATTTATTTGTCTTTCAAGAAACATTCTGTGTGCAAGAAAATATTTGCTGAGCGTGATAGTATTTATTTTCAGTTAGTGACATAATTGACAATGTTGACAAATAGAATGCATTAATGTTAGCAAATAAAGTTTCAAGAAGAAGCTTAAGTAAATATGAAAGTGTTTAATAATTTTAAAATATAAGGCAATTAATGAGGTGAAATGAAAATTCTACATACCGTTAAATTCCGTGTATAACCCGAGAATTTTTGGACAATAAACAGAGATGGCTTCATACTCCTAGGCTTATTTTCGAGAGTAAGATCAAATTAAAAAAAAATTACGTCCAAATCACAGTAAAAATGGAGAAAAACACTTTAAAACAAATTACAGTCACATGTCCCGATATATTAAGCCAGGATAAAATGACTAGGGCTCACCAGCAATCTAGAGCGTACTTACCATAATGCTAGGCCTCTAATTACATTAATTTCTATATATCATACAATATTTCCTTCGAAATCTCCGATATTTCTTGATAAAAACTCACTTACTAGGTCTATATCGTTATTTCCAACACGCCGCCATTTTTTTAGCAAAATTTCCCGGAAATGCTATTTTTAGCAATGGGTATTACCGGTTTTTTTTACCGTTTATAGTACATATATTTCTATCATAAAGGTTTCAATTGATCATCGAAATTGGTCAGAAAAGTATACCAGTATCTGATGTTATTTATTAACTACAGTAAAGTGTAGGTACCGGTAGTTACCGGGTGCATATAATGTCTGTGATAACAAATGACATCTATATAACGGTAACTGGCGTTTATAGTCTAGCCTTACTGGGTAGTGTTTGATAGTAACAGACTAAATTATAGGAGGTTTGGCTTGCGTACAGCAAAATGTTTAAACACAATTATCTGTAGTGTAGACACAAAAACAGAACACAGAATAACATCAAATAACGATAAAATTTAGGAAAAACTTACCGGTGCCAGTCGAAACAGTCATTGAAATCCTTCGAAGTCCGAATCACTGTCTGAAGTCTGAAATAACTCATGAATGTCATCATCTGTCATGGAAACATCAGGGTGGATATCGTCAGTCTCTGGTACATTGTCGTCGTCGGCATCATCCTCAAAGATAGCGTCGTCCTCACTTCCATCCATTGCGTTACTTATTGAACACTTTTTGAAAGATCTGATGATCATTTCGGATGAAATATCAAACCACGATTCTTTGACCCACGTAACGATTGTGGTGATGTCAACTTTTTTAATGTTACCACCCTTCGTCACTGCTAAATCAGATGATGCCATCCAGTCATTTCATTTTGCTCGGAGTCTGTCCTTGAATGGTTTGTTCAGGCAGACATCTAGTGGCTGTAAGAGGGATGTAAGTCCCCCAGGAATGACGGAAACAGACAACCCCATCTCACGGCATCGTTGTACCACTTTCTCTGTGAGATGCGCCCTAAATGAATCCCAGACTAGCATGGATGGTTTTTTTAAAGCGGTCCCCTTCCTCTGCCCCCACACTTTATCCAGCCATTCCAGAGTACCACTTTCGTCCATCCAACCTTTCGTGTGAGCACGCACAAATACGCCACTTGGGAATTTAATACCCTTAGGCAGAGTCTTGCGTTTAAATATAATCACGGGGGGCAAACGTGACCCATCTGCCATGCAAACTAACACAACAGTGAATCGAGTTTTTTCATGCCCAGTTGTCTTTACAAAAACTGTCTTCGCACCTTTGCATTCAACGGTGCGATTAGAAGGCATATCAAAGCAGACAGGTGTCTCGTCCATGTTTCCTATTTGAGATAGATCGTAGTTAAATCTCTTCCTCAGGTTGATAGTGAAACGTTGAAACAAATCAATTTTTGTTTCTAGCTCCTTCGGCAACTTTTGCGCCAGCTTAGTGCGTGTTCGTAGACACAAGTGATGTCTGTTCATAAAGCGATTGCACCATCCCATTGACGCAACGAAGTCCTCAGATTTGTTATTCTGGAATGCAGGATCTTTCAATATCGAGAGCGCCCTGATTCGAATATTGGTGCGGGTTATAATTAATCCGTTCTGTCTAGACTCCATTATCCATTCTGATAATTTCTTCTCCAGCGCAGGGAATGAAGCTGTACGGCCACGTGATGCTCTCTTTGATCTTGGCATCAAAGACAATTCTTCCTTTTTTTTCCTCAATTCTCGCACTTGCTTTTCATTCACAATGAAGTGGCGGGAAGCCATGGAATTGTTGGACTTCTCCGCAAAAGCGATAACATCCAACTTAAAACCAGCAGTATACGATGTTCGTTTCTGTCCAGGCATCCTTCTTATAAAACACGAATAAAATCAATGACAATAAAAATGTATGAACTGGAAGCTAAACTACTTGTGCAGTATTCTTGGCTAGCTAAGTCAGCCTTATATTCTATTAATTAGTCCAGCCCACTGAGGCCGCAGATGGCCTACTGGCCCTACCCATTTCAATCGGCTCAACCAATCCAAGTTTCCCTCACATTATGTGATGCCATTCAGATAAGTGACTAAATGCAATCTTTCTTTATAGAAGATTTGAAACGAGGTTCCAAATCACAACACATCATAGGCATTTTGTAGTAAAATTGCGCCGTAATTGATTCCCTCCCCCAACCACTGTACATTTAGTGGAAGACGAGATCAATTTCACAATCCTCTGTTATGTTTATTTTATTACCGTATTCTCCCCACACGGTAAACATAACCAGGAACAAAGTTCAAACTCTTCTGTATCTTATAAAAACAAACGTGATCTCGCTGTCTTGCCTTTCATCATTTCCCACTTAAACGTCACTGTCAGAAGCCGGTGACATAATAGTTACGTAGTAATTACTATTCACTAGGGCTGTTCCGCGTCATAACGCCCAGACACCCAACACAGACAATTCATTCAGGAAAAACTTTGTTCCCCAAAGTCTCGCCACCTCATAAACCATCTATAGTCATGGATAGGGAAGTCAGCCTACCGGGTATTCATTATTTTCGGATATATTGATCCAGAATACAGTAGCCACCGGGGTTTCATTCCTTGATTCATTCAAGTTACGTGAGTGAAGCAAATGAAAGGAATGCTATTTTCTTAGAGTTGCAAAAGTTTGTGTTAATTTCCATTTAGCATGTCGGTTCTTTCTTATGATGATGAAGTTCATTATTGCCGGCTTTGTTAAGTTGGGGATGTCGGTCTATAGTCGGACTTTCGACTTTCTCCACTTTTGGGAAGGGATAGTTAGGTTATCGGCCTACAATCGGATGGGTTTATATTCAGAATTTAACGGTAAATAATTTTTCAAAAAAGACATTTTAAGAATCTCAATTCTTGATTAGTAACCAGCATCACTGCACACATTTCCATAAATGTTCTACTTGCCATTCCATCAGGATATGCCATTCTAAGGGTATATAAGTATATTGTACCAATCAGGTGTTTGTGTTGCAGTTGCATTGTCAGCCAAGTGAGAGTCACTGTGACTGGATATATTTCCATTTTCATGCTCAATATTGTTTTGGAATAGGTAGCAGATTTCTCCACCACTTTCTTGCCATTTTGGTAGGTGACAGAAGCTTATCTGCACCTGTTTCTCTTATTGCTGAGCCATCTGTGTAAATAATGATCTCATGTTTCTGTGAGTACTGCTGGATGAGTTCTTGTATCATTCCTCCTTCTGTTTTGGTTGCAGCCAAATCATGACACTCTTCCTAGCTGTATCACATTTCTCAAGGACTTTGTTTATTTATACCAATTTACATCCTCTTTCTACTTCTTCCAGCTCACAGACTCTGAGTAGGATATCTTCTGCTTGTACCAACCAAGACCTTCCTTATTAATGTGTTTTCCTTTTGTATTGTCTAGAGGTATGTGTAAAGGGTGGTGGTCTTTGTTAGCGACATTTCAAGAGTGTAGTTTAACTCATTTACTACATATTTTTGTGTTTTCTGCCTGAATTATTGTTCCCCTTAAAATTTGTTTCACATATACATTACTGAAGCAAGATATAGTACATTTGAGTATATTTAACGTTGAAAGTATATAAGATCAATATAAATACAATTTGAAGGAGAATATTATAATATTTATTGCATACAAATATTCTGTGATTTATTTGTTTAAATATGCAAAACTGTATTGTTTAAAAAAAATGTGTACAATCTTCAAACAATTTCTACTTATCAAACTGGAGTAGCAATATGTTTTAATATTCTGGATTCCAACTGATTTATTACCCGTAGTCAAATGCAGATGGATAGACTTGATAAGATACAAAATGAAACTATCATTCTTGGATGCCCCAAAGATACAGAAATAGTGGCAATGCATTTCTTATTGGATTATCTTGCTATCACGCAAAGAGCAGTGATTTGCCGTGCTTGTTCATACTTGCGCATCAATTCAGACAAGAACCAACTACTACATGATGATAGTCAAAAGATCAAAGAAAACTAATTGAAAAGGGGACAGTCATGGCTTGGCAGAGTAGAAGAGATTAATAAATGGGCTTCACATTAAGGGATAGAACATGAAAAGAGTGAGGATATAAGTCTTTAAAATTTAAAACTTCCATTGAAGTGGCCATCATACTTTATTAGGAAATGTGACAATGACATTCCAATTTATATAGATTCGGAAGTCAGGCTCTGATCAGTGAGAATTCCTCAGATAGAGAAATTGTTGTCTACATAGATGGGTCTGTGGTTCAGCATGTGTACAGTGCTTAGTCGTTCATGGCTCAGTGCAGAGAGAAGTGTATTAGGGAAGTAAGTGGTGCTTTCTGTAAACTACTAGTAGTATGACGATGGAGGTGATGATGATGAAGTAGTATGGTGATGGAGGTGAGGACGTTGACAAGGGAAATGATACTGCTGGAGTCTCAGTGCTTTGTCTGTTTTCTTATTGATTCTGTACTAAAGAAAATTACCTTCATTTTTGTACCTGGACCCATGGGTGTCTGGGAAAATGAAAGAGCAAGCAGATTTGCCAGCGTGACCATAGTAACTAGTGGTATTTCAATGAACCGTGCTGATATTTTTAATGCAGTAAAGAAATTAGGCTACTTGGATGTGGGGCGTATTTCTTCTTCCACGTCTATGACTAGAGTGCATGACGTCAGAGTGAAGTGTGATGCAAGAAATGAGTGGCATATAGGAATCAAAAGATTAGTTTTCAACCAACACAGAACAGGAACATTCAGTTATCACTTGCTGAAGGCTGTACTGAATATAATATCAGTGCACTTATGTGAAATAGATAATTTTATCCTCCATACACTGAATGTAGGCAATAACTTGGCTAAGAAAAACTTTCCAGAACAAGAGAGAAAGTGGCATTATCCCTTCAGATGTCTTTCATGTATTTATGCTGAAAATACTAAAATAACAAAAGAATCTATCTATGTTTTATACTAAAAGAATGTAAAATGCAGCAACTATGTCTCATTTTTATTTCCTATACTCTTGTGAACAGAAATCTCCTGCAACAATGGTATGGTTTTCAAAGAATGTGGTAGCTCATGTGTTAAGGACTGTAGTACTGTTAGTACTATATGCACAGACCCAACATGTGTAGATGGTTGCTTCTGCCCAGATGGTACTGTCTTGAATAATGGAAAATGCATTTCTTCAGACCAGTGCCCATGTGAACATGATGGACATCAGTATGTACAAGGTGATGTAATACCTCAGCAATGTAATAACTGGTAAGTTTGGCTGGCCATGAGCTCTGATACTATTATTAACTAAATCAGAGAATATGTACCTGTAAAAATGTTTTTAAATAGAAATGAGTTTAGAAAAAACAAGTAGTTCAAAGGCAAAGAGAGAGAGAGAGAGAGACTAAATTAAACTTATTTTACCACAAATAAGCTTTCACCAGGAATGAAGTGCATGCAGAAAAATGAAAGGGCAATTCAATTTCTTTTTTCTCTATTGACAACTATGACAAAGCACCCCAATATTCGCTGAAAAATGATGAAGGAACAACTCTAAGGACTGAGTTATGCTTATAATGATAACGTGCAAGTAGCTGTGTCTATCTGATTGTGGAAGAAAACCTCAGATTTCTTCCTCACTGGAATGCAACAATTAGTTCAACATTTGTGTTTGTGGACTGGGATTAGGACTATGTTGAAAAATTATGACAGTTCAAGAAAGTGGAAATTCAAACTTTCAGAAAATGTACATGTCAGGTATGAATCTTTCATATTATTGAAATTATCATCTCAGTGATAACAATTCTCAAATTTTCCTTATAGCATAGTGGAATCCTCTCACTTGTAATGAGATTGATGGAACCAACAAAATGTCATTGATACCGGATTATATCAATTTTTAACTGTTGATATGTACCCTTTTTGTCTGAGTTGTGTATATCATTTAGTTGAAGAATTCTATTTTTATAGCTTACTGAACTTCCACTTATGAATTGTTTCATTTGAAACTGATCCAGTCTCACCACTCAGACTACTTTCATTGCATTTCCTTATCTTTAAATTGGTTCAGTCAGCATATATTTAGTTGAAGTTGCTGTTGACTAGGCTTTATCATTTATTTTCTCTTTTCAATAGGTATATATCCTGAAATTGAGATATTCTTACTCCTAGTTTGTTGGAACTATGGAAACAAAGCAAAATCAACATCTTTGTAATTGGGCTACTGAATTTTATCTTTATTTTGCTAAAAATTAATGCTTGCGTCAGCCGCTATGAATCTTGCATATTTCTATTTTTAATTGAAATTTTTTTTCGACATTCTCTGTTAAAATCTATAACATTGTTATAACACAATTGTTGGCTTGTGAATAGATTTGAATAAGCAAGGATTTTGTAAGTGTCCTTTTTAGCAGTCAGTGTCATAAAAAACTTTTTCACTTCAAATTAAACCAAAAAAGTCTCAAAAATCATACCCACAGTCACTTTTATCAGCCTAACCCACTAAATTCATTTTATCTCTCTCATATTTGGATCTGCAAGTACACACTTGTCTGCAAACTTAAACATGATTCAAAATGTGTGACCTACACCAAACCATTAAAAATATGTACACTAAACCAAAAACTCTGTACAAATTTTAAGAGTTTGTTTCTATAAATAAAAAAATAGGCAATATTCTGACAGACGAGACTACAATCTTACTTTTTATAAAATCTGTACCAATCCCAAGTTTGTGACGTCACTGACTGCCGGCTGAGTCCTAGATACAAAATAGCTAACGTAACCATAAGTTTCTTAGAGATGTAGTAAGTCTGTTACAGTCACAAGAACTGCTGCTGATGCAAAGATGTGCATGCCACCCATTGAGATTCCACCCATACAGCTCTCCTAAATTAAATGTCTTGACCTACAACCACTGATGGGTAGTTATAGGCAAGGGAAGTAATGGAAGAAAATAAAATTGCCTACCCCTTGATATTTATTTTGTTTCGCTTTTCACAAAAAAGCAGTCATGCCCGCCTTCCAAAAAATATAAATTTAAAGAGCTTACAAATAATAATAATCAATGTTACACATTATTTTATAACAAGATTTCATTTGTTCAAGATACAAATTTTATTTTGTTAATTGACATTTACATCACACAACTTTATTACCAGATCTGCGACCTCCGTCTTTGTTACCTCTAATATTTTATGGTAGTGTGTCCTGATATAACCTAATTGGACTTTGTTGTCTGTTGGTTGAAAGGGACGTGCCTCTCCAAAAGAGAGGCAAACTCATTAACTACCTACTATTTTTTAATGGTTGTAAAGTTCTGATATAACCAAATTAAACTAAAGTCCATGGTTGAAAGCGGCGTATCTCACCATAAGAGGTATATTTTACTTTACCAAAATCATTTATTGGTTGTTCATAGAAGATATAACTATTTCATGTATGACAATCAGAATGCAGAATAATCAGTATAATCAGAATA